>OX103971.1:48834372-49165529 GCA_944470395.2 Schistosoma turkestanicum
AGGTTTTTTGTCAGCCTACGTCTAAGCTGACTCCGCTCCTCATCGCCCTCAGAGCCAGGCAGGATACGTTTTCGAGCATCCATCAGTTCGGTAGGTGCTATTGAGATCCACGGCTTCATCCTAGCCTTATGGTCAACCTTACTAGCAGATATCACTGCTGTTTCCACAGCCTTTTTGATATCATTCCAACCTGCTTCCGGATGGGAATCGCTTAAATGATCGCCTAACTGTCTTCCTAGTTGTTCCTGAAACATATTCTTCGCCCTATTATTATTAAATAAAACCATAAGAGGCTTTCTTACGGTGTCTTTCCTACGCCCAGTAAGCCTCAAACAGATAGGAGCTCGCACTACAGCATGATCTGAATCCAAACATGTGCCCCAGAACGAGCGACAGTCCTTATGCCTGAAGTTAATGTTTGCTAAGAATTGGCGGTTGTCTGAGCATACTTGCAACAGACGGTCACCATTGTCTGTTCTCTGAGCCGCGACACCATAACATCCACCTAGGTGTCTCTCCTGCTCACTTAGTCTATCTACCAGCCTTTATTACTATATCAGGGCTCCTAGCTTTTTTAAGGAGGTCCGAAAGCTTTCTGTAAAACTCATCTTTAACCTCGTCTGCACCGCAGTCAGTGGGGGTATAGGCGGATATGACGAAGAGGAGTGGCGAGTTTCCCTATCTTTACGAGTCCTTACTGTCCCGTTCAGTCGGACAGCGCACAAGTGACTATCTACTGGGATCCAGTCAAGAAGAGATTGCTCGGCTCTACGACTCAATGCTATGCCTACGCCAGCAGCAGCATCAGGGCTTCCAGATACACAAAGAGTAAATCTAGCTGCTTCCCATTTTGACAAGGTGAAATCAGATTAATAATTTTACTAGGATCCTGTATGTGCGTTTCCGGGATACAGCGATTATCGATGGCACGAGATTCTAAAGTCCTAGCTAATGATGCCTGTTGCCCTATTTGACACAATGTCCGTACATTAAAAGTTCAAAGATGTAGTCTAGAACAATGTTTCAAGAGACTAGGAATGACGTTTCGTGAACTCCCATCGTTTGCATTAGCGGTGCAGTGAGAAAAGGGAATGCGCGTAGAGTTAGTTGTGGAGGGAAGAGAGGTGTGTGCGTGTAGGAAGGATTTGATTTTGACCAATTTGGTCCCGCGTGCTGTTACGGGTATGAGGGCAGTTGTAACTTCCCGGCTGCCCACACCATGGAAGGTTGTTTCTTGAGGGACCTGAAAAGGAAGATAGTTTAGTGTTGGTCCGAGAGACCTGGGTGCGTGACCGCAGAGCCCAAGGGACAACTGCTTGAGGCCGGTCACGCACGGCCTTTTTATGAAAGGTATTTTGAGGATTAGCTCCGTTCTTAAAGGCCCTTAGTGGGCACCCTTACCAAAGGAGACGGAAATCCGTGAGGTAGGGGAGGTGTGACATTTTTAGGGTCGACCTATTCTAACCCTTCCTTCCTTGTGAGAAGGCAGCATCACTGCAGATGCTGGTTGTCCGAGGGAAACACCTTACTGCTGTCACACCCCTCTGCAGTCAGCAGTACGACTTCACCCTCAGACCTTGGGTAGCTGCTTTTAGTCTCATCGTTCTCCAATCGACCAGCCTGGCATGGTAGGACCTGCAGGAACATATGTTCCAGCCAGTATAGCTCGGTTGGGTCATGACGATAGGCAAGCCCGATCACCACGTCAAGGTAGCATCTACGGTCGGGATATATATATATATATATATATATATATATATATAGCCACTTCGCCTCCTGTTTGGTGTACCCTATCGCTTCAGAAGAGTGTCATGCCTTGCAAGCTCACTTCGTCGTCTGTCTGATTTGTTACAGCTGACCTCCTGCTCCTCTTATGTTGCTGTAGAGACACGCCGTGGACTACCATGGTGGCCGGCTCTTGGATGCCTGGTGTTGTTCTAGCTGCTGCTCTTTCCGATCACGGTTTATCGTACCTGATGCGAATGGAGTAGGACAGTTTGACAGATGGTCTTCGGGATAAACGGAGGATGTCTTCGTCAAGTCGTGCCGAGTCTAGTACTATCCTCATAGGAGGGGTTTCTTTTTTGAGGCATTCTGACCTTTGAAATAGCGGCATACTTTTACTGGGGTATCGGAGATTCCAAGGATTCATCCCACTGTTCTCTATCAAAGTCAACGCTACCTTTATTAAGCTACCTTCCGACACTGCGACAATAAATAAAATAAGTGAATTTATTCTATCGTCCCTGTCCTTGAATGGTGTCTGCTTGTGAGTTGTGGTGTTGCCATTCTCCTTCTTCACACTAACCCACTGTTCCATACTATTAACAGATACTGGGGGATTTACAACAGCCAGCAGTTTTGTCGGTGTGTTGATTAGGGTTTTGGTTGCCTTGGTCCCCTTTTTCACTGGTTTAGTGCCAGGAGATTTTGGTTTGTCCGTTGGGACATTTGAGCTGATTTTGGGTGGTGAATATGGCTTCGCCAAAGCCTCAGATACTCTACACCGTGGGCATATATTGTAGATGGATTTTCTACCGAAGCCGTTCAATTTGTTTTCAGTACGTGTAAGCCGAACGCACCCCTCTCCTAGTCCAATATCAGAACACGATAATTCTAGGAGAAAGTGGTCTATATTATGTTAAAATGGAAATACAAACCAATACCTGACTATTGATACACTTTCCAAGTCCCAATTACTCTGATGAGTATCCGAGTTTAAAAAGAATAAGTGATGCTAGATCCGACCGCAACAGTATCAAATCCAAATATGGCTGTAGCCATATTATATCAAATTTAAACAACATATGTACAGTTCAGAAGCAAACACAAAAACTTCAATATAAGTACAAAATATAGAAATAATAACAATATACAATGATAAAATCTCAAATTGGAATCAAATAAAATACCAAAATGTCAACAGAAAAAGTCCGTCATGTCATAACAAAAATATATAAACATGGAGGGATTTTCCAAAAAACAAAACATTCAAAAAAGATTCTACATATATACCAGAATCACTGGCCGGGGTGTCTCAACATGAGCCCATAGAACTCTTTAGGTACTGTAGTGTTGCAGTAACAACCAAACCATGTACCACAGAAACCGCATTCAAAAGTAGAGTTACTGATTAGACTGGCAGTGAGCAGGCGAGACAGTATCCTTATGTGACAGGCTGTGTCGACTGAGCCTTGAGATGTCTTTTTCTCCTATTCTTATCTAGCCTACTGGTCTTTTTAGGAATAGGATTCGGAGGAGTAATATCGTGCTTCCGCTGTTTGAGACCTAGTGGTGTTTGAGATGAGTGATCCGAACTATGGACACTAATCTGAGGAATGCTTTCGAGTAATGGTTTGCGTTTTTTCGCAACCCTGTTGTACGAGACTGGAATTTTTGACTCACTTTTGACCCGAGGTTCTTACCTCTGCAGGTTTCCCTGTTAGATGTGCTAGCAACCTTATTACTTAATATGATACCAGAGAGATTTAGAAGTTAGAGCCGAGGTAATTAAGATACGAAATACACGAAATAGGAATTTAGGAAAGAAGAATTTAATAGCATATCATATAATTACAAAGAATAGAGCCTGGAAGTACTCGAAAATTGCAACTTTACCTTTGACTGTCCTTGTAAGTAACTTCACGTGTTTCCAGTAACTTGTCAGCCAGTCCTGCGTTTGCGAGTGAATGGATATGTGTATGCTGCCGGAGCAACTAGGAAGAGAGCAGTTGATCGAGACAGCATGACCCACCGCACAATTGTTCTGACTTGGAATGATTCAGTTTGCCCGAAGTTGTACTAAGATTGTCAACCGGTGAATGGAGACAACTTTTGTGGCTTCGGGAGTGATTGGATATCTCAAACCAGAGTCCGAAAATGGATAACTTCCTGTAATGGCGTGAAGTCAGCGAGGCCACGTCAAATTTGGAAGGCGTGCTTAATTCTCTAAAGAACCAGTAATCACTTCTTTCTCTTCTTAGCAGATACTGAGTAAACATGTAATCTGACATTAAAATACATGGGGTTGTAGCATGAACTAAGTGAAAACTGTGAATTTTTAACTGTCGAATTGAATAGATCCCCGAAAATAGTTCTCTGATACTGATTCTGACTTTGTTATTTTTACCGGAAACACCCTAATAAAGGCTCAAATTTACATATCCACGCCAGATCAGCATTCAGTAGGCCACACTACACATCCCTTCACACGAAAGTGTGTGTTTATATCACACCACTTAACACATCAGCTATAGTCCAAATCTATCTTCGACCTCCGGCAGTCATGACTTTTGATTCGAGTGAGTGTAGGTTTCTCGATCATAACTGTGTTTCTAGCCAAAGGTTAATAACTATCTGGATAGCCATGAAATCTTTACAAATAAGCCATTCGTGATCTGATAGACCAAACAAAAAATTGTGTGGCTGCTCCTCGTTGTACCGCTAAGCATACGTATGTTTTTATGGATTGCAATATCATTTCCAGTGCTCTAAGATACTTGGCCACTAGTTAATGCACTTTGTTCTCATAATGTTCAAACAAACACTAAAGCTTTAAAACAGAAGACTTTCACGACACCAACTTATTAACTCATGACATTCTGACTTGTAGAACTTGAACAAAAGTTCTGCAATAGAGAGCCCGCTTAGTTCCCGATCACAGTAACTGTGTAATGTAAAGGGATTCCTTATATTAAGAAAGTCCGTCTCACGCACTACCTCGGAATTATTATGTGCACTTTCAGTCTTAACAATATCGTTTGCGCCTTTGTAGGAGCTCTTTTGACAAATTATATATGGTGTTCCTTCTCGTAAAATGATCATACCGATGATAATGAGGTTGATCGCCATGATTGGATTTGAAAGCTTGTTCCTGAATGAATTATATATGACACACTTTACTTTTATACGTACCTTGAAATCTGTGTCCTTGAACTCAAGAATACCTTAAAAGGAAAGTGGAATAATTTGTCCGAAAATACGAATCTTTTGAGTAAAAAGAGAATCAAAGCCACACTATCCGGTGAGAAGAGAAGATTAGGATATCACAATTCATAACAATAGAGTTAACATAATTGTTGAACTAATGAACTCTTGTTTTGTCACTCCTGCTTGCCTGATCAATGAAACAATGTAGACTAGCAGAATTAGAATTCTGAAGAGAAATCTGATTTCTTTTGTTGTATTGTTATCTGTCTTTTGTTCATAATGAATAGGGTTATGAGTGGCAACATAATCTAATACCAGCTGTGTAAATATACAAAAGGGTGAAAATAATTCTATGTAAGACACTTGTATACTGTGTGAGAATAACAAGGATTTAACTGTCACTTGATTTCGTTAAGGAAGTCATATATGTTCGTTGACCAGTTGCTCTGAATTCCAAAACAACTCAAATATTTCCGTGGTTTTCTTCATTTATCGTTTGGACTAGATCTGATTTACGAATAGTTGTGAGGGCAGAGGTTTTTCTGACGACAGCGTGTCTCTATAACGAATGACTACATCTTTACAAGACTTTTGATGATTACAATGTTTATTGCGTCAGTGATATGTGTATTTTCGTCTGTATGTATGTTTCTATGTACCTACTTGCCACAGCCTGTTGTCCTTTGTGGAGCTAGACCTCCTACCAGTTTTCTCTAACCAACTCTGTCCCAGGTTCTCCTTTCAAGTTATCTTTAATTGTTATTTATTCCTTTAATGTCTGCCTCCGATTCTCTTCACAACGTGTTCTCTGGTCTACTTCTTTTTTTGTGGTAGTGAGGATTCCAAGTTAGGTCTTGCCTCGCAACATAGTCGAGTGGTTCTGGTAATGTGTGTCCCATTCACCTCCAACACTTTCTTGATTTCTTGTCCGGCTGGGACCTGCTTCGTTCTCGCTCGCAGGGGATTGTTACACATGTTGTCTGGCCAACGGATTGGAAGTATTTTGCGTAGACAATTGTTTACAAATACCTGTATCTTGTGAACGACCGTTTTCATAGTCCATACATCAAAACTGTCTTGATGTGCGTATTGGGAATTATGAGCTTGGTGTTAACTGACAGTTGTTTCCAGTCCCGGATATTCCTCAAAGTGGTATTATTGCTCTTGCTTGCCAATCCACGTTTTCACACGTGTATCGAATGCCTCTTGCTTATTGATGGTGTTGCCCAGGCTACTCACCTTGCATCCAACGGTTTTATGAATACCATATAAACGTTCACTCTTATATACAATCTTAATGATAATATAATAGGGAAGCACATTTTACTGGTTTCACTTGTTTGCCGTTTGGGGTTTCATCATTGAAGCTATCTTTAATGTAACTCTGGTCGAAGAATAGTTCAAATCACGGAATCACGCATCGAACTACGTACTGAAACTGCTTCAAATTATTGATAAAATACTGTGTTAAGAACTTAAAGGGCTGCATTTCTACAATTGAACAACATCTGGAACTCAAATCAAATGTCAGCAAACATCAAAGTCATAATTTTCAATACGAGTGTCAAGACAGTACCACTTTGTGGAGTGGAAACTTGGAGAACTACAAAAGCCACCATCCACAAAATAAAAGTGTTTATTAACAGTTGTTTACGCAAAATACTTCGGATCCGTTGTTCAGCCACCATGAGCAACGACCTAGTGTGGGAGAGAAGAAACAAGATTCCAGTGGAGTAAGAAATCAGAAAGAGGTGGTGGAAGTGGATAGAACACATAGCGGAAAGCATCCAACTACGTCACAAGACAAGCCCTCACTTGGAACCCTCAAGGTCAAAGTAAGTAAGTAAGTAAGTAAGTAAAGTGTTTTCACTGATTTTATACGGACTGTATCAAAAGACAACTAGACGATCACACTTTAATTTACACTGGTAATCTCTTAGACAGTTTTCCTGCCCTTTCTTATTCTTTTCATATTACGTTAATTTTCTCTCTCCTTTATCAACAATTATCACCTTATGTCTATTTGAACTTTTATTTAATTGACCTTTTATCAATCTTCATATAAAATGCCTTGACAAGTAAATATGTGTGATCAGATTGTTCGAAATGTATAGTGCAAATACATCACATTTTTCAGATCAATTACGTCTTCTCACTGTTCTATCAAGAACGCACTTGTGTTTGTTTTGATAAATTTGTGTATTAATTTGTAGTTATTTGAAGAGCTTGTAAACTTATCCGTACGTAAAATAACGGCATTTATAAACTTTAACTGGTCTTCCATCTAATAACGCAATGCAATTTCACCTTAAAATCCAACATAGTTTGGCGTTCAAAAGTAGTAACAGAAGGATTAGTTTGCTAAGTGTTTAGCTATTGAATGGAGTGAAAGTGTTTGAGGAAACTACTTGTTTCAGTATTTTGTTCCCTACGCTTTGACGAGCTATCCGTATGGTCAGCTTTACAGTTTCGTTCGAGGAAATCCATCTAATAGCACAAATATACACCTCCACACACCTGTTTTCTTACTGTTTTCCTTTGATCGCGATTAGTTGTTTCTTTTCAACTTAATGAGCTACAGTGAGCCTAGAATAAAGTGCTGATGTCACAAGAACTAATTATAATCAACCTTCCTAAGTGGAACTTAAAACTGTTGTTAGGAAGTGTGGCAACTTGAACTGCTCTTTATTATATTGCGTTGGCCTGGCAGTACATAAAAAATAAATGAATAATTAAAAGCTACCTCCAAAATTGTTTCTACCAACTTCTTTAAGCACCCACATCGACAATACGTTGACAAGCATTTGTGGCTGATATTTGGAATTAAGCTGCATAAAACCGATATAATGGAAGATATCAGTGTAGACCGCAATCATAGAAAACTGTTAATCTCCAAAATATTTCGGTCCCCTATGATTCTACTCAGTTTGCGGTATGCGAAGAGATATATTTCACTTAAACAAGTGAAGTGACTAATCCCTATTTCTTCCAAATTATATTTATTATTTCAACTTCGTCTATAATTATTTATTTTTATTTATTGGAACTTTTATTTAATTGACACTTTTAGTTTTTCGTTTATAGAAATGCCTATATATATAGATCAGCTCCATCTTCTCATAGTTCTATAAGAAATTATCAAGAGGGACAACTGTTTAATACTGGCATGTTATATACATATATCCATATGTATCAGTGGAGCGTTGCCTGCGTGAACATGAATTCAAAGTCAAACGCCATGACATTCTTCCCTTATATCAATAATTGCAGACAACTGTGGACATATATTCGATTGGAAAAATGTTAAAATATTGGATAGAGGGTCAGTCGACAATCAACAAACACATCGACATTGATCAAATTTATCAACCACTAAGAAGTGAACTTTGTTGTGTTGGTCGGACCACCTTGATGAATATACTATTCTTATTCTTACCAGACACCGATAACATTTTTATCACTTCACTGTAATGATGTGGATTTTATTTTGTTGATAGTAGTATGAATAGCATTATGTACCTAAATACCTTTTCTCTAAATGTCCTTGTGTAGTATGCAGACATTACTGATATCATAGATATCGGTTCTATTCACTTTGACATGAAAATGTTACATGTCTGCGAGACTCAACGATAAAGTTATGATAGAAATATTTATTTGACGTAATCATTAAAATAAATGAGTGCAAACATGAATTTCATATGTGGGATATATTTCAACATGTACACATACACACGTGTATACATTTAGATTACTGATGCATTTAGTTTGTAATAGATTACAATAGTTGATTTGGCAAGAAGTTAAGCACAAATAGTTGATCGAAATAAAAGAAAGTTGGTAGAGGAGAGGAAAGAAGCAAAAGAAATAGGAACACCAATCATAAATTCATGAAAGTTAAACAATATTTACTTAACCCTAATCATTTGGAATATATTTGCTCATTAGAATTTAACACAGGAATGAAGTCAGTGCCCATTCACGTGTTAATGACAAGTTTTCATTGGAAGCTAAATAACGACTTTTGTGCATCAGTAGAATGTCTGTGATTACTAAAACTTCTCTGAAAATTCAAAATAATGAACTACATTACAGACAAAAAATATATTCTTTATCAAGATTCCTTTTGACATTCTTCACACAACAGTCAGCTTTCACTTGATTCCTTCTTGTAACTCTACCCAAAGTAGAATTGTGAGGTAAAACGTTACGATTTCTCTATTGATTTTAGACACACAAATTAACTGATTACGGAAATGGAACTTGTATTCGCGTTAACCATTATCCATTTATCGATATTTCATTCAAACAAAAAATAAGTTTACCAAATAGATAGAAATGACATTCATTCAAGAATAGCATTCAGTCTTGCTCATTCTAACAAATCTATCTCTCTCACTTTCAAATACCAGTTATATATATATATATATATATATATATATATATATATATATACATAAATTTATACCAATTATTTCAACAACAACAACGCGTTTAAACTTACTGCAACAAGCTAATTCAAAGCCTCCTGCAATGTCTAGGTCAATGCTGTCCGGCTGTTTGACTCTGTTGTAACCGACACACAGTAAAACCATAGGGTACTAGAACCAGAAAAAGGATTATGAATATGCATGTATACAAAATATATGTATATCAACCTTCTGTAACAATTCATAAAATGTTAATTTACAAAATTAAAGTCACATTCAGGTCACATTTACTTTTAATTACTTTATCATTTTATGGAGGACTTGAATGTATCTAATTTAGACCACTACTGAAAGTCTGGAAGAATTAATTTCCAATATATTGTATCGGAAACTATAAACGGCTGATTTGTAATAAACACTGTCCTATTTCAATTATTTCAGTTCTAATTCTCACACACCTAACCAATCGAGTACTAATATATCATCATATGAAATGTGGAATTATGTTAGATTTTTACAAAAACTGCTACCATATTGTATTACAGATCACGCGCTCGAACGATTAACCTCTGGACTACTGAGACGACATCTAACATCGCTCTACCATCTCTCATTGTCATCGGTGAGTAACTAATTACCACCCAACACGATTTAGCTCCACTGGTCATGGTTTCTCTCATTAACCCAAAAAATTTCATATCGAAGTCTGTCACTAGTGCACACACGATAACCGAGAGTATGAGGTTTCGGATATCGTTAAATATAAATGAAATCATAAACCAATATCTTTGTATTGATATTCATGCTTTACAATAGCCATGAGATGAAATCGTAGCATGATAGTCAACAGCATTACAAATCCAAGTGTTTTGACATAATAATGTTTGAATAGAGTAGGTACAATCTACAGATATATAGCATTTATCGAATCATTTACAACATTTCATGCAATCAACGAATTAAATAATATATAATGAAAGAAATGACAAAATTTGTGACAGAACCTCAAGTACTAACAACAATTAAGTAAATATCAATATCAAGGTTGGACTTGATAGTTTCGAATAAAACAGACATGCGGTGGAAAGTTAATAATAATAATAATAAAATAATTATAGAGTTTTGGTGATATCTTAATGAGTGGAGATTTCTGTTTCTGACATTTCATGATTTAGTGCAATTCACTTCTTCACAACAAATAAATAAATAACCGAAATAAATTAACACACTTCTAAACAGTAAAAAGGAAACAAGTTAGAAAATTTTTAGTACAATCAAAAGCATAATCGGTCTGAACTTGTTGATGTCACATCATTTTCCGGTCAAGAGTGTACTGTGCCAAACTTCAAAGTGTTATTTGTTTTTAATGAATGAGAGTAAGAAAGAACATGTAATTTCAAACCTATCATGATTTTGATTGTACTAAAATTATTCTTCCTTGTTTCCTTTCTATGATTTAAATGTGTTAACTTATTCTGATTATTGATTTCTTAGCTCTGAAGAAGTGACTTTCATTAAGTCACCAAATGTCAGAAATAAAAATCTCTACTCACTGAGATATCACCAAAACACTAAAATTATTTTACCATTATCAGCAAATAAGTTAGAACAAACAGACGAATATTATAGCTATGTACAAACAAAGTGAGAAAGCTAAATTTTAAAACCTGTAACAAGTGAAGTGAAGTGAAGTTAATGAGTCATTTGTAATGTTCCTAAATATCAACTATGTTGATGGTGAAGGTAAGAAATGTGGCTGCACAAATATTCTATGAATGTAGATTTTAAGTTTGTTAACATGGATATTAATAACTTGAGCTATATAGAGAAACGTGCTGTAAATTAATAGAAAATGGTGGATGAATTGATATACATTTTCAGGACTACTTGATTTCCGGTATCAATGAAATGATTAAATATGGAGCTTTTAATTATGTTTTGATTAAACAGGCAGATTGATGTTTGAAAGTAGGGTAATGTACTCGCCTAACTGCTTGCTCAATGGATCTATTTCCGACAGAATAAGTTTATAAATGACACTATACTTTGAAGTTTGATTTATACAGCTAATTATCATATCTGTCCTTTAGTCTAAAATTTTATTCGAAAATGTCAACATTTCCTGTTTGCATCCTTCTAGTGAAACTGAATTTTTAGTGTTTTATAATATAATACTAGCTACATATCATCGGTTTCATTGTTACTTTCGTAGAACTACTAAGAAAAAACTAATTTGCTTGATTCTTTTTTTTATAAAATATCTTTTTAGAACAAATTTACCTAAGCAATGAAAAATCACAACCAATGCAGAAATAGTAAGACGTTTTAATGAAATCTAACTGATCAATTTAAAACACTGAAATAATACTATAATATGTCAAAATGTACCTTTAATATTATGTGAAATTATTATTATTGAATCTAATATTCAGTAAATATTTATTTTGTAAATATCATGATATCGCTCGTAAAACTGATGGAACTGCATGACACCGGAAACAATAAAGTATGAGAAATACTTATCACAAATTCTAATTCTCATCATTCAAATTTTTCGAAGAGTTGATTCTAAATTTTTTTCTAACTGAATAAATACACTAATTTAGTTTATCGTTATAACTGACGAAAGATTTTTACCTGCGATTCATTATGACTGCACAAAGATATTTAACTGCATGTAAGGCAGAATGTAAGACTGCAAATAAAGATTCTATTATCGACTAACGGTAAACCAAAATTGATCAAGGCATGGATCAACAACTAAGTTCGAAAATTCGTGGAGTTCCATACTTTTTACTATCTCGTTAACAGTCGTATTTTCAATACATTCAACTGAACATTGCTTGATATCAATTAATCATAAAATTCATACATATATACAATTAATTATATTATATATATATTAGAATTAAGTGCTGTAGTTAACAAATATAACTAAGTTAAAAAGTTACGTGTTCCTTAATTCCTGATAAATCTCAACATTAATAAATTTATTATACTTGGATTATAAATTATGTATAACGTTTGACATGATAAAATACTATAAAGTCATCGATTTTACTTAACTTGTCAGGTTATCAAACTATCCTAATACATTGGAAATAAATATGATTAAAATAAGGTCGAAATGAAAAACTCCTGTAATTACAAACAACTGCAGTAAATACAGATTTAGGAAACCAGCCTACCTTTTTCCAAATAAACGAAAAGCAATCTGCATGTCTTAAACAAGTTGATGTACATGTTTGCTGATTATTGTTAGTTACTGCGAAACTAAATACAGACATTCTATTATCAAATGTAGTTTTATTCCAAGGTATCCATTCTCCTAATTCATCTGAGCATCCTAATAGCACTGACTTTTCTTTTGGCATGGAAATGCACAGACAGTTAAACAACTTCATCAAGTAAACTGTAACTACAAAAACCGAAACACAGTACATATTCAGTCAACACAAATCAGTAACTTTGAAAGTTTATGTATATATATATATATATATATATATATATATATATATATATATATATCAGTTTTCTAAAAATATTTCTCATTCATTTCATTTGTCTGCAGGAGTTCATATTTGTGATTTAAAAATGAGTCTAACTTAATTTTCATTGGTCAATCAAGGGTACTATTTATTATATACTACTCATTCGCTTTATAATGCATTTATTGAGAAATTGCTTCTGTTATTTTATTAAGTTATGAAATAGTTTTGTATGCGGTTAGCAGGTAACTCATTCATAATGTGGAGAAATAGAGAATTTTTACACACTCCTTTAATTATAGTCATATTGCTTCTTCACTCAACTTAGCTACTCTGTATTTAAAGGAATTTAAAAAGCATGCGTAAACATCTAACTACGTTTACTCTATATTTATTTTGTATGAACTAATCCGTCATGTTTCCTTTTTCAGTCATTGATATAATTGCACCGTTCTGATTAGTAAAATAAGGCTTTTATTCCATATAAAATTGTTTGTTATTTAGTGGTAATAAAGTCTGAAAGAAATTCACACAATGGATTGCTTTCGTTTGACGATCTAATAAGAATATAGTAGCACTGAAGTAGTGATTTTACATAGTTTGGGATTTCACAACATTATATATCTGACTTGCACGATATTCGTACACAGAATAACCTTAATTTTTCAATACTTTCGGTCTCCGATATTGTGCAGTTCATGATTCACAATTATCATTAAGCTACAATCTCATTGCTGGCTCAGTTTATTATGAAAATAACAGTTTCCCTTTCCGGTTGTACGTAATTCAACTTCAAAACTAATCACCAGCTAGCATATGTTACTTTGTGTAGATCTTAGCACATTACCAAAAGAGTTTACCTAATGACTTGTAACCGATCTCGATTGCACACCCTAATATTCTGGGTGCAGTCTCTTGTGAGATCACAGTTGTTGAACAGTGTGATGTTCATTAAAAATTATTCCATTACTGTCCAGTTGAAAACAATAAAGATTTTCCATTAAAAATTTAAAAACAAATCTACTAATGTGTAGTGATCTATTAAAAAGCTAGAACAAATAATTTCATAACTTCCAACTGAAGTAAAAAAAATATATTATCAAGAATTTCAGTGTACACTCGATTTATTATGTTCAATCAGAATGAACAACACCCAGTGTAGGTCTTCTGCGATTTAAGCTGACCCAACAGCCGGATAACGAAGGTGGGCCTTGTTGCAGATATATATAATGAGCAAGCAGTTAGGCGAGTCCGTTACCCTACTTTCAAACATCAATCTACCTGTTTAATCAAAACATAATTAAAAGCTCCATACTTAATCATTTCATTGATACCGGAAATCAAGTAGTCCTGAAAATGTATATCAATTCATCCACCATTTTCTATTAATTTACAGCAGAATTCACGTTTCTCTATATAGCTGAAGTTATTAATATCCTTGTTAACAAAGTTAAAATCTACATTCATAGAATATTTGTGCAGCCACATTTCTTACCTTCATCATCAATATAGTTGATATTTAGGAACATTACAAATGACTGATTAACTTCACTTCACTTAACCTGTTACAGGTTTGAATATTTAGCTTTCTCACTTTGTTTGTACATAACTATAATATTCGTCTGTTTGTTCTAACTTATTTGCTGATAATGATAAAATAATTTTAGTGTTTTGGTGATATCTCAGTGAGTAGAGATTTTTATTTCTGACATTTGGTGACTTAATGAAAGTCACTTCTTCAGAGCTAAGAAATCAATAATCAGAATAAGTTAACACATTTAAATCATAGAAAGGAAACAAGGAAGAATAATTTTAGTACAATCAAAATCATGATAGGTTTGAAATTACATGTTCTTTCTTACTCTCATTCATTAAAAACAAATAACACTTTGAAGTTTGGCACAGTACACTCTTGACCGGAAAATGATGTGACATCAACAAGTTCAGACCGATTATGCTTTTGATTGTACTAAAAATGTTCTAACTTGTTTCCTTTTTACTGTTTAGAAGTGTGTTAATTTATTTTGGTTATTTATTTATTTGTTGTGAAGAAGTGAATTGCACTAAATCATGAAATGTCGGAAATGCAAATCTCCACTCATTAAGATATCACCAAAACTATAATTATTTTATTATTATTATTATTAACTTTCCACCGCATGTCAGTTTTATTCGAAACTATCAAGTCCAACCTTGATATTGATATTTACTTAATTGTTGTTAGTACTTGAGGTTCTGTCACAGATTTTGTCATTTCTTTCATTATATATTATGTAATTCGTTGATTTTATGAAATGTTGTAAATGATTCGATAAACGCTATATATCTGTAGATTGTACCTACTCTATTCAAACATTATTATGTCAAAACACTTGGATTTGTAATGCTGTTGACTATCATGCTACGATTTCATCTCATGGCTATTGTAAAGCATGAATATCAATACAAAGATATTGGTTTATGATTTCATTTATATTTAACGATATCCGAAACCTCATACTCTCGGTTATCGTGTGCGCACTAGTGACAGACTTCGATATGAAATTTCTTGGGTTAATGAGAGAAACCGTGACCAGTGGAGCTAAATCGTGTTGGGTGGTAATTAGTTACTCACCGGAGACAATGGGAGGTGGTCGAGCGATGTTAGATGTCGGCTCAGTAGTCCAGAGGTTAATCGTTCGAGCGCGTGATCTGTAATACAATATGGTAGCAGTTTGTGAAAAGATCTAACATAATTCCACATTTCATATGATGATATATTAGTACTCGATTAGGTATGTGTGGGAGAAATAGACCTGAAATATTTGAAATAGGACAGTGTTGATTACAGATGAGTTCAAATGTAAAACAGCAGTTTGTGTCATTTTTAAATATTTCGAAAACTTCTGGTTCCCTAGATAAGTGAAAATTGAAGGTTGAAGTCTCAACTGCCAAGTAGATATTTGACAGGAAATCAGCCGTTTTCAGTTTCTGATACAATACATTGAAAACATTTAGTGTTTTTGACTTCGCTCATTCCCAGTTCACATATATATCAGTAAAATCAGAAAGTTGGTAACGAATCTCTCCGAGATTCTTCATAGTTTTATGTTACTGTCAAGGGTCGAAAATTTGCAAGCACCTTTATTGTCATGCTATTTATACCTAACAATAACCGTTAAATACAATTTCAGTAATCTTGTTTTTAATTTCATAGTTATATGCCAATAAAAGGAACATTATTTTTCTGCAAATAATTAAACAAATGTCGACTTAATATTTTATTATCTTAACTTCCCATTCTGTTTGCAAATATTTCTGTTGATCAATGCCATCAGAATCAAACGCCGTTGTATGCCGTTGAATGATAAGTTTATTGAAAACATTTGAAGAGCGAAAGTTGTTTCGAAATTCAGAGCAACTGGTCAACGAACATATATGACTTCCTTAACGAAATCAGGTGACAGTTAAATCCTTGTTATTCTCACACAGTATACAAGTGTCTTACATAGAATTATTTTCACCCTTTTGTATATTTACACAGCTGGTACTAGATTATGTTGTCACTCATAACCCTATTCATTATGGACAAAAGACAGATAACAATACAACAAAAGAAATCAGATTTCTCTTCGGAATTCTAATTCTGCTAGTCTACATTGTTTCATTGATCAGGCAAGGAGGAGTGGCAAAACAAGAGTTCATTAGTTCAACAATTATGTTAACTCTATTCTTATGAATTTTGAATCCCTAAAACTTAACAATAGTGAGGTATCGAAAATTCTTACTTCTTACTAACAAAATGATCAACAATATGCTGCATACATGGATGAACTGTTGTTTCTGATGGGTGGTGATTCATGGTCATTGTTGTAGTGATTAAATGAGATCCATGCTTGAAACACGTCTGTTTAATAGTGGAACTATATTTGTGCATTTTGAAATAATGTTAGAGGAATCTTTTGTCGTTCACAGTTGACATTCACCCAGGTTGAGATCAAACGTTTTGTATTGGTTTATAGGCGAAATCTAAAGTAATTAAACTTTAAAATTTTCACCATTTAACCAAATGAATGTTTCTTTCCTGATGTAGTAGTCGTTATCACTGAACAGTAGTGATGTCACCTTTTCGATGTCTTCAACTAATCTATTCTATACACGACACTTTTGTCGAGTGATGGTTACTCTATGCTTATTCGATTTATATTTGTTTCAATGAAACCTCCACTATAGATGATCTACTTCAAGTTGATGTTAACTTTGACGATAATGTTGTCTCAGGTTTGTGGAAGACGTTGAATGAAGAACCTTTGTTCAGTTATTGCTGCCTTAATAATTATACTGTCTCTATTGAATATCCCGATTCGAGCTCTTCGGGAAAAATAATTAAACTTATCGAAGATTATCAGAGCTTTGAATAAGCTTAATCCAACGTCTTCCGAATCATCTGTAAGTGATGATCCAGTAAAGAGAAACAATATCATTAATTTGAAATAATACATATTCCACATGTGATGATATGCGTATACGTACTAAAATGTCATTGTTGTTAAAATTTAGCGAACAAATAAAGCTTGGAACAAGAATAATAATTACATTTATAATAAAAATGCAAGTAACAATGAATCCAGGTTGTTGTTTGACGATAGTCGAATCCAGATATTCATCATAATCTTTTTACGTCGTTTGTTTACTCTCTTAAATTCGGTACAGTACACATGTGTGTGGACTACTTACAGTTTGACTTATTTTCTATTCGTAGATTAATTTCACTTTAGAAACATTTGCTTTACAGCTTTAATATGCTACCTCATCAATGCATGTATTACACAATACCAGATCTCTACTGTATATGTAGTTTTGATCACTTAATAATTGTTTCATGACTACTGGTTATTCTATAACCATCGATACATTTGAATAGACCAGCCACTTGTGCATTCCTATGAATTGGTTTTAGTTATTTTTCACCACAGCATACTTGTTAACGCTTTTAGATTCTCAGAAGATTTTCCTACTGAAATGAAAATTCTTGGTTCTTGGATGTTAAGATTATTTTAAAAAGTAGTTAGTGCTGAACACAAAGGAAATAGAATTCAGGCCACCTGTCATAAAGACAGTGGTCTGGAAAGATAACATAAAACGATGTAAATCAAGGTGCCTACTTCTGGAGAACTGTACAACAGTTTTTCAAACTCCAGTGAGTTTACTTTTTTCGTTACTCATTTAGCGGTTGAAGATTTAGTTAATATTCAATCGTTATATCTGTTAATAATGAATGTTTTCGGTAATAATTACCCTTAAGCTAAAAATATGTTTGAGGAAATGATTTATGGTAAATCAGGAAGTGCTTTTCGGTAAAACAAATTAAAACATATGATATTCTATACAAATGAAAACAAGATCGATCGTGAGACATATCTTCTAATGAAATCACTACTACAGTTCTCAAAGAGAATGGTAAAGGATAAGAAATCTTTATTATTAACAGACATCGGAATAACATTTTATCACTCTTTGACAAGACGTTTGATCTGTTAAGTATTTTCATGAGACGAGTAAGCTTACTTATTCAATACTCAATATTTTCAGTGTATTATTTCCATCTTAATTTTGACTATAATTGTTACTTATTCCCTTGTTTTTGTGTTTAGCATTGATAACACATGAACATAGAATCTGACGTTCATCATCTAACGGAATATAAGCAGAAATCTCTTAGATACAGACTTACGATGTATTTTAAAAATTTCACGAGGCATACACACTTTTCAAAAACCTGAAGCATTTGCTGAAATTGATCAAATTGTAGGGAGGAGTGAATCAAATATTTTGGTGATTACACACAACGATATTTAAATGATTTTAATTGTCAAGATATTAATAAATTCCTTAAAATATCATCGGTATACAATGAATGAAAGTATAGAAAGTGGAGTTAATTATTGCCTTGTAGTTTTAAATAACTACATGCCAACGAGATGCTTATATTCA
Source organism: Schistosoma turkestanicum (assembly GCA_944470395.2). NCBI lineage: Eukaryota > Metazoa > Platyhelminthes > Trematoda > Strigeidida > Schistosomatidae > Schistosoma > Schistosoma turkestanicum. The sequence goes on from OX103971.1 coordinate 48,853,193, forward strand.
GTCATTTATTTGATTTTTGAAAATGAACGTAAGTTGGAATTTTCTACGTTGAAAACATACAATTTTACTCATAATATCTTTAAGGTCATATAACATTTGTTAAAACACCTCCTTCAGCCCCCAACCAGTTATTGCTGGTTCCAAGCCCTGATAAAGGAGGAGGATTGGGAGTGCAGTCGGAGACCCCATGAGGTAGAAAGCTAATTCGTATAGTGACTCCATTTTTATGAAAAGAACGCGATTGATTCAATATAAACATTCATTATTATTACCAATTGTACCAGTGATAGTTTTACTGTACTTTTTCTTTATTCTTACTTTTTACGCGCAAACTTTCCGTTTGTGTTGGTGCCATTTTAGTTATACTGCTCGCTGTAGCTTCACACCTCTTTTCCTGTGCGATTTCGGTATTCTTTCGATACCACGAAATCGCCAGCAAATATAATCCCTTATATGGATTAACTCTTCTTCTCTGTCTTTGATTCACGAAGATATTACACGTCGTGATTGGAACGTAATTTGTCTGTAGTGGTGATCATAGTCAATTGCGACTCGTTCCATTATAATTGGAGAGTCCGACTTCAAACACTCGCCACAACATCTGTTGACGTTTTTTCACAAATAAAACCAATTACAGGGAGTTCATTATTCATCTCTCTCCATTTTTCTCTTGTAACAATACTATTATTAACATCTTTTAATATATATTATTATTGCAACAACGTTTCGAAATGGAGGATAGCTATAAGAATACTGATAATATAGTAGACTCCGGGGAGCAGGTAATTGCATTTTGACCTATCTCTCCGTCACCTCAGGTTGCTCGTTTATCCTACGCGCACCAATTTCGAAATAACGAACACGGGTTGGACAACTAAGACTAGCTTCAAGAGAGCTGCTGTTATATTCTGGCCATGAGGAAGATAACGCTACACATACACAAGGGGTTGCACTGATGCTGTCCAAACAAGCTCAAAAGCACTTATAAGATAGGAATTTCATAGACCCATGTTCATTAAAGAATCCTTCAAAACCATGAAAGAGGGCATTGCAATGAACGTCATCCAATGCTATGCACCTACCAACGACTACAATGAAGACGTTAAAGATCACTTCTACGAGATACTGTAGTCAACTGTCGAGAAATGATCAGCAACAGAACTTGCTCATCCTGATGATGGACGGAAATGTCCAGGTTGTGACGGAAAACATCGGATATCAAGATGGTTACTGTATGCTTGTTTGATTCATATTTATTCCTGTGAATACTTCACTATGGATTATGTTAACTATGGTAATTAATTCAGATTTTACTTCTACTTCATTCTAGAGCGAGACGAAATCTCGAAAATTATTGATCTCTTAGTTCATCTGTTCTTTGTTACATTTCATGGTTGATAAATACTAGTTCCATTCAATCTTAACAATAGATATTCACGATTTATGTATAATATCTGTTAAAACCTGAAAATAACTCTACCAAACAAAATGCTATTTGTTATTAATTAAAGTAACACTAACCAAAAGACAGAAATTATATCATTCATAATCAGATGTTTTCTTGATCTGTATTTTATAATGGGATTGGATTCCGTGATAATCACTAAACAAGTGCTAATAACCTATTTACTTATGCCTTTTACCCCTAAGGGAGCATAGGTCACCGACCAGTACTCTCCAACCCACTCTGTCCTGTGCTTCCCTTTCCAGATCTGTCCAATTTTTGTTCATTCTTCTCATGTCTTTCTCTATTTCTCAGAGTAATGTGTTCCTTGGCCTTCCTCATTTCCTTTTACCTTGAGGGTTCCAAGTGAGGGCTTGCCTTGGAACGCAGTCGGGTACTTTCTGCAGTGTGTTCTTTAGTGGTGAGAGATACCAGATTGTCTATGATCACCACTAAATGTTCCATATTATCCCGGCATATATATCAAAATAAATCCATGTTTTAGTATTTTATTGAAGGAGAAATTAGGCATTATATGGGGAGCAGTGCATTAAGAAAAACGACAGCAACGCGAAGAGAACGTTCAGCGCAAGAAGTGTTTTTGGTACAGTTAAACAAAACAAGTACAATAATGTATATTTTTCACAAATCGTATTTTCTTCGTAGAAGCGTTCCACTACAGTTCTATCTTTTTCATCTTGATTTCTTCCTCCACTGGAATCTGGTTTGTTCTCTCCCACACTAGGTTGTTGCTCATGGTGTCTGACCAACGGATCTGAAGTATTTTGCGTAGACAACTGTTAATAAACACTTGTATTTTGTGGATGATGGCTTTTGTAGTTCTCCAAGTCTCCACTCCACAAAGTGGTACTGTCTTGACACTCGTATTGAAAATTATGACTTTGATGTTTGTTGACATTTGATTTGAGTTCCAGATGTTGTTCAATTGTAGAAACGTTGCCCTTGCTTTGCCGATCCGTGCCTTCACATCCATATCAGACTTACCATGCTCATCACTTTTGCTGCACAAATGTGTAAAGGTTTTGACAACTTCCAAGGCTTCAACGTCAAGTGTGATTTGGTTTGTGTATGATTATTGTATTGAGAAATCTCTTTCGTCCCTTTAAGTATTTTGAGCCCTGCTGCTACATTGATCGTCTTCTCTTGCATCTGTTGTTGCGTGTGTTATAGAAGAGCATGACCATCTGCGAAGTCCAGATCGTCCAACTGCATCTTAACTCTCCACTGTATACTGTGCTTCTCTCCAGATGTTGACGTCTTCATAATCCAGTCGACCACCAGGAGAAAGAGAAAGGGTGAGAGTTAGCAACCTTGTGTGACACCGGTCTTCACAACGAGTTAGCCTATCGGCTGTCCTCCGCGCACGATTTTGCATTTTAATCCATTGAATATCTTCTCACGTACGCTGTAGTATTGAAGAAGCCTCTATAATGTTGTCCTGTCCACACTATTAAATGCTTTCTCCTAGTGAATAAAGTTGATGTAGAGTGGTGAGTTCCATTCAATTGATTGTTCCATAGTGATCCGTAATGTTGCAATTCAGTCAGTACATGTTTGATCCTTACAAAATCCAGCCTGTTGATCTCGAAGTTGGGTATCTACGAAGTCGTTCATTCTGTTTATCAACACACTGTTGAAGATTTTGTCTGATATTGAGAGGAGAGTCATGCCTATGTAGTTCTCACACTAGCTGAGATCGCCTTTCTTTGGTATTTTGATGAGGTATACTTCTTTCCAGTCTGTTGGTGCTTGTTCGTCGCCCCAAATCTGGTTGAATTGAATGTGAAAAATAAAAAAAATTATTGTTATCCAATTCATTTTCTTGTGTTGCTTGCAGATGGCAGCCAATATTATTATTATTATCAGTATTATTATCGTTAATATTATTATTATTAGTGATAGTAGTAGTAGTAGTATGTATGTATCTGCTGTACACAAGGAAGATAACTTTGAAAATCTCATCAACGCTGTTGTTTACTTACTCTTGATATCAATATTGTTAACATTAGGCAAAATGTTAAGAGTGTTGTTGTAGTAAACGTACACAGTCTATGTTAGTAAATGACCTAAAAGTTTAGTGTCAACCTAGTGTGCCCAATCATCTTATTCTAGACTGAATAGAACTAGTTTCAATAATTCATCTGATTTTATTTTAAATAATATGATTAGTGATAATTCATATCGTTTATTTTTAATTTCGTCCCTTGAATGAAGATAATTAATTACATTAGTAGAGTATGAGTACTCTCGTTTTGATTATTTTGTTGATTGCTTTGATTTTCATCTTTTAATTACCAACCAAGTTATCTTAACACAGCATAAACTAACTTTTACCTAGCTCGGTAGTTTATTTTCATACCTCATCTGTAATGTCTGTTGTATATGAAATACAAGAAACGCGAAATTTCTATTCTACCATAATTGCGCTTTTAAGTTTTGCGGTATGCACAGTATTTTTGAATTCTTTCAGCATCCATATGTTCTCGAAATAAATCAATGAACTTATGTATTAAATATTAATAGATTCGTCAGGGTTCATGTTTTTCCAGTAAATCAGCCGAGAAAAGCAAAATTTCTAGGCGGTGCAATAAAATGAATCGGAAATATAATGATGGCTACTTTAGATAAATACAAACCATTTGAACTTCAGTGAATAATCAGTTATACTTCATATCCGATCATTTTAAACTACTCCCTCAATGCTTTCTAGACGATATATCTGTTAAAAGTTTCCTACATTAAAAACTTCACACTTATTCTCCTACTTTTCTCCTAATGAAAACGTTTCGTTATGTGAATACTCACTCTAATCCTCATTTGACTTTAAACATAACAAGAAAACGTCATTAATTCGGATGTCGTGAATTAGGCTAATCATGTTACTATTTACAATTTAGGTGGGCTGTGTCTAGTACTTTAATTCAGCACATCTGTTACAGCTGAGAATTTTATCTAGATCTACCTTTATCCCTGTATTCATGTTCACGCTGACACCCAAAACAAGTACTTTATGCTCATGCGAACCAGTCATATAAGTATATTATTTATTTATCAGTGCTTAGTATCTAATGTTTTTGATAAATGAAATTTTTTTTCTAGTTTTTATTCACTACTCACCTGTAGTGAATAATTTTCAATGTTGCAATAGTTAATGAGATCGTTAAGATTGAGTTAATTTTAAAACAATTAGACCTTTTCATAAATTTTGATAGAACAGTGAGAAGACGTAATTGATCTGAAAAATGTGATGTATTTGCACTATACATTTCGAACAATCTGATCACACATATTTACTTGTCAAGGCATGATATATGAAGATTAATAAAAGGTCAATTAAATAAAAGTTCGAATAGACATAAGGTGATAATTGTAAATAAAGGAGAGAGAAAATTAACGTAATATGAAAAGAACAAGAAATGGTAGGAAAACTGTCACGTCACCCTAGCCTAAAAGATTACCAGGGTAAATTCAAGGTTATGACAAATCGTTTCTGCACACATAAGGGGGGTTAGATGAACTTTTCGCTGTTAGATTCAAAATCGCTTCTGAAAAGGTAAGGCTGGACTTTTACAAATCGTGCCTTACTACACATATATTTCCCAGACAATTTTTTAAATTCTTACAAAAAATTAATTCAGAATATTTCTAATCTCCTTCGTCTCACGAAATCTCACGTAGAAAAATGTAATGAAATGATATGTAAGCTAATTGAACTTCATACACGTACATCATGCGTATAATCAAATGTTTCTATCGTATGTCATATTAAATTTATGAACTTTTGCAGTTCGGTGGTCTCTGAAACTAAATATGCAACGAGGCGAAAATTGGACAAGTCCCTCATTATTGATAATCGCGGAAATTCCTTGCAGTTTAGCCTGGATAAGTATGTAACAAATTTATCATCCGTTGAACTTTTTGTATATGAAAAAGAAGTTCTTTCTCTCGGATTTAACTTTTCCATACCACATACCAAGACTTCTAACTTCTCGATTGACACTCAGTTTGAAAATCGTTTTACTCAACTGAACTCTCTTGTCCCAACCACTCAAAATAATCAAAACTGGTTGAAGGCGAAATTGGTTGATATCGCTCACCAATTTCAAGGTGCCAAAATAAGACACAGGAATATTTTAACATCCAAACATTTGTGCCTTTAGGAACCTCCGTAAAAGATCAGATATTGTAATTCTCAAACCTGACAAAGGTTCTGGAGTAGTTGTAATGAATAAATGTGATTACGAAAAGAAAATGTTATCCACCCGTAGTGATGAAAGAAAGTTTTTGACTAATGTTAGAAAATTGGAATCGAGAGTTAACTCCAATCTAATGAAGCTACTAAACATGAATGTTATCAATAAGGATGAATTTAATATGTTAAAACTCACCGGTTCTGAAAATACCGAACTTGTATAAACCAAACAATCCACTGAGACCAATATTATCTATGTGTGGCTCACCTACACATAAGCTAGCCAAATGGTTAGCTAAATTACTTAGCCCAATTCGTAATAAATTGTGTAAGTTTTCCCTGAAAGATACATTTAAACTAATCGGTGTTCTTGAAGACATCATTATTAAAGAAAAGACTATGCATTCTTTTGATGTAAACTCCCTTTTTACCAATGTTCCCCTAATAACAACTGACAACTTTCTTTGTGACTATATATTAAGTAATTTCCCCCTTTTTCCCATTCAGTCAAGTCTACTAAGAGAATTAATTTTATTATGTAATGAGAAAGTTCATTTCACGTTTGATGATGAACATTTCCAGCTAGTTGATGGCGTTGCTATGGGTAGTCCTCTGGGACATCTCTTACCTGATGTTTATACGGTATATGCTGTAAATTTGTGCCAGGAGCACATCGATAAGCTAACTCTTTATAGGAGATATATGGATGATATTTTAATTACATGTTATAAAGAACTCAACGTCTCTCACTTACTGGACAACTTCAACAGTCTTCAGAATGACATTGTACTAACTCATGAACCAGAAAATAATAATCGATTGCCTTTTTAAACATACTGTTGAGTCGAAGGGAAAATGGAACTATAAAGCGTTCTGTTTATAGAAAACCAACCTGGACTGGACAGTATCTAAATTTCAGCAGCTTTTGTCCATTGCAATACAAGCGAGGTTTGGTAAATTGCCTTTTCAATAGGGCTCAAAGGATTTTCACCACGGATACATTTGACGACGATGCAAAATTCTTAACTGAAGCATTGATTTCAAACGACTATCCGCTAAAGTTCATCAATAGGTGTAGAAATCAGTTAAGACAAAAGCAAGTTTTTCTTTCTGCTGAGAAGAAAAAGGTTTATATCACTTTACCATTTAGAGTTGAAGCAAATGGTCTAATATTAAGACAGAGACTAAAAGCAGCCATAGAGAAAACATACAACGCTGCTAAAATGATTATCATTGAAATGACCAAGCCCATGATTTCACATAGACCTAAACGTTGCTTCATCACATCCCGTTGCATTTATCAATTTACATGTTTGTGTGGACACGCATACATAGGAAGGAGTAATCGGACATTGCAATCAAGGGTTATGGAACATGTACCTAAGTGGCTTCAAAATCAGTTAACGTCAGATGAGCCGATTAGCGTTGGAAATAGAAAACCATGTTCATCGTTCGCAAAACATAATTGAGACAAGGCATAAGATTGACATATAGACAGCCTTCAAAACATTGTATAGAAATGTTGAAGGACGAATTTTGAGGGTTATGGAGGCCTTGGCTATTCGAAAATTAAAACTCCCCGTATGTGTGTAGAAACGATTTGTCATAACATTGAATTTACCCTGGTAATCTTTAACCCTAGGGTAATGTGACAATTTTCTCTCTCCTTTATTTACAATTATCACCTTATGTCTATTCGAACTTTTATTTAATTGACCTTTTATTAATCTTCATATATCATGCCTTGACAAGTAAATATGTGTGATCAGATTGTTCGAAATGTATAGTGCAAATACATCACATTTTTCAGATCAATTACGTCTTCTCACTGAGTAAATTTTATAATTTTTCTGTTTAATCAATACTGTCGTTGTGGCTTTTTATGATCTATTGTATTCTCTACTTAGTGAGGTTCATTAAAAAATTTGTGATTATGTATGAGCTTATTTTCAAGTGGATTAAATCAGTACATGAATATTTGTTTCTAAATGAACCACATTTTTATACACTAGAGATGTTTCAGCCAATAATAAATTTCCCTAGTTGTTTAGACCATATTTCAAATAGATTGTAAATAACAGGATTGGTTCACAATTTGGTATAATTTAAAATAAAAAATTTGAAAAAAAACTAAATTTGCTTATTTCTTGATTGTAGATTGATATATACATCAGACACTGAAGCAAATAAACTAGTGAATATAGTCTGATATGACAGTTGCTCTGACTCGGAAGTTATAGATGTGATGACAGAATTATGAGCAACATACATCTTAGCTATTAGTAAAAGATCACATTTTTCAGAAAAAGAGTTTTCAACAAACTTTGAAAACATTATTTTTCTCACGAAATATGACACAAAAGTGAGCTACATAGAGAAATTTGTACATTTACATATGTCGTTCTTATTACTTCAGTTTATTTAAGCATGTCATTTAGAAGAAAAGTTGATCATTTTGTTACAGGAATCTTTACATGTACGTGTATTATTCCAAGCGCATGTTTTACAAATAAAAAATTTTCCTATTTAGTATTGTTCACCAGGGGCGAGAAGAAGAACAAAATATTCTTGGATAAAACGAAGGTGTGATTACCCAGAACTTACTTTATCTGTATTAGAATAATAGCTATACATCAGCACTTATGTAGGTTAATGACGAAAAGATAACGAATAGGCAATTAATCTTATGAATACATAAAATTCAGAAGAACTAAATTGTTAGAAATAATGTTGATTTACAGAATATAATCATGATGCATAGTGCTCTGATGCTTCAGTGATATTTTATTTATCTTTTTTATTTTCAACTCTGTAGATCAAGAAGTCACGAGTAAGCTCTTTTTCAACATAATTATCCAGACCAGCTTGTAATAGAATTTCTTGGTATAAGGTGAGACTGGTTCTAGGCTACAAACATGGGTCGCAGACGTGCTCGACTTTGAAAAGTAACACCAATATCAATGATTGTTTACATAATGTTATATCGTAATTATTCGTGAGCAAACAGAGTGTTCTGCCTCACAGACGTGGGTGGATCAAAATTATCGCTTAACCATCATGAATGCTGATCAGATACATCACCATTCCTCCTTTTGTGATGTCAAGCTCTTTTACGTCTAGTGATAGATTTTAGCTAAATTTTTTTGTCTCAACTCTATTTTTTTTGTACACTCTCGACTAGTTACACGTTACAAGCAAACCAGACAACTTTAACTTCTCTATGTAGGACAAAATATCCACGTAGCATATCACACTGATTTTACTTATTTACTTACTTACGCCTGTTACCCCAAATAAAGCATAGGCTGCCCACCAGTTTTCTCCAACCAACTCTGTCCTGGGCTTCCCTCTCCAGTTCTGTCCAATGTTTGTTCATTCCTCTCATCCGCACCCTCGTCGATGATGCTGCCCAGATATGTAAAGTTGTTAACGTCCTCCAAGGCATCCTCATCAAGTGTAATTTATTTCGCGCATATTGTGTTGTATCGGAGAATCTTTCTTTCCCCTTTATGTATGTTGAAACCTACTGCTGCTGAAGAGGCTGCTGTGACACTGGTCGTCTTCTCTTGCATTTGTTGTGGTATGTGAGATAGAATAGCTAGATCATCTGCGAAATCTAGATCGTTCAGCTGCTTTATAGTTGTACATTGTATCCCGCGCTTCCCCACAGATGCTGACGTCCTCATTATCCAGGGTGAGAGTAAGCAACCTTGTCTGACACTGGATTTCACTTCGAACTAGTCTGTCAGTCCTCTTCTGTGCACAGCTTTGCAGTTAAGTGCATCATAAGAAATCCGTATAACGTTGACCATCTTCTCAGAGACGCCAAAGTGTCCTGTTCACAATATCAAATGCTTTCTCGTAGTCAATGAGTGAAGTTAATGTAGAGTGTTGAGTTCCATTCAATTGATTGTTCCACAATGATCCGTAATGTAGCAATTTGATCAGTACATGATCGATCCTTACGAAATCCCACATGTTGATCTCGAAGTTGGACGTCTACGAAGTCCTTCATTCTATTTAACAATGCCCTGTTAAAGACTTTGCCTGGTATTGAAAGAAGAGTGATGCCTCTGTAGTTCTCACACTTGCTGAGATCGCCTCTCTTTGGTATTTTGATCAGGTATCATTCTTTCCAATCTGATGGTACTTGTTCCTCATCCCAAATCTTGTTGAAGAGGATGTGAAATATTTTCGCTGTTGCTTCTACATCTGCTTTCATCGCCTCTGCTGAAATATTGTCTGGTCCTGCTGATTTGCCGCTCTTGATTTGTCTGATGGCTATACTGATCTCCTCAATCGTAGGTGAGCCAATATTAATTTGGATGTCCGTGGATGCTGCTTCGATGTTGCGTGTGTTCAGTGAGGCTGGTCGATTCAAGAGTTCCTGAAAGTGCTCTACCCACCTATTTCGCTGTTCTTCAGTTTTGTTGATTACTTTCACTTTCTTGCTTTTCACTGGTCGTTCTGGTTTACGATAGTTTCCGGCGAGCTTCTTTGTTGTTTCATGCAATTGTCTCAATTTTCCGTCTTTTGCCGCCTTTTCCGCCGTCATTGCTAGATCTTCCACATATTTTCTTTTGTCAGCTCTGATGCTCTTCTTCACTTCCCTGTTTGCTTCTGTGTGTGCAGCTTGTGCCTTGTGAAGCATTTTCCTCTTCATGACCAGAGTATAACAGCAGTTTCCCTGAAGCTAATCTCAGTTGTCCCACCTGTGTCCAATGCGTTTCACTGATGCCGAGCACCTCCAGCTTCTATCTTTTCATTTCTGCCGCAACTTGAAATAGTCTTTCAGTCTCCCACAATGTACGAACTTTCCGTGTACCTGAAAGAATGGTTTCTCTGGTTGTTAGAAGAGGCATCGGCGCCGTGACTTCCGAAGGAACTCGTCTTTCAACACGAGATTTCATAATTTTTCTTTCAACTTCCAGGGCAGAGTTAAAATGGTTTGGATTATTTTTCTTGTCAGCATTTTTTTGACAAGTTAGATTTAGACGGAATGGGGTCGCCAACCCCATGTCTAACCCTACTCCTTTATCCGGGCTTGGGACCAGCAGTAGCCCCTAAGGTTCTACTGGCGGAGTTATCACACTGATTTTAAGTAAGTATAACTTGTAAGATATGTGTCAGTTAATAGGTAGTTTGGAGATCGGAAGTGTAGGCAGCTGCAGAAAAAAAAATTAAAATAGTGTTAAAAATTAACGAGTGAGGAGATAAAGTGGTAAACAATCAAGGTGTTTGGATGTTAATGAATTGGGAGAATAAAAATTTGTTAAACTGTTAATACTTAAACAAGAAGGAACTCATGATGATACAGTAAATTTGAGTTCTTTTCAATTGACAGTAATTGAGTAGTATCTACATGGTTTTCAACTTACTTCTCTTCTAGAAATATGAACTAGAAGTGTCGTGAAAGATAAAAAGATAATATTACGCATTTAAATTTTAAGAAAACAGTGAATGTTGAGGATAGAATCTCAAAGGCATGACCTACTACTGTTAGTAGGAGTAGGGGGATTCGTCTATCGTTTCGTGATATCTGTATGGATGGTAATGCGGGTGCAACATATTCACGATTTGTTATTGGTTTGTAGGGTTAATGTAAATATTTTATGTACCACAAAAGAGTGCCCGAGAGTCAGCGTGAGTTCTGGGAATAGTCCATAAATCTCTTTAGAGTCTAACAACAACATAACTAGTTTCTTGAAATTGGTGATTGTGTTACCTATACGGATAGTAATTGGTAATCTGTTCCACAATAGACTGTATCGTGTTACAGAGAAATCACAACGCAATAATTTTTTCGCCTTGCCGTTAGTAGTGTGCTTGCGCAGCCCCACCACTAGAAAGAGCTCATCAACAAGCGGTTCTACGTTCCAGAGTTTGGCAACTCCGACAGTGGCGAATAACATTCATGATGCAAGTCGGTATTAGAAAGGGTAGGTTTGTTAGGGACGTCAGATCCCCAGAACACACATATAAAGGTCCTAATTTTGTAATTTATATCTGAAGTTTCGAATTTCCATTTTTTCGCAACAAGAGACGCTTAGTTGACCTACAGCTTAAATTTCCCTTTCGTAAATACTTGACTGTCATTGGTTGACTGATATTTTTTAGCACACCTTTTTGTGGCTCTCCTAGGGACGTCTGTATCATTTAATAAATAAACTTGATTTGTATGCTTAGCCACCTCGTATATTCTGGGTGCTTGTAGAATACATTCTCAACATTCTCGCCAACTTTCTCCTTCAAATATATTCTTTACCCTGGATTTACTTGTTATTAACTATGATGGGCTAGTAATTAGTGTAAGCTTAGCCTCACTTGTAAAAAAGTTCTTGTTTACAAACCCTATTTGCCGTCTAGATTTAGAGATAATGGTGTGGATATGTCCTTCAAATTTTAGGATTATGGAGTAACGAATATCTAGATCGTTCGACGATATGATGGTCTGAACCATACATTTTGGTAAGTAGAGTGGTTTTTCATAGTGACGCTAACTAAAATGAATGATTCCATTCTTGTTGTGGTTAAAATGTAGCTGCCATGTTTCGCAACATGTAAATAAGTTGTCAAGGTCATTATGAATCATGACTATATTTTCATCCAAATCTTCAGGCTTACAGCTATCTACTACTTTCAGATCATTCACATATAAGAATGCCCTTTCGAATTTCATAGTAATACTTTTATCGTTTATGTACGCGATAATGATTCCATACTTCTGGGCGAATCAGCTGGTTTTGACCCAATTCCATCCAGTGCTTTCCAGTAAGTGACTTGCAACTTTATAAAATTTTCGCATATCTTCACCCTTTCTACGTTTGCTGCAACGAGCATGAGGATACTGTCATGAACTACAAAGACTCAGTTCATCACACGAAAAGCAAGATTGAACATGCGAAAGCGAACTAGAAGTATATTCCAATATATTCACTTACCTCGATGAAGAAGAACCGTTCTTTTCAAAAGTAATCTGTACTTACTTTAGTATACTTGGTTTATTCACATGTTGCTCCTCAACATTCAGTGTACAAATGTCAACTTCTTCGGACGTAAAACATAATCTTTAGACATCTGGAGGCTGAGAGAAAGAATTTTAATGAGCATATTCTCGGGACTGTGTCCTTTTCCATGTTTGGGATGTTCTCCCATAAAAATGATCAGTGAGCACTCTCTTCAGTTTGGAAAACGGGAGAAGAATATGCAAAGTTCTTCAACAAAACATTAGCTTCTGTACGAACTAAATTTAAGAAATGGGCTGCAAATGCAGTCTTTCTCAACGAACTGTGACAAACATCAGAACACTTCAAATCCTTTCCTACCCCTCGTTGTGAAGTAATGATAGGTAATTTAGAACTTCGATAAGATGCAAGAAAAAACTAGAGAGGTTGGTGTTTCTTACCAACAGTCATGAGGTTGGGGCGACACCTCAAACTACGCATATCTGTGAGGCGAAACAATTTGTTTGCTCACGAATACTTACGACATAACATTATGTAAACAATCATTGATATTGGTGTTACTTTTCAAAGTTGGGCACGTCTGCGACCCATGTTTGTAACCTAGAACCAGTCTCACCTTATACCAAGAAATTCTTTTACAAGCTGGTCTGGATAATTATGTTGAAAAAGAGCTTACTCGTGACTTCTTGAGCAGTGTTACAAAATCAATAAGTGAAATATCACCAAGTCATCCAGTTACTGTGCCTCCCTAATATGTTCTGAAAATGGACGTCATCGCAATCATTTTGGTTCTCTTGAATTTCCTCTAAACATTAGATTAATTGCCTATTCGTTACCTTACAAGTGTTTTGTCTTCATTAACCAAAACAGGTGCAGGTGTTCAGTTAGTGTTCGAATCCAGAAAAAATAGTCTGATTAATCACACTTTCGTTTTATCAAAAAATATTATCTGCTGAGTCATGAGTCAGTTTGAAACAAGAATACTCTCCGTTTTCCTCCTCACCCCTCTTAATTTCTGTTTTTCAGCACCTCATTCTACTCCTCAAATATTTGCCTGGATAATAGCAGGAGACTTGGTTGCTTTGAGTCTGAAACGTTATTTACAATTTTATGTGAAAAATATTAGCCAACAGTAGAAAGCCATTGTATTTTGAAAGATGAATATTTAACTGAACATTCCTTTACAGAGACTAAGTAAGCCGCTTTGACATTTCGATCTTTCCTGTAAATTTGCATGACCAAGCACCACGTTGTTATTTGAGAATAAATTATTAATATTTGAAGCACGAAGCATAAATTTATATTGTACTGTGGTGCGTATTAAATACCATCTATATTCTTTAAAATGGCAAAACTAAATATACTAATTCGCCTGATAAAAATATTTATACTATCTCTAGAGGTTGGAGCAGGCTCCAAAGCCTGATAATTAACTTTCGCCGTCCCTGTACACTTACCAGGGCGGACAAACAGCACAGGGGAAACCCCCTATGCTGATGAACTATAGTAATCTACTAAACTAACAAATGCAACGTAGGTAGTTTGACGCAGGCAATCTAATTTGAATTCAATGATGTAGATATCTGGTGTAAGGTTTAGAATTTATAACTCACTAATGAAAAATGTGGCTGAATGTGTTTCGGAGATATGTCTGCCAAAATATTTTTCACTCACAGCTGGACGGTAGCACCTGAACTCACATCAGCAACTGATCCAGGAGTAAATTACTGGCACAGCCTAAACTTCTCTGAACATACTTTCAATAAAGTTCCTCGAATGAGAAAAATGTTGGGTTTAATTTTTATTAACTTCTCCCAAAGAGAATCGAGAACAATCCCTCACGGAATATGCGTAACACCAATTTCTGAATACTGCTCTTTTTTTTTCCAATTTACCTCTGTTTGATAGACTGAATGTTGTGTAAGACCTATTTTTGAATGGAAGTGCATTTCTTATTGTCACATCCCGCCTACAGCTAGACGTATGAATCTCTTCCGAGAATATAATTCACCGTTCTCCAATAGACCTGCCTGGTATTATCGGATCCAAAGATACTAATGTTCCGGCCAATATAGCCCGGTTGGGTCATCCAGGCGGTCAAGAAATTCATGTGCAGCCACCCTAATTTCCAACCGGTGAAACTTAGATTTCAAGCTGTGGTTACTGATTCAGGTAACCTGCAGAAATTATAGGATCAGCAGCATCTTTGGAGACTGTTAAACGGAAACGGGTTCGTAACGTAGAACAATATCAGTTAACTGACCATCCATTCCTGTTTCAGAAGACAATAACGCTGAATCTTGAATTTTTTACCAGCAGAATTCAAACTTAAGAAACTAGAATTGAGCGTAAAGAAATCGATTAGTTTATACTAGTTCGTGGGAAAGATATTGGATATTGGAACTTTCAAGGTTAGCCAGCTGTAGGTCTGGCGAATGAATTGGGCTGTGGGCGCTAATTGTTACTTACTTCGAGCTGTTCGTACTCATGGGAAAAACTGGGATCTTGTTAGTGAATCATTAAAAACGTCATGCAAAACGTTTTTGAAAGATGAAAACATACAGGATCTATCAAAACAAGTAATATAGACATCTGAAAGTACCTGTTATAGGTAGAGTTGCTCGCTTCAATATAAATATATTATTGCATCTGCACGTCAAAGGTATTGTCTTCTTGTGTTTGGCTGAAAGTCCTATAGAAATCCTGGAGATTTAACAGAGAGCCAGCTTCTAAACATTTCGCTAGATCACTACACAACTTTAAGACGTGAGCAGTTGCATGCTGCTCGGTTGGAGATCTTAAGAGCCATAAAGTGAGCCACCCGTTCTGGTTAACTGTCAGTTTAGGATTGAAGAAGAGGATGCCGAGAAGTTACGACAGGCTCGGTATTCTGAAATACCTCCGGACCGATTACTAATGTGAGTGTTCCTAGGTGATACTAATTCCGTCTCAGCTACAGAAAAAGGTGTCGTACCCACGGAATTCCTGACAAAATAGGTCGGTCTTTAGGTCTGGAACCACTTTCTCCTGTTTCAGAGGAGAGTGATCAAAATGTCAAAAAGTTACCCGCCTCGCTTCAGCGGCCAGATACTAAAATTGGGAAAGAAACGGTAGACCAAAACGGTGGTATCTGGATTCCTGTTAAGACTGCTTATATTTATGAATTGTTTGAAGAAAGACAGGATGACATTCAGGATTCATCGTTAGCAAACTTCATACGTGCTCAAGGTAATACTTGTCAGGATTACTGATTAAGAATGTATGTAATTATATTCCTTTAAAAGTGGGTATGTTTGCAAACGCGACCAAGAAACAGTATTGTAATGTTTTCTGGCTCATACTTGAGTTATTTGAGCATCGGTGTTTATTGTTTTCATAAAACACTACATGTTCTTTACTAACGTTCTTGTGGTAGAGCACTAAATTATGCAGTAATATGCATACTTGACCTTTAGGTCTTCATTAAGGAAGATTTCATGCTTTATGGTCATCCATGTTTATGTAATGTTCAATTTCTTAAGTTTGTTAACCAAAGAAACTTGTACTAGATCCTGTGAAAGCCTTCATCTGTCAACCATTCGATAAGAAAAGATGTAGCATTGAAGCCTCATTATAAGTCTTAAGTATGAAATAATAAGTCGTCAAGTATAAGTTTGTAGAAAAGCATACTGTAGCCCATTTCGGAACTTAAGGAATAAATCTATACACTTTATTTGCTCTTATGAGTGATTATTAATTGACGTAACAAATACTTTCTTAGTTTTCTGCTGAGTCAATCATCGAATGCTAGGTTAGGATCCATGTAGATCGGGCATATAGTCGCATACACATCGTCTTCAAAGTACTTGATAACTACTTAACTGTGACCTTTTATGACTTACAGCCACCGTCTACACTACTGTGTCTTAAGTTGCTGCTAAAAACTTTCAACGAGTATTATGATAGGGTGCTTTTACTTGTAATATTCCATTAGAGCTGAATATCAGCGAATAATTTGCATCACTTCACCACTTCTTAATAATAATGGGTCACAAACCTTTGATATGTCTGAATCTTCAAATCAATTCACCTGACACACCTACGTTACTACTGGTTCCCCAGATACATTTGTCAGAGTACTTGTAGGTGGTCTTCTTCATGGATAGACTCGTTTAAATGCCTTTAGAAACTAGGAAGCAGTAAACACCTACTCTCTCCTAGTATTCGATTCAAATACTAACTCCATGCTTTTCAGGTCTTATGGGGCCAACATCCGGTTTTTAGAATAACTTGGCTCTAACTGCAAATAATAGTTAAATCAAGAGGAACTGATTGTTGTGGCTGTGTAATATGGTCCTCGACTAAAACTACTTATCAGGGTTTTCATCTTTAGGAGGATTTCTATGGATATGTTCCACATATCCCCCCATTTTTGTTAGTAGTTGGCCTATTTATTTTGTAGATCATTTTCAGTATTTTTCTATTGTTTATTTCATTTTATGAAAGCTGTTATTTCACAAAGACTGGGTTTCGAAAGACCGGATGATGAAATCTCAAGTCTAGATACCACATCGTCAATCCAGACTCATTCAGAGGTATGCATATCCAAATATATATGTTTTGCTCTTGTCATTTAGTAGTTCATTTTCTATAATTGTTGAAGAGTTACTAGTCAGTCAATGTCACTTACAACATAGAACTTCTTACGTACGTACATCAGTTCAAGTTGCCATGCCACATTAGCACAGTGACGCATTTGTCAATTCTAATCCCATAGTAGTAGAAGCAGTAGAAGTACGAGCAGTAATCAAGAAGATTCATGGTCGAATATATCATTCGAGATGTATACCTCAAAAATATGGATTAAGAAAAAGAAACAACGGTTATGAGGAATTCAGAAGCTTAGGATTTGAGAGAAGCCAAATAATAAATGCACCTGCACCATTGCAAACGGTTTTGAGCCATGTCATTCAAGATCTCTAACCATCGGTTACTGTCATCTCGCGGACCCCAACCAGGTAGTCGACACTTACAAACATGACTCAATCCAGTTGCCAGTAACTTTATGGATCTGTGCCATGTTTTGGTCTGGCCGCCCCTAGCTTTCTCTCAACCTATTCCTGAACCACAAAACATCGCTCGACGAGGCAGTCGGTGGTTGGACATACGTAACACATGACCCAACCACCTCAACTGATGGATTTTCAATACTTCATCTATTGATCTGCCATCCTTACCTAGTACTCGTTTCGTAACAACTGCATTGTTTACTCGATAGTCGTAAGATAAACAATAAGCGATACTTCCGGTACACCTTCGGTCGAAAATAAATAACGTAGAATATCTACTGTGACTGGCCATGTTTTGTAGTCATAAAGTAGGACAGAACGGACTGTTCCTCAGTAAACTCGTACTTTGGTACAATAAACGGATCAATTTGGCAAAAGCCAATTGAGCCTTCTGCATGCATGCTGAGATTTCGTCAGTCACCAGGCCATCAGCACTAATGTGACTCGGAAGACAAGTTAAGCGGTCAACACACTCAACTACTTCACTCCCTATCACTAGTTCAGGTGCCGATACAAGCCAATACTGAAGCAACTCTTTGCAGTTCGACGGGGAGAATCGCATCCCGAACATACTTGCATTGTTGCTTAGGGTTGTCAGAAGACTGCATTTTGTCAGCGTCTTTACCAAATAGAACTATGTCATCGGCGTATTGTAAGTCAACAAGCGAGTCTCGTGGTAGAAGGTCCACCGTTGAAAATTCAGGCGAAGATAATGTCATCTCTAAAAGCATGGCTATGTCTATGCCACTAAAATCGCTGCTTAGTAAACACTGTCGTTCAAACAAACCAGTAGGAGATTGGAAGATCTGCTGATCAGTAATATTTGATTAACCCATGGGTAGGAAACTGATATGTTGTAGATCACTATGTTTTCCGAATAGATATTTGTTTTCGAAACATCACCTTTTTGTAATACTGTTACGTGTTTCTATTTCTATTAGGTTTATCACAATCCATATGATTTAGTGTCTGATTGAGTCTATTTCATGATATATGTTCTCGGATTACTTCAAAAGTTACTCATTCCTTTTGTGCATCTAAGTCATGTTTTGTATCTAAGTGTTTAAAATGTCAACTATACGCAACTCATAACTGAATATGGGCTAAATATACTGGAGAACGTAGATCATTTCTTTGCCTCTCGGAAGTGCCTATCAAGTCCGTTCATCAGTCATTTCAAACTCACCTTGTTACATTATTATTACTGGCGTCTACTGGTAGTGATTGGGACCGCTAAAAGTTGACGTTTTTTATATGTATATATTTGTGAAAATTCACTCTTACAAATGGGCGAATACCGTGAAAAACACTGAAGAATAAACTCAGATTATGTTCACGCATAGTTTGACTCGTTCAGAGTTTATACAATGATAGACGTTGTGCTTATTTGCATTCCGATTTGTGTGTTTTACTTACCAAGGTCGCAAGTACCCATAACCAAGAAGTTAAACCTGAAGAGTCACCCAGAGCTTCTGAACAACCTAATAGTTTGTGTACCGATTCAAATAAAATAAAAATACAAACAAGTCCAACCAAGTGTTTGGAGATCCTTGATGAACCGATTACTCCTAGTAGTTCCGCTCTTGTAAGCGATTCAGAAACACTAGCTTCTCCACACTTTACTCAGAGCCTTAATTCAAGTCCTACTTTAAGTTTTGTGGAAACTCAATCTCCATCCTTAAAAACTGTTAACCGTAACCGAAAACGTAGTCATTCAAAGATGAAAATATCAACCGCTCCTGTTTATCAAAACCAAGTGGCAGAATTCACCTCAGGTACCTTTTAATTGCATGGTTATTTCTTTTTGCGTAACTTTTATTCATGTTATGGATTCTTACTATTCTTTTGTAAGACTAATATACACAATTTATTCCATTTTATATTCTGTGTTCATTATAAGGGATATGTAGCTCGGGGAGTTTTTGTCAGCTTACATCGACGTTCTTTTTTTTCCCGATTGCTAAATAATAATGACTCATTTGCTTTTATATTTAACTTTCACAGCTCTCAGTCCCTCAACGTCTACCAATCTCAATAATGATGAACTTACGGATGGATCTCAGTCATCGGTTAATGTTGCTCGACGATGGAGAAGATCTCTTTTGTCAGCACTTTCTACAATATACAGCCATCGTCATGCCTATGTATTTATGCACCCTGTAACTGATGATATAGCTCCAGGGTACAGTACTGTTGTCAATGAGCCGATAGATTTAACGTCTCTTAGGCGCCGTATGGAATCGTCACTCAGTTACCTGATTAGTTCCCAACAGCCTTCAGCTCTAAATCCATCTATTTCTTCTTATCAAGTTATCATAGAGATTGCAACACGTTTTATTCGTGATCTTTTGCTAATGTTTATGAATGCAAGGATGTACAATAGTCAAAATCATGAAGTACACCGAATGGCTGGAGAGATGTATCATGATGTCATTAGTGAAGTAAGTGGTAGGTCCTAATAATTTATCATCAAGTAATCATAGTGAGGATATCTGCTGTAAGCATCAGAACACTAATACTAACCGTTGAGTCGGGTAGTTAGAGTCTGCACAATATTTGCGACTAGTGGTTGGAAACGTTGGATAACATTACTCAGAATCAGTTACAGTGGTGGAGATGTATTTATTACTGTTAGGTCTTGAGTTCTATTATTTGTTCTCAAATTCCTTTTCATTTCTTCT
Source organism: Schistosoma turkestanicum (assembly GCA_944470395.2). Lineage (NCBI taxonomy): Eukaryota > Metazoa > Platyhelminthes > Trematoda > Strigeidida > Schistosomatidae > Schistosoma > Schistosoma turkestanicum. The sequence continues at coordinate 48,873,544 of OX103971.1, forward strand.
CACACCGTATAATATTTAGTTTTCTTTATTGGTACTACGTTATTTTGTTTCCTTTTCTACTTCTGTATGTTAATTTCATCTCTCTGTTTTGTTGTGATATTTCCATTTGAACTAACACTTGTACCGCCCTGTACGTCGCCTACGATATAGAAAGTCGATTAATTATAAGGAGAATGATTCGAAATGCCTATCTAGTTCTTGCTCAACCTATATTTTTTCTTAGTGCTCTTCTTTTGCATACTTTAATATGGTATAACATGGTAGCTAGTATTGTTTCCGTCTTTTCTTTTAGTTAGTACAATATAATGAATTTTGTCACTTGAAATGTCACCATAGCTTTAATTAATTATTTTACAGGGATAAGATAAAAAATCCATTGAAGATAATGTTTAATTTCTTAGTTTTCTGTAATCCATTCAGTTATTTTTGCTGAGTAAGTACAGTTCGTATGTTTAGTACCAATCACAAAACGTGATTTAGTTGTGTAAATTTATTTCTTGATTTGATAAAAAGGGAACAGTATGTATGTCTAAAATTGAAAAGGTATGGGTGCAACACTTCAGTGCAACTCTCTACTGTGAACACTTAAAATTTTTGTAGGTAGATGATCTTATAGAATCAACTATTTATGATTTCTGAGACGTTTACATTTAGTCATATTACGGTCTGATTACAACAATGAATACATGATTTTATCTCATCGTTTCTGAAGTGCTTTCTACGAGTGACCATTGAACTCTGAAAATACCATGCACCATCTTGTGTCCAGTTTCTGAGCGTCCGATATTTTATGGTAAAAAAGAATCTGAAGAAAAATTATATCTTGATATTCTTGTAATGATGTATATCCCTGCTCTAACATCTGGGTTTATCTTGAAAGTTTTCTACTTCAAACAATTTCATATGTATAGTACTAATAATGACAACCATAGTTTACTAATCATTGGTTGTCTTGCGATCCTCATGTTCCCATTCACTATTCAGAGTTACTTTAAGTAGCTTGCAGTAAGAGTTGTTAATTCTTGACATCGATTTGCTTTATTCCCTGCAAAATAATATATTTAACAAGTTGTTCGTATTACCTATTGGACATTCACGTGTTCAGCATATTGAAATTTTCTTTTAAAACTCTAATTGACAACTTTTTCCTTCAAAATAACTGGTAAATATAAACGATTTATGCACAGCAACACTAAAGATGACAGTTACATGCTTTCTTAAGAACTTTTACTTATCAGGAAAAGACAGTTAAGTGGGCAGTTATGCCAGTATTTAAAATATTGTAATATAGTACCGTACCAAACCATGAAGCAGCTTGAATGTGGAAGGTCATAACTATTCTAATTTGGGTTAATCTGAGAACCCGTTCCGTATTCTGAACTATCTGAATGTATAGTCGAATCCTCCTATGATGTTTGTAACAGGTCTGTACCTGGTTTCTGAGTTACTTTTGATTAAAATTACAATCTGTTCAGTTCATTTAAAGTTCACATTTTATTCTCAATATTAGGTAACCATTATCTGGTAACTATGTATGAAGTCATTCCGTTTTTCACAAAATACGAGTGTTTGTCTTTCCACTGATTTATATATGCGGTTGTTTTGTCCTTCTCTTCATCGTATTACTGGCCGTGACCTCTGTATATTTTTGATATTAAAAGCGTTTTATTAGTAAGCATTTCGTGGAAATGTTTTCTGTTGGGTGTCTCCTAACTACTGTTAATTTAAATGGTGTGATTCTAATTATAATCCTGGCTTTGTCTAGCACCTAATGTCCCATAAAAATCTCTTGTAACTTTTCAGCTTCAACCTATTTGGTCTATTATGGCTGAGGACATCCCAGGATTCCCGTCTCTTCCTCCCGTGAATTTAGTTCCTACACAGATAACGCGATCCTTGCAACAGCCTTCTGTAGTCTCAACTACTGCAGCTGCTAGTTCCTCTCATCCTGCCTCGTGCGTGCTTAAGAATGAAGAGTTGATTTCTAGTAAGCAGTCTTCTGGTTTTGCTATCAAGCAAAACAAACGTCCAGCTCTTGAGGTAAGCGTGTGCACTTATATTTTACATATTTCAGTCTACATTGTTTCACGATAATTGAGTAATGGTTTTCTGATCAGCTCATTTGGTTTACACCCAGTGTGACACGAGTTCGAACCCCGCTTCACCTACTTCGGTCTGGGGAAATTTGTCGCATAATTCATCCGCAAGTATTTTTTTTAGCTGTTCTATTGAATATTCACTTGACTTTTGTAAATATCCGGGTATCCGATGATGAACACAATATATTACAGACATTATCAACGAGTATGTCCATTATTCCAAGTGTTTATAACATATCTAAACCAAGAAGATCAAGGTTTGGTCAGTTTTTTATATTGCATACACCAATAAAGTTGATACCAATGTCGAAAAGGTCGCACTGTAACTCACTAAAAAGTTGTAGTACACTTCCTGATGCGTTTTTCGCTGCCCTGTTTGACTTCATTGTCTGTCTCTCAGGCTAGTCATACGTTTATATAAACACCAAGGTCACATCAGATGGCGTGTCGATTTGAAGACACGTCAAGGTGCCCATAATCAGGATAGTAACGTGCTTTAACTGAATGTCTTAGTCTGTTCTGAAAGCTGCTACTAAGGAAAGGGATTTGAATTTGATACCACTGCAAGTTAAATGTTGATATACCTATTCATTGCCACGTCTGATATTTTTCAGCCGTTAGTGTGATGTTTGAGTCCTGATCCAGTTTAGTTCTAATCTCAGCATCTTGTAGTGAATAAAGAACCTTGATAACTACTAGTCATTTAAGCTGATCTGCCAGTGAGCGTAACTTGAACCGTTTAATCTCTTTGTTGAAGACATCTTCTAGAGTTCCATAATTACAGCCTTCACTTTTCACTAAGTCAAGGCATCAATATCTAATAGTGAACAATATAGATAATTCACCAAATGCCTCTGACAGTTGGGTCATTGTCTGCTCGAAACTGATTTCTTGAAGTAACTTCAATAAAATGTGGTTAGTATAGCATGGGTGTCCATCGCGTACCAATAACCGAGCCTTCTATGTATCATTTTGTTTTCAGAGCTCTATCTTAAATGCTTCTCAACTTTTGAACCACGTGGAAAAGTAAATGACAGTTTGTGAACTTGTTTGTTGCTTCAAGTTCACAAACTGTCATTTACTTCCCCATTAGCTAAAACGTAAGAATCTCGCGCCATCGATATATGCTGCGTCTCGGAAACGCGCATACAGGATCCGAGTAGCGTCATTAATTTGACCCCACCATTTCAAGATAAAGAGGCAACTCGATTTATTCTGCGTGTATCTGAAAGCCCTGATCCCGCTTCACGCTGGCGTAGGAATAGCATTGAGTCCTAGGGCGGAACTAACCCCCTTAGACTGGATCCCATGTGATAGTCGCTTGTGCGCTGTCCGACTGAACGCGACAGTAAGGATTCGGAAAGATAGGGACACTCGCTGTTGCCTCTTCGTCTTATCTGCCTACATTCCCGCTAACTGCAGCTCAGACGAGGTGAAAGATGATTTTTACAAAAAGCTTTCGGACCTCCTCTAACAAGTTAGGCACTCTTATATGGTAATAATGGCTGGTAGTCTCAGTGAAAACGAAAGACTCCTGTGTGGATCTTATGGTGTCGCAGCTAATAGAACAGATAATGGCGACCGTCTGCTGCAACTGTATTAGATAACCGCCTATTTCTAGCAAACACTAACTTTAGACTTAAGAAAAAACATCTTTTGACCTGGCGACACCCAAAGTCGTCTCAACGTTGGACCCAACTAGATCACATTGCCATCGGCTACCGATGGAGAGGTTTGTTAGAGGGCTGTTGCTCGTTCTGGCGCACATGTTTGGATTCAGATCATGCTCTAGTGCGAGCGCGTATTTGTTTGCGTCTTACTTGGACGCAGGAAAGACACCCTAAAACCTTTTAGTGTTCTACCTAATGATAGCATAGCTAAGAATATATTTTAGCAACTACTGGAAAAACAGTTAGGCAACCATGTAAGTGATCTCTATCCGGAGACAGATCTGAATGATTTCAAAAAAGCTGCGGAAACAGCAGCGATATCTGCTAGTAAGGTAAACCATAAGGCTAGGAAGAAGCCATGGATCTCAGTGGCATCCATCGAACTGACAGAGTAGTAAGTCTAACTAATACAGTATGTAAAATATTGGTCTCAGTAATACTCCGACGACTGACTAGAGCTCGTGAAGAGCAGACTAGATCAAATCAGACTGGCTTTCGACCTGAACGTGGTTGTATGGAACAGATATTCACACCGGATCCTAGAACAAAGACACACGTTTAGACGTATCGAAATAGTAGTATTTATCAACCTTAAAGCGGCATTCTACTCCGTATTTGCAGGCTCTCTACTTGAACATCACTGATTTAATTATAGTTATGGCGAAGTACTGAGACTTCATCAATTAAGGTGTTTGGATCATGTATTGCGTATGCCCAACCACCGACTGCCTCGTCGAGCGATGTTTTGTGGTGCAGGAATAGGTTGAGAGAAAGCTAGGGGCGGCCAGACCAAAACATGGCACAGATCCATAAAGTCACTGGCAACTGGATTGAGTCATGTTTGTAAGTGTCGACTACCTGGTTGGGGTCCGCGAGATGACAGTAACCGATGGTTAGAGATCTTGAATGACATGGCTCAAAACCGTTTACAATGGCGCAAGTGGATTTATTATTTGGCTTCTCTCAAATTCTAATCTCCTGGATTTGTCAACACCTCTACCTTTGTCTTTCTAAACTTATCTCACTGAATTATACTTCTTGAATATTATATCCAAATACTAATCTCCATTATCAGTAATTCTTCTACTATCTCTACCACTATGGGATTTGTATTGACAAATGCGTTTCTGTGCTAATGTGGTATGGCAACATGAACTGATGTACTTACGTACGAAGTTCTATATTGTAACTGACCGACTGACTGAAGTTGTCCGCGTATGGCGTTCTTACAACAAATACCTGTAATTCACTTAGCAGTTAAAATTTACAAAGTACTTGCAAATATAAGCCAAGCCGCAGTAAATATTCAAAATCATTAAAAACAAACAGGTTCAGGAGCTATTTCATACTAAATATTTGTTCAATGTTGATTTCATATATAATGAGACCATAAAGCCATCATAACATGTTTCTGCGTCCAGTATCTTTCGTATACATGCCACTCAGTTTTTGTGTGGCTGGTCTTTAAAATCTTGCCCGGTATGCTTATGAAGCACAAATTAGATCACTTTCTACTTGTATGCTTTTAAAACGTGTTTTATTTAGTTTATAAAATCCTTTATTTCTGTCTCTATCGTTATTTTCAGGGTCCATCTTCTAGTCCGCTGCCTCGAAAACATCGTCATTCATCTGGAAGTGATTCTGTAGTTGGCAGTATTGTAACAAGATCTAAATAAACCTATTTTTTCCATGTTTTTTATAAATGCTGTACAAGTTACAGTTACTGTAAAATATAGTACTATTTTTTTCTTCGTTGATTTTATTCTCTATACATTTTTTAATTATACATTTACATGAACACTGTATTTCATCTTGCAGAATTTATGAATGCCCTTTAAGATTAAAGCCATACCCAATTTCGATGTGACGAAAGATGAACGCGATGGAAAGGTGTGTTTTTCCTGTTCACTAACCTAGCTTTATTTTCTTGTGGTGCAATTAGCGGAGTAAGAGATTAAAAAATTGAATTTGGGTAACCAATATGAAATTGGTAAATCATTTTCAAAAACAGTTTATTTACAATTTCAAATTCCACTCTCACAGTACCATGTGGTTCTGTCTTAAGTTGTTTAAAAAAATCTTTGTTCATTAAGCTTCGTTACTTACCCGAACACTAGATAGATAAAAGTTCGTCACATAGATTGTAAACATACCCTCACAGACATTGATTCATAGAACGATTACAGGTATTGTACCACTGGTTATAATTAAACTTAAGACTTTAGGATAAACAGGAGGACACTTGAGTCGGTTTTCAGTAGTAAGAATAAATAGGAAATTGTAAAGTGATTTTATGAATGTTCATTATCCGTTAGCCACACAGTACTTTCACACTAACTATGGTAATTGAAAGTAATTTTTGGAGATCCCGACGCTATGGTTACTCTTTTTCAGTTGTTGACAACATGAAACAGGAAGTAAAGGGTTGGTAGGTAAGAGCATTAAACAGTTTTGGGTCTAACCTATGACTTCCTCCAAAAAAAGTAGTATATTTACAGTATGATGGGTTTTATGAAAGCTCACTGCTAAACGACTTACGTATTCATGCACTATGAGCCGATGATGAGCAATTTTCTAGATGGAAGGTAAGGTTTAGTAGTCGTAGTCGCACCGTTCAACTCAGAGCATTGTGTTATTTAACTTTCGTCAGTGAATCAGCGTATACTGTGTTTAAGTCCCATTTATCCTCTTGTGATGATTTTAAAATACAATGTTATCTATAACATTGCTGGTATTTTGTCAGTTCTAAGTGAAATATGGCTAGTTGTAATTGTGTTTGGAGAATAATTTATAATCTGGTTTACTATGGGGCTTGATAATTTATGTAAATAAGCTAAGTGTTTGAAATATTTGTTAACTGAGTAGGCTAGCTGATCAAAATATTAGTTGTAGAAGCTTGGCTGGTAATTTTTCTTCAGTCTCAGGACTGAGCATAGAAAAAACGCTTGCGGATCAGTAAATCACTGGTACAACGTTAACCGCAAGTCAGCCCGTAATTTCGGCAGGTCTGTGAACGGAATCTCAGAAGTAATTGCAATTGTAATTCTGATTGGCATAATTCTCATGTGTTGTCAATTAACAAATGAAAACAAAAATAGTAGATTGCCGTATACTACGTGTTTGATAAATTATAATCCCTGATTAGGGGGATGAGTGTCACCTTGCTTTTTTGATGTTAAAAATCATTTCTTACCAAGAACAGTACTTAATCTAGTGAATTAAAAAACAACTTTGTAAAAGTATTGAAGTGGTTGTGCTTGTTGTAATACTATCATATAGTTGTAAATTATGGTAATATTAGATCTATAGCCATATTTTAGTTATCAGTAGTTCGTGTATAAAATTATTTTCCTAATTTCTAAAGGTTCGTGATGTATGTGACCATGCCGTTTGGAGTCTTTCTTCGTGTAAACCAGGTCATGGTATTGACCAATTGCTGAGTGAATCTACTGATACATTTTGGCAATCAGATGGTCCACAACCACATTGCGTTAATGTTCAATTTCCTCAAAAAATGGTTCTTTCCAAATTATGTTTATATACAGACTACAAAGTTGATGAAAGTTATACACCTAGCAGGTTAGTTTGTAAAGCATAATAAATGGTAAACCTAATATTTTTTTTAAATGTGAATTTTCGTAATTCTTATTGTGATCAATGTAATGTGTGACAATAAATATCGTAGCGCATGTAATGAATAACTCAAATGTCTATAAAACAACAGAAATTTGAACCCGTTTCACACTCTGCGACCTTCCAAACAGCTTCGTTTAAAGGATTTATTGGCTAATGTATTGTGCATATAACAGTTGATGAGGAACTACTTTCTGTCTGAATAGTTGATGAGCGGTTTGCTCAGCAACAGTGGCACAGAATTTGATGTCAGTATTCAGTTTGCAAAGGATTTCCTTGTGAGTGTATCTACATCACAATTTTTGCTGCTTACATTAATTCTATCTCAGCTTTGGAGTTAAAGCCTATAAGTAGTTTTTCGAATTCCTGGTAAGAACAAAGACAGGTGAATGATATTAGCCTTGACTGATAAGAAGGGACGTTTCAGATTATTTTATTGGAATTGGGGATGTTTGTTTCTCTGTAGCATGATTTTTTCAACGTAAAACTACCTTGTCGCCCTGCTGTCAACAGTTTATCATCAAATATTATGCTGCAATAAGTAGCATTACTATTCCTGATGATATATATTAGTGGATCTTACTATTGCTAACTGCATTATTGATTTGTTTATCTCCGTTTTCAGGTTAGCCGTACGAGTTGGGAACACTATCCACGACCTCATTGAACTTCTGGAGGTTGAACTACAGGAACCTACTGGGTGGTCAGTAATTCCATTAAACTGGCCTGATGGATCTCCTCTAAGAACCTTTCTTTTACAGATTGCCATTTCAGCTAATCATCAGAATGGTCGCGATACACATCTGCGTGCTATCCGACTTCACAGTCCTGTGGAATTTCGTGGCCTAGACACTTTGGCGCCTTTTGTGAGTCGCGAGGGCCGTGCTTTCATGACTATTCGTTAGTTTTTATTTCTATCGTCTATTTGTAATCCAGTTATCGATCGTCCTGTGTATCATAGGTTCCCAGTGCTATCTAATTACTTTGTTTCCTTTTCTGGTTTTTATTCGCCGTGTTTGTTCACTGTTGTACTTTTCTAAGGTGAATGGTTTGCTGTTTATGCTGTTTTTTGTGTAGATTTAACTACGTTCTCAAAAATCAAAAGTTTGTGGCTGTTTATCCACTGTAAAGTTTCGCCTGTTTGTTGTGAATAATTTTGTATTAGTATTTTATGTTTCTATTACTCCTTTCAAAAAAATATATTAATTTTTTCCTGACGTCGTAAATCGGTCAATTGAGCGGAATCACGACTCTTAATATAGGTACAACATTTAAAGCTGAACGACTAATAAGTTGGAAATATTTTAGCTGGTATTATCACAGAGTGTTTGGAAACTAATCAACCGATAACCTGGCATACATGCCCAAGAATATGTGGCAGGAATAATTTCTTCACCGGTTGCGATAACTTTTACGTTAGTAAAACAAAATTTAAGCTTGAACGTTCCTATGAATGCAGGTACTTCACTTAGTATCACTCCTAGAAACAAAACCGTGCTAGGTTGGCAGTTTTTTAGCTAAACTTTAAGCTGCCAATACAACTAAAATCGCGATATTTGGGTAGCCAATGCTAACACTGGGTTTGGGGTTTGAGAAGCCTCCTCTCTGTGTGTCTACCCAAACGGATATTACCCGACAGACTAGGAGTGGACATTTTTGAGAGATATGAATTCCTAACCGGTATTTAGAAATGACACTAAGATGAAACTTTAGGTTACTCGAGTAGTAGACACAGCTAATAAGCGTCACCTATAAGAATAGAAGTTACTGGCCGCCATAGGGAATGAGAAACCCAACCGTCGTTCTATCGCGAGTAAGTACCAAGCACCTAATATTCAAGATTCCGAAAATATCTGTAATGACATGTTTATGGTGTAGTTTCGTTTTCTGAGCTGCACGGTGTAGTTGTGTACATTTTGTCCTTTCAAAGAAGTTGATTTTTTCGTTCAGGTTTAATTTAAGAAATACCACACACGTTCATAGCCGGCATGTTCAAGGTCTCAGCTTTGTTCACACTTACATTGTTGACTATCTGATATCAAATCCTCGCAGCAAATCCCATATGTAGTATCCGGACTTTGTTTTGATTAAATCGAAAGGTAAACTTATTGTAGACATTCACGGACGTCAGATAGGCACCAAGAAAATGAAGTGGCAGGCATTCTGAATTGCGCTGCACTGAACATTGTCTGGGTACTGTGTATATCCGGTCGGGGACGCCTCAGTATTCATTGTACAATGACAGTATTTTTATGCTCAATGTAAGGCCGCGAATTCGCTCTGTACATATAAGTCTCCTTTTTCCTCTCATATCGTGTTCATTTTTAGAATGCATACAACTAGGCTGTACCTCACAGTTAATTTCAGACGTACAACACGTTTCTGATGAAGACTCCTATTCAGTCACATCACCATTTAATGATTCCCTAGGAATCAGCCTTCACAAACTCGTCTAGCGGCCAATGAACCCTGAATGATTAATGTACATGACTTGGCAACATAGACACAACAATTATCGTTGGACTAAATACAGTCTGTTTTGCAAAGTAACTTCCATACGACGTACTACGACAGCAGTTAAGTTACATCTTCCCCAGGGAACATGTGATGGCTGTTTGGATGTTCGTATTAATTTAGGTTACTGAGTATAATTCATCAGCAACTTTACCTCTGTACGATCAAGTGACATCTATGGGGCAAAAATCTATATATGCGTTAGCGGCATCACATGAAAAAAAGAAGAATCTTACAGACAAAATTCATATATTATCACCGAAGATATAACTGCACACATTTTGTTGGCAAAAATGGGCCCTACCACATAGATTTTCACGGTTTCATTTTCATAAATTTGAGTGTAAGTAACTGTGTTGTTCATAATTCGAACTGTTGGATACAGTTCAGCTCAATGCACTTCGTTATGGCTTGCTGAGACAATTTGGGCTAAAGTTAAAGTAGGACTTGAATTAAGGCTCTGAGTAAAGTGTGGAGAAGCTAGTGTTTCTGAATCGCTTACAAGAGCGGAACTACTAGGAGTAATCGGTTCATCAAGGATCTCCAAACACTTGGTTGGACTTGTTTGTATTTTTATTTTATTTGAATCGGTACACAAACTATTAGGTTGTTCAGAAGCTCTGGGTGACTCTTCAGGTTTAACTTCTTGGTTATGGGTACTTGCGACCTTGGTAAGTAAAACACACAAATCGGAATGCAAATAAGCACAACGTCTATCATTGTATAAACTCTGAACGAGTCAAACTATGCGTGAACATAATCTGAGTTTATTCTTCAGTGTTTTTCACGGTATTCGCCCATTTGTAAGAGTGAATTTTCACAAATATATACATATAAAAAACGTCAACTTTTAGCGGTCCCAATCACTACCAGTAGACGCCAGTAATAATAATGTAACAAGGTGAGTTTGAAATGACTGATGAACGGACTTGATAGGCACTTCCGAGAGGCAAAGAAATGATCTACGTTCTCCAGTATATTTAGCCCATATTCAGTTATGAGTTGCGTATAGTTGACATTTTAAACACTTAGATACAAAACATGACTTAGATGCACAAAAGGAATGAGTAACTTTTGAAGTAATCCGAGAACATATATCATGAAATAGACTCAATCAGACACTAAATCATATGGATTGTGATAAACCTAATAGAAATAGAAACACGTAACAGTATTACAAAAAGGTGATGTTTCGAAAACAAATATCTATTCGGAAAACATAGTGATCTACAACATATCAGTTTCCTACCCATGGGTTAATCAAATATTACTGATCAGCAGATCTTCCAATCTCCTACTGGTTTGTTTGAACGACAGTGTTTACTAAGCAGCGATTTTAGTGGCATAGACATAGCCATGCTTTTAGAGATGACATTATCTTCGCCTGAATTTTCAACGGTGGACCTTCTACCACGAGACTCGCTTGTTGACTTACAATACGCCGATGACATAGTTCTATTTGGTAAAGACGCTGACAAAATGCAGTCTTCTGACAACCCTAAGCAACAATGCAAGTATGTTCGGGATGCGATTCTCCCCGTCGAACTGCAAAGAGTTGCTTCAGTATTGGCTTGTATCGGCACCTGAACTAGTGATAGGGAGTGAAGTAGTTGAGTGTGTTGACCGCTTAACTTGTCTTCCGAGTCACATTAGTGCTGATGGCCTGGTGACTGACGAAATCTCAGCATGCATGCAGAAGGCTCAATTGGCTTTTGCCAAATTGATCCGTTTATTGTACCAAAGTACGAGTTTACTGAGGAACAGTCCGTTCTGTCCTACTTTATGACTACAAAACATGGCCAGTCACAGTAGATATTCTACGTTATTTATTTTCGACCGAAGGTGTACCGGAAGTATCGCTTATTGTTTATCTTACGACTATCGAGTAAACAATGCAGTTGTTACGAAACGAGTACTAGGTAAGGATGGCAGATCAATAGATGAAGTATTGAAAATCCATCAGTTGAGGTGGTTGGGTCATGTGTTACGTATGTCCAACCACCGACTGCCTCGTCGAGCGATGTTTTGTGGTTCAGGAATAGGTTGAGAGAAAGCTAGGGGCGGCCAGACCAAAACATGGCACAGATCCATAAAGTTACTGGCAACTGGATTGAGTCATGTTTGTAAGTGTCGACTACCTGGTTGGGGTCCGCGAGATGACAGTAACCGATGGTTAGAGATCTTGAATGACATGGCTCAAAACCGTTTGCAATGGTGCAGGTGCATTTATTATTTGGCTTCTCTCAAATCCTAAGCTTCTGAATTCCTCATAACCGTTGTTTCTTTTTCTTAATCCATATTTTTGAGGTATACATCTCGAATGATATATTCGACCATGAATCTTCTTGATTACTGCTCGTACTTCTACTGCTTCTACTACTATGGGATTAGAATTGACAAATGCGTCACTGTGCTAATGTGGCATGGCAACTTGAACTGATGTACGTACGTAAGAAGTTCTATGTTGTAAGTGACATTGACTGACTAGTAACTCTTCAACAATTATAGAAAATGAACTACTAAATGACAAGAGCAAAACATATATATTTGGATATGCATACCTCTGAATGAGTCTGGATTGACGATGTGGTATCTAGACTTGAGATTTCATCATCCGGTCTTTCGAAACCCAGTCTTTGTGAAATAACAGCTTTCATAAAATGAAATAAACAATAGAAAAATACTGAAAATGATCTACAAAATAAATAGGCCAACTACTAACAAAAATGGGGGGATATGTGGAACATATCCATAGAAATCCTCCTAAAGATGAAAACCCTGATAAGTAGTTTTAGTCGAGGACCATATTACACAGCCACAACAATCAGTTCCTCTTGATTTAACTATTATTTGCAGTTAGAGCCAAGTTATTCTAAAAACCGGATGTTGGCCCCATAAGACCTGAAAAGCATGGAGTTAGTATTTGAAGTTGCTTACAAATCGAATACTAGGAGAGAGTAGGTGTTTACTGCTTCCTAGTTTCTAAAGGCATTTAAACGAGTCTATCCATGAAGAAGACCACCTACAAGTACTCTGACAAATGTATCTGGGGAACCAATAGTAACGTAGGTGTGTCAGGTGAATTGATTTGAAGATTCAGACATATCAAAGGTTTGTGACTCGTTATTATTATTTAAAAGGTCAGTTCATTAGTTCACTGGTTGAAACTTATTCATCAAGTTTAGATTTCAAGCGGCGTCTATTCTAAATTTTATTTTGCTTTTATTTTGCTGGAGCTTTAAACATTTGCCTGTATGGAGTTAATTGTATAGAATTTCAACCTTGAACGATCATTTCACAAAATGTCAATGGCGATCCTCATATGTCATTCGAATACGCAACAAATGCTCAATCGATGAAGATCTGAACATAAAGCTGGAACCAATTCTGGAGATTAGCTCTCCATCTAGGTCCATTTATAGTATTTTGGAACCTAGGTATCAGGTTGAAGCTATATCATCTTTCTGAAAAGTCTTTTTTCTTGAACGTCTGACTCAAGAGAATTACTGCAGCCTAGATACTTAGTACAAATTTTCCCAATACTTGAGAATGATGTTTTATTCAGCAGGCCTACGATGGTCTATTGTATCAAGAAACTTTTAGTCGATTTTTCAAGACACACTGCAGCATTAGGCTGATCTGCGACAAGTTACACTTGGCTTACAAAGAATGCACTTGGTAAAGGAATGTTTGAGTACTACCTGCTTAACTGTCCAAAGAACAGAGTAATTCATTAGGCAATACAATCTTCGGACATTTGATAAAATCAGATCAGTATCCATTGCGAAAATAATCTTTCGACATCTTCATAACCTGAGTAGGATCGGAATAAAATAGATTTGGAAGTGTGATTTGTTTGTAGCTGAAGTAATAGTAGTTCATTATTTCAGTTTACGATTTCTCAGGCAAATAAACAAAGATTTAACGTTCAAGTTCGGCTAATTCTATTCCTCTCCTGTCTCTTTTGTCACTTCTCAGAACACCATTTTAGAGGTACATCCATGGCACCTTCACGCAAAATGCACCTTCTGTACGCGCAGGTCTGAGTCACAGATTGCATCAAGCGCTTTAGAATTTACACTTTCCAGTAAATTTATTCTTGAATTATGCAAAGCACCGAAGAACTCTATTGCGTACGTAACCTATTTGTACTGACTTATTGAAAATATGTGTCAAACTGTTCCTGTCAGTAATAGGTCTATATGTCTCGACCGAAGCTGCTACCTTGACGTGGTGGTCGGGCTTGCCTATCGTGATGGCCCAACCGAGCTATACTGGCTGGAACACATGTTCCTGCAGGTCCTACCGTGCCAGACAGGTCGATTGGAGAACGATGAGACTAAAAGCAGCTACCCAAGGTCTGAGGGCGAAGTCGTACTGCTGACTGCAGAGGGGCTTGACTGCACTAAGGTGTTTCCCTCGGACAACCAGCATCCACAGCGATACTGCCTTCTCACAAGGAAGGAAGGGTTAGAAAAAGTCGGCCCTAAAAATGCCACACGTCCCCTACCTCACGGATTTCCGTCTCCCTGGGTAAGGGTGCCCACTAAGGGCCTTTAAGAACGGAGCTAATCCTCTAAATACCTTTCATAAAAAGGCCGTGCGTGACCGGCCTCAAGCAGTTGTCCCTTGGGCTCTGCAGTCACTCACCAACACTAATCCATCTTCCTTTTCAGGTCCCTCAAGAAACAACCTTCCATGGTGAGGGCAGCCGGGAAGTGACAACCGCCCTCATACCCGTGACAGCACGCGAGACCGAATTGGTCAAAATCAAATCCTTCCTACACCCCCTAATGTCTCTCTTATCTCTACGACTAACTCTACTCACACTCCCTTTTCTCACTGCACCGCTAATGCAGACGAAGCGAGATCACGAAACGTCGTTCCTGGTCTCTTGAAACCCCGTTCTAAACTACATGTTGGAGCATTTAATGTACGGACATTGTGTCAAATACGGCAACAGGCATCATTAGCTAGGACTTTAGAAACTCATGCCATCGATGTATGCTGCGTCTCGGAAACGCGCATACAGGATCCGAGTCGCGTCATACACTTGGCCACAACATCTCAAAATAAAGAAGCAGCTCGATTTACTCTTCGTGTATCTGGAAGCCCTGATGCTGCTTCCAGGAGTCTTGCTGGTGTAGGCATAGCATTGAGTCGTAGAGCTGAACAAGCTCTCCTTGACTGGATCCCAATAGATAGTCGCTTGTGTGCTGTCCGACTAAACGGGACAGTAAGGACTCGTAAGGATAGGGACACTCGCCGTTGCCTCTTCGTCATATCTGCCTATGCCCCCACTGACTGCAGTGCAGACGAGGTTAAAGATGAGTTTTACAGAAAGCTTTCGGACCTCCTCCAAAATGCTAGGCGCTCTGATATAGTATTAATGGCTGGTGACTTTAATGCTCAAGTAGGTAGACTAAGTGAAAAGGAAAGACATCTTGGTGGATGTTATGGTTTAGCGACTGAGAGAACAGACAATGGCGACCGTCTGTTGCAACTATGCTCAGATAACCGCCTATTCTTAGCGAACACCAACTTTAGGCATAAGGAAAAGCATCTTTTGACCTGGCGACCGCCGAAGTCGTCTCAACGTTGGACGCAACTAGATCACATCGCCATCAGCCACCGATGGAGGGGTTCGATAGAGGACTGTCGCTCGTTCTGGGGCACATGTTTCGACTCAGATCATGCTGTAGTGCGAGCTCGTATCTGTTTGAAGCTTACTGGACGTAGGACAGACACCGTAAGAAAGACTCTTAGGGTTTTACTTAATGATAATCAAACCAAGAAAATACTTCAGGAGCGACTAGAAAGAGAGTTACGCAACCATGCAAGCAATTCCCATCCAGAAGCAGGTTGGTATGTTATCAAAAAGGCAGTGATATCTGCTAGTAAGGTAAACCATAAGACTAGGATGAAGCCGTGGATATCAGTCGCATCCACCGAACTGATGGATGCTCGAAAACTCATCCCACCTGACTCTGAGCATGATGAAGAGCGTAGTCAGCTTAGACGTAGACTGATAAAAAGTCTGCGTAACGACCGCGAACAGTGGTGGGTGGCGAAAGCAAAAGCGATGGAAAAGGCAGCGGCGATCGGCAACAGTAGACAACTTTTCCGACTTATTAAAGAAACTGGTATTAGGAACCCGAATAAGTGAGACTATCTCGGAAAAGGATGGTCTTATTATCCATTCTCAATCCAGGAGACTGGATTGATGGGCAGAACACTTTAGGGATCAGTTCAACTGGCCACGAGCCACTCTTCGGTTACCCACGATCTCCAGTCATCCTGAATGGCAAATCGACGTAAGTCCCCCTTGTCTTAATGTCGTTGAGAAAGCGTTAGGAAATCTGAAACGAGGACGAGCTGCAGGTCCTGATAGACTGACCCCTGAGATATTTAAAGATGGTGGTCCAGTTTTAGAAGCTAGGTTGACTGAGATCTTAGGTAGAATCTGGGAACTGGACGTAATCCCATCCGACTGGTCTCAATCCTTGATTGTCCCAATCTATAAGAAAGGACAAAAGTCTTCTTGTGACAGTCACAGGGGAATAAGTCTAACTAATATAGTATCTAAAATATTGGCCTCAATAATACTTCGACGCTTAACGAAAGCTCGTGAAGAGGAGACACGAGAAAACCAGGCTCGTTTTCGACCTGGACGTGGTTGTATAGACCACATCTTCACACTCAGACAGGTCCTGGAACATAGACACACATTTAGGCGTCCTACAATAGTTGTTTTCCTGGACCTTAAGGCGGCATTTGACTCAGTGGATCGTGAGGTTATGTGTCAGTGCCTGTCATTGAAAGGTGTACCAAAGAAGTACATTAACCTTATACAAGCCGTTTACTCGAACACCACTGGTCGAGTAAGGGCTTATGGCGAACTGTCACGGGATTCTCTACTTCAAGTGGTGTCCGTCAGGGATATCCACTCTCTCCATTCTTGTTTAATTTTATCATAGACATGCTCCTAGAAATAACATTATCCTCGTCTGAATTTTCAGGAGTAGACCTTCTACCAGGTGGCTCGCTTATTGACTTAGAATATGCCGATGACATAGTCCTACTTGGTGAAGATGCTGACAAAATGCAGAGTCTTCTGACTATCCTAAGCAACAATGCACCTGAACTAGTGATAGGGAGTGAAGTAGTCGAACGTGTAGACCGCTTCACTTATCTTGGGAGTCTCATCAGTGCCGATGGCCTGGTGACTGACGAAATCTCAGCAAGGATACAGAAGGCTCGATTAGCTTTTGCCAACCTGCGTCACTTATGGCGTAGGCGTGATATCCGTTCTCTAATCAAAGGACGAGTGTACTGCACAGCAGTTCGCTCCGTTCTCCTATATGGCTGTGAAACATGGCCAGTGAGAGTAGAAGATATTCGTAGGTTACTGGTTTTCGATCATAGGTGTCTTCGAAGCATTGCTCGCCGTTAGGAAACGAGTTCTAGGTAAGGATGGCAAATCAATAGATGAAGTAATGAAACTTCATCAGTTGAGTTGGTTGGGACATGTCTTGCGTATGCCGAACCACCGACTGCCTCGACGAGCTTTATTTTGTGGTGTAGTCGTAGGTTGGAAGAAAGTTAGGGGCGGCCAAACCAAAACATGGCAGAAATCCATGAAGTCATTGACAAGTGGACTGAGCCATGTCGGTAGTTGTCGACTACCTGGTTGGGGTCCGCGAGATGATAATAATCGATGGTTAGAGACCTTGAATGACATGGCTCAAAATCGTTCGCAATGGCGCCGGTGCATTTATTCTTTGTGTTCTCTCAAATCCCAATCTTCTGGATTCTTCAATCCGTCTAGTTTTGACTTTCTAAACTTTTCTCACTGAATCATACTTCTTGAATAGTATCTTCTAATCCTAACCTCTCTGAATACTTCTAATTCCCTTACTACCTCTTCTACTATTGGATTTGAATTGACGATTACTTCTCTGTGCTGATGTGGT
This sequence comes from Schistosoma turkestanicum, assembly GCA_944470395.2. Classification (NCBI taxonomy): domain Eukaryota; kingdom Metazoa; phylum Platyhelminthes; class Trematoda; order Strigeidida; family Schistosomatidae; genus Schistosoma; species Schistosoma turkestanicum. The sequence goes on from OX103971.1 coordinate 48,891,433, forward strand.
ATGGCAACATGAACTGATGTACTTATGTACAAAGTTCAACGTTGCATCTGACTGACTGACTGAGGTCTATATGTGCTATCAGGAACAGATTCTTGATTGTAAACTGACTTCGCTAATTTCTACAGTAAATGTGATAGCACTTGTAACGATTTGATCTTGCCTGCAAACTGGTATGCCTATTGTAACATGCTTTCCTTTGAAAGTTAGTATATTATTATTACTGCAAGGTACTGCCTGGCTGCTACTGATCTTTAATCACGATTTGATCGGTGTTTCTGTCCGTTTAATCAAGCATTAGCATATTGTATCAAAAGTTATCTTCACTGTTTATTTACAAGCATATAAGAATTTCAGTTTTCCAAGTGCTGTTCGTGATCTCGCCTTTTCGATCTTGACCTTTATAGAAGGCGCGTGGTAACTATGTACAACATGCTGTTTAATTACAACTCAACCAGGCGGAGTAGCATATAAACTTATAATACTGATGGTGCTCTCACTAAGATCTCCACTTTTTAGGTGATTCTCGAAAAGATATGTTTTAGAAACAGTTGTTCTTTTGACAGTATCCTGCGTGTTGCTAAACTTAATGTTGTAAGCAAACATTGTAAATTTGAAAACTACTGAACTACACGTCTTTATAGCTTTCCTACTTCTTAAAATACATAGGATACGCCGTTCATGTCATGTTTATTAACTAAGATGGCGAAATATTGTCTGGATCATTACACACAAAGAAATTTCGAAATTATGCTGACAGTTTCTGTAAATCTCAGGTAATGTGACGAAGCCATCATATGCAAATTATACCACAGTAACAACGATCTATCAGTAAGAATCTTACTGGGGTTGTCCAATTTACTTTGCTATGCAAGAAATAACCAAGACTCGCGTGCGTTTCGAAGAATCATTATTATTCATAAGAAAATTCTGATGGGAGACCAGAATGCCAAGGTTGTAATGGAAAACACCGGATATGAATATATCATGGGATGACATGGTTTAGGGGAAACGAACGAAAACGGTGAGAGATTTGCAAACTTATGTGCCTTCAACAAACTGGTCATAGGCGGCATCATATTCCCACACAAACGCATACACAAAGCTACATGGATTTCACCGGATTACACTACACAGAACCAAAAAAATGTTCGGAGGAATCATGGAGCACGTGAGAACCAAGAGCGGAGCTGACACAGCTCCACATCATCACTTGGTAGTGGCCAAGATGAAGCTAGAACTGGAGAACCACCGGTTACCTGGGGGAAAGCACGGTGAAAGTTTAATACGGCGTTTTTCCGGAAAGCTGGCAAACTCAACAGAAATTACCATGGCAGAAAGGGGTCAAGGAAAAAATAACTTCAGCATGTCATGAGGCTGTAGGCCGCAGATGCACCATCGCAAGGTATGGATCTTTGCGGATACTCTGGATGAGATTCGAGAGTGGAAGAACAGGAAAGAAGTAATTTATATCAGCTGGACAAGAGCAGAAAACACCAAGGTGCAGACTGGATACACCGAGTCTAATAAGCAGGTGACAAGCTTTAATATCTCGAGGATCTGGCAATGACAGAGGAAATGACTGTACAAGAAGAAAGCTTGAGATAATTGCACGATACAACATGGAATCCCATAGGAAAATATAATAAGCCGGAACGACCGGTCAGGAACAAAGAGGACGAATTAATCATGGACACTGACAAACGACGAAATAGTTTTGTAGAGCACTTCAAGGTATTCTTGAGTAGACCAGCTCCTCTGAACTCGCCCACCAACAGTTGGAGAGATCAGTATGGCCACCAGGTGAATCAAGAGCAGCAACCGGCGGGATCAGACAACATTCCAGCAGAAGCAATTGAGAAGGACTTGGCAGGAATTGCAAAAATACTCCTCATTCTCTTCAGCATGATTTGGGAAAGAGAACAATTACCAACAGGATGACACTATGGAGGCTTTCTCTACTATTTGATGTGCCCGAGAAGATGATCAGCGTTATAAGGAATTCTTATGACGGATTAAACTGCAAAGTAGTGCACCTAAGACAGCTCACAGACTCAGTTCAAGTGAAGAACGGCGCTGAGAATGGCTGATGGTTGACTGAATTATGAAAATATCAAAATCGGAGATGAAACATGGAATGCACTGGACAGATTGGGTAGAGCTGGACGACCTAGACTTCACAGACAATCTAGCTTTTGTATTGCACAAGCAACAACAAACAGCTTCTGAAGCAGTAAGTCTCACCATACACAAAGAAGCTAGATCCTCTTAAATATCCAAGCATGCACCAACCAATTCACACAATACTGAGAATCTTTGAAGGATGCGGAAACCGCCACATACGTAGGTAGCTTCATTGATGAGCGAAGTGGATCTGGTACAAATGTGAAGGCAAAGTATGGGCAGCATTTATAGAACTGAAGAACATTTGCAATTCAGAACTATTACCAACCAACACAAAATTCAGAACTTTCCATACAAATATCAAGACAATTCTATTGTATGAGATGGAAACTTGCAGAACCACGAAAGCCATTATCCACAAGATACAAATGTTAATTAACAGTTCTCTGCGGAAAGCACTTCACATTCATCGACGGACACCAAAAGCAACAACCTAGCGTAAAAGAGAACAAACCAGACTCTTTCAGACAAGTAAATCAGAAAGAAGTGCTGGGAGTATTATGTAAACACATTGAGGAAGGCACCTAACTGCGTCGAAGATAAGCCCGCACCTGAAACCCTCAAGGAAAAAGAAAAAGAAGACCGAAGAGCACATCACGCCGGGCGTGTGAAACAGACATAAAAAGAATGCACAGCAATTATGCAGAAAATGATAGGAAATCCCAGGAAAGAGTAGATTGTAGGATACTGTTCGGTGGTCTACTCTCCATTGGGAGTAGCAGTCAGAAGTAATAAAGTTGGTGTGAGTCATCGGTATGCACCAAGCATGTAAAGAGAAATTCTGTTCCTTATGTGAAATAAGCGTCTACTTATGTGACCCTTTCACTTATTTCAACTTATGTGATTATTATTCTTTTACGGAAATATTAGGAATATTTCCCACCACGGTACTTGGTTTACTTGGCACTAATCCTCTGACTGTACCAACAGCGCTGTTTGTGTTGACTGCGTTTTTTATTTGTTTTTCGACCTGAACCATTTTCGATGCATTGATAGGTTTCTATTTTTACGACCTGATTGCACCTATTCAATGTAACTAAATCACTTATTAGCGCTTTGCGGAGCGGAATTTTTACCTATACTTACTTCTTAGATGTTTTCAAGTTTGTGTGCTTGTAATCTTGCTCGCTAAAACATCTTGGCCTTTGGTTTTCATGTTTAACATTCTGAGAAACCTATAAGGAAATAATAAAATAAAATGTTCTTGCTATGTTCCGGGGTGTGGGAATTAGCTGAACGAACTCTCGTCTTTTCCAAAGCACCTAAAGCAGCTAAAGTATTTTCTAAACTGAGACTGATATCGATTTGAATTCTTCATACATAAGGTAAAACCATTTATAACGCCCTGTCCCAGGGACGACAAAAGACAGTAAGGTCCCTGGCGTCTTGGCATTTTGACATTCCTAATATGTATCTAGTCAAATCATGTACTGATTTTTCCAGGCTGTCTATAAAAGTAGTGTGTTTGATTGTGGATCCGTCAGTTTGGTTTATTATGCATCCACCATAGAACTAACTAAATAATATTTATCTTTTAAATATTTTAAATAGCTTGAAGAGTAAGCAGCGAAAATAAAAAAAACTTACTCAAAAGAGCACTAGTTTGCTTCAGGAATAAGATGTAGTATACCCGGAAACGGGATATGAAAATAAAACAAATTTATGGGCTTAGTTGTAGTCTAATAATAAAGTTCCCTGTAATATCGAGTAAGACAGTTGAATTAACAGAAAAATGCACTGTGACACAAATTTCGACGTGGAACATTTGATATAATGTAACTTCAACTTTTAGTTTTTAGTGGTGACCGAGTCGAGATTGACTGTGATCATCACTAAATGTTCCATACGGTCCCGTCATTCACATCAAAACAAACCCATGTTCCAAGGTTTTATCGAAGGAGAAATTAGGCAATACATCGGAAACGGGGCATTTAGAGAAATGGCAGCAACGCGAAGAGAACGCTGCGCTCAAGAAGTGCAAGAAGTGTTTTCGGTACAGTTAAACAAAACGAGTACAATAATGTTTATTTTTCACAAATCGTATTTTCTTCGTAGAAGCTTTACACTAAAGTTAATCTGCATTTAGCCAGGAGGTACCTAGTGTGCTAGAGGGTGTGTCAGAAACAGCGTGTAAGATTATCTGAAAAAACAGAGAACGAGAGAAAAAGATGAATCGATGATTTAGAGAGCACTTAGAATGAACTTACATCCAATAGAGAAATCAATAGAAAGCAACCCGAAATAAAGCCAGCATGAGATCGAAACTAGCTGACAAACGAAGCTAGAAGTTTTTAGAGTAAAATCTCGAATGCGATACAATAAACCATTCTAATTTTTGAGCCGATCAAAACGACTTCCGAATAAAATCTTTATTCTCCAAAAAAAGAGTTATACCGATTAAATAGGAATTAAAGCAATTCTTAGGTTTCATTGTGAAGTATTTTATGTGCTTTACACTTTACTTCGTTTTGGTCAGTTGTCATAGATTCACTGTTGTGAACATTTAAAATGAGTATGCTTCTCAACTCTACTCAAATATCGCCAGAATATATGGATTATGCCGAAAAGCACTCAGTATTTCAGCTGATGCAGGTATTGTTTTACAACTTTTACTCTTCAGAGATTACTGAAACTTTTGATCATCAATCGTCCTGAAGATCCTATAACATATTTGATTGATTACCTGAATAAAGATGTTGAGGATGGTAGTTTCATTTTCACCGTAAACAATTTCTAGTCCCCTCTATTTTTATTTTCGGTCCAAAGTCTTCAGGTAAAAGTTATTTAGGTTCCATGCTGAAAAAGAAACTGCAGTGCGTGATGATTAATGGGGACGACATATACAGATTATGCCCGGAAGGAAAGGTTAGGCACTACCTTTTTTACTACTAAATATATTTTTTGATTATCAATTAAAAATTGACGCAGAAACTGCCCAACTGTCACTGTCGCAGGCAGACAAATAATCATTGAGATGTAAGGACATATGATACAGCTAAAATCAGTTCAACATTGCTAACCATTTATAACTTCACATTAGTGGATAGTTTTCACAACTTTTCTTTCAGAGGTTTTAATTTATCTGGGAAAATATATTATATGGACTTGCTCTCACCGTCGATTTTCAATCGAGAATAATATGAATTTTGATAGGACAGTGAGACGGCGTGATGTATTCATATCATACATTATCAATAATTCAGTCAAAAATATGTTTGCTAGGGCATTCAAAGTGAAATTAATCAAACTATCAAACTAAATAAAGTGAAAGTTTAAATATACGTAGTGATAACTATAAATAACTTAAGGATGGAATTATTATTTTGTGGAAAGAATAGAATTTCATCGCTTCCGTGGGCTGAAAAATGGCTTAGAAATTATGTGAACGAATAAAAGAATACAACTAGTTGCCTTGTACACATAGGGCAAAGGTGTAAATCAACAATGGTTATGGATTTACAGACTTAGAAGTGAAGAGACTACAATTTTTGGACGACCTTTGAATGACTCCAAAAGATTTTTAAAGAGGTTCGACCACTTGCAAGGGACAAGGGATTATAAATGTGTAGAACATTAAGATACAGAGTTTAAGGTTAGGTTTTGGGAAGTAAGTTGATGTTTTCATCAGCTTTAACACAAAATTGTTATTTAACCATGTAGATTAATGAATTTCCGTCAAAAATCCAAGACTTTCATCATTTAATTTCATCAGCTTGACCTTAAATTATGGTTAGGACTCCTTGTTTCAACTATGTGCTTTACTATACATAAAAATGATATTTTAATCTTCCTGTTTATTGAAACACCTGATAATCGGCTATGAAGCCACCTGGATACATAATTCATTACCCATTATCGCACCGATCGACTACTTGAAAAATAGCATGTGTCCCAAGAAGCTTGAATAAGTGAATACAAGGAAAAGTGTTTTGGTCGTTTTTGTATTGCTTTAACTTACTTGAAATCATGAAGTTGGTCCATTCTGTCACAACCATTTTGTCGGCATTAAGTTCTGGTCTAGGTTATATGAGTAAACGTAACTATAATTTAAAAATTTTATCTGTTCTTGTTATTGGAGGCAAGTTCTTGGATGACATTTAATCCATCACTGATGTTAGGAAATTTGAATTCAGAGTAAATGTAATTTAATAAAGTTGCTAAAATCAATACTTAAAAGAGAGGGGAATTCTGTTTGCTTAAACCTTATGGTTCTGAACTACCAGATTCATGCGAATTATCTTGAATTCATAACTACAAATATTATCAGTATATGACGTACCTACACTTGAACTCGCGAAGTGAGTGATCAAACTGCTGAACTAAAGTTGCAATTATCTGAGTTTTCTTTGAAAGATGCATTTAACCTACATGAACTCCCTGATGAGATTAATATTTAAAAACTTGTTGCATTCTCTTCTTACTACTGTGCTCATAATCAAGACTATTGTTTTGATTTGTGACTATGTATCGAGCGAATTCTCCAAATATGCTAAAATTATTTGAAGCAGTACCTTTTTAAGTACTATGAAAGTTCATTCACGTTCTCAAGTGAACAATTTTGATATGTTGATAGTGTATTTGTGAATAGCTCTTGGATTAAGTGGTTGTTAACCTTCTCACGCCTTTTAACATGATGCTATGCACAAAAAGCACTTTGTCTTTTGTTAAATATCGTTCTCAAGCCCAGAAACAGGAGGACGTTTAACATGGAGTTAGCGACCCGATCCCGTAATAAACCAACAGGCTAAACAAACGCTAACGCGAAAATCTACCCTGTAAGTTTGAAAGTCTTCACTTATAAGAGTTATGATATTTCGTGATGAAAGCTGAGTTTTTTCGGAAGCTACGAGGCAGATGACATATAAACTTATGGTACTTGGAATCACTGAAATACATCGAAGTCGTGTTAGACAAAGGAGATTAACTTCATGAGAGATGCTAATATGTACCGTGCATGAATAATAAAATGCTTTAAACGTATAGAGTCGCACTAACGCTGTCAAAAGTAGCTCAAGAAGCACCTAGAGAATGGGAATCTGATGGACCTAGGATCATCGATGCATCCTTCAAAACAAAGAAACAAGGCATTGTACTGCACGTCGTCCAATGCCGTGCACATATTAATGACTACACTGAAGACGTTAAAGATCATTTCTACGAGATACTTCAGTCAATTGTTGAGAAATGATCAGCAACAGAACTTGACCATTCTGATGGGAGACCAGAATGCCAAGGTTGTAATGGAAAACACCGGATATGAACACATCATGGGATGACATGGTTTAGGGGAAACGAACGAAAACGGTGAGAGATTTGCAAACTTATGTGCCTTCAACAAACTGGTCATAGGCGGCATCATATTCCCACACAAACGCATACACAAAGCTACATGGATTTCACCGGATTACACTACACAGAACCAAATCGACTACACCTGCATAAATAAAGTGTTCGGAGGAATCATGGAGGACCAAGTCACGAGGCCCATGCCTCCTCTGACAACCATAGCCCTTACAAGGTCAGGGAAGCAGGGAAGTAACGTCTGCCCTCATACCCATAGAAACACAGGAGACCAAATCGTTAACAATCATATCCCTTCTACACCGCCTTATAAATCTTGTCCCCACGACCAAACCTTCTTTTAATCGTTTGTCAATCAGCGCCGCTGAAGCAAACGGTTTTAGCTCACTAAACTCTGTTCCCGGTCTTCTGAAACTCCGCTACAATTTACATATTGGAGCTTTTAATGTTCAAAACTTGTGCCAAATAGGGTAACAGGCTTCAGTAGCCAAAACTCAGGAATCCCGTGTAATCGATGTATGGCAGGTCTCCGAAACGCTCATCAATGATCCGAGTAAAATCATCAGTTTTATTTCACCTTGTGCAGATACAGAAACAACACGGTATAGGCTTCGTGTTTCTGGGAGCTCTCTGGCCTTGACAAAGTTAGGCGCTCTGATATAGTAACAATGGCTAGTCACTCTAACGCTCAAGTACGTAGACTGAGTGAAAAGGAAAGGCACATGGGTGGATCTTAAGGTGTCGATATTTTGTCAGACTGAGTGTTTCCTGAAAAGCGCGACAGTGTTGTGTGTACACATGTTCTGAGCCCACAAGAATTATCCCAGCCATTGGGATGAACATTTATCATGTTCGCATATATTTTGTTGTTTTTATTCGAGTACCTGTGCATACTTACTTCACTTATCACATATGTAACTCATTTTTGTCTGGCTATAAATACTAAATCATGTCTCATCATATTGAGTTTGCTCACTCGCCTTTTACACTGCTTCGCTTTGTCTGTATGCTTTACATTGCCAAGTGCGTCTGCGTAAACGATCGTATGAAATATACTCACCTATCCTAATGCGTAATTAGCTTCTTATTACCGCCGTCGCACAGATGGGGTTTGCCTATGCACAATATATGGAAATCGAAGCGAAGATTTTTTTCCATAGCCTAATTAATCGTTTGTAAAAATAGAAATCAAATCGTGTGCCATTAAATGTTGTTCCATGGCAATTCCATGTGCTTATCTGTTTTCTTATTTCGTACACATGTCTAACCGTAACTTTTCGCGTACGAATGCGAAAAATAATTGAATTAACCAAATACTTGGAAAATGAGATTACTTTGATTGTGCTATTGTTTTGATTTATAGAATGTCACACTAAAAAAACTAACTGCAGCTTTGAAGAGACGGCTGAATGAACCTGATTGTGAATCCAAAGGTTATATTATTGTTGATTTCCCAAAATGTGAAAAAGAAGCAAAGGCACTTATACATGAAGGAATATTTCCTGATTATGCAAGTATGAAAAGACAATTATTTTATATGAAATTTTCATGATAGTCTTTCTGGATGCGCCTTTGCTAACATTGATTGAAAGAGCATCAGGAGAAAGGATGGATCCCGAAACTGGAGGTAAAAATAGGAGATAATCCCGAATTTTAAATTTCTATTAGATTTATACAACCTAATATATAACCCCCCAAATGATTTGTCAGTTGAAAGACGTTTGGTCAAAATTGCAGAAAACGATGAAGAACTAATTGAGAATATTTATGCTGAATACAACAGACAAGTGGTCCTCTTGAAGAGAATTTATTCTAATGTTGCATATGAATTTAATGCAGACCAGCCAATCAATGATATATACTGTTCAGTTTTGGCAAAAGTTAACCAACGCCATCGTAGTTTTGCATTACAAACTCCGAAAATAGTTCTGTTAGGCTATCCTGGAGCCGGAAAACATACTCAAGCAAGTTTGTTAGCTAAAAAATATGGATTAATTCCAGTGGATTGTGAACAGCTTGTACTTCGTGAAATAGCTAATCGCTCTTCCATTGGAAACACAATAAAAACCTATATTCAAAAGAATATCCCAGGTATGTTTATTAAGATTATCTTGCTACTATACCCATCATTTTCTGTATCAGATATAGTCTTTGTTGTTTAAAATGTTATTAGTCAAGGCCATTTAACAACCAGTCTTTGATAAACTATCAGATTGTTGGATTCAAGAAATATGTAATAAAAAATTTTCAACCGTGCTCTTACTTTAAACTATCCCTGGATTCGATCACGCCTGCACCGACTGACTATTGACCATAGACCAATCACGACACTACAAGCCATCGCTAATAAACCGCTCTTGAAACTGCGATAAACATCTCCACAAAATTTGTTTGACATCTTACTATCTACCTGATTAACCTCAGAAGTAACAACCCTATAGCTTTGTGGCTTGAAAGTAAAGAAGGCAGGTCGGTTATGCCTACAGCGCTGTTTAAAGCCCTTTTTAACATGAAGAACACTATGAATGATGGCAATTTCAAAAAATGCTTGATGAAAGTCACTTGAATTTCCTTTTAATTCAAAATATTCGAAACAAAACTAAAGTGGTATCGGCATAGATTGTATTTATGATTCTAAATGTATCATGATTGCCATTAAAGGGTTGTGAGATTACCGAGTTCTACCGGAATTATGAATCGATCATTTTTGAACCACTATTAGAAACCTAGAAGCGCTTGATGACCGTTTCGTCCTAGTATGGGACTCCTCAGCAGTGTGAATCCATGACCCGATAAGCATGAATCGATACGGTTGAACTTCACTCCCTTAAGAAGTATTTCAATATTGAGCACATGATAATTGCTATAACAGAATCGTGAAGACTGGGGAACGAATTTTTGGGATTCTAGTGAAAAGTCGTGACTAGTGGATTTCAACCTTAACGGGCTTAAAGCCAGTTACCCACCGGTGACAAAGGATAAACATCTCCTACTATTGTGGATTAATTGAGGTTAGACATTATCACCGTTGGATGTCATATCAGAAATCAAGAGGTTAAGTGTTTGCACGTGAGACCGAAGGTCCTAGCTTCGATTCATGCTTATCGGGTCATGGATTCACACTGTCGAGGAGTCCCACACTGGGACGGGACGACCATCAGGTATCATAGTTGTCTCTTTTAAGCTTGTTACGCAAATCATTACTCAAACAATATCTATCTCTTTGAAGACTCAAATTTTTTAGTAGTAGCTATAGGAATAATCACCACGATTTGTGTTTTCATGTTATTTCTCATCCTTTTAAAAAACCTAGTTCCGGATGCTATCATCTCCGAAATTGTGAAAACTAGACTGAATGAAAATGATTGCATCACATATGGTTGGATCCTCTTCGGATATCCTCTTACACGTCAACAAGCAGAATTACTGGCATCACATAAAATAGATCCTAATCGAGTTATTCTACTGGATATACATCAGTCGTGTGCATCTGAACGTCTTTCTGGACGCAGAATTGATCCAATCACCGGTACACGTTTTCATACAGCATTTGAATCTACTGAAGATTTATGCATAAGTCAACGTGCGTTGCAGCATCCAGATGATGAAGAATGTGTTATAGGCCCAAAGCTATTAAGATTTACCGCTAACAAAGATGACATTATTGATTTCTATAATTCATGCGTAATTAGAGTGCATGCAGATCGAGATGTTCATACTGTTTTTGAGGAAATTGAAACTGCTATTGTAAATCCACTGCCGCGTTTTAATTTTGTGAAATAGTTCAATGCCATACGTGTATTTGTGTAAACGAAAACTAAATATATGAATTTATTACAGAAATTTTATTTCTTTTTTGGCTTACTCAGTAAACAGTGCAGAAAAAGTTCAATTTTTTAAAACAGATTTTATATATTTATGTTAAAATCAATATTGTAGGATCAAATAGAAATTTATACTAGGAAAACTGACGCAAACCTATTAAAATATACACGAAAACATCATTTATATGAGATTTTCGAGGTAAGAATTGTTTATTAGCATGATTGATATTTTTAAATATACAATGAAATCATCAGATACCTAAACTAGATTAACATGGATAAAAAAAATACTGAAGCTTACTTTATAGCAATCATTTCTATGTAATCTAGTCAGTAAAATTGCAATTAAATTCTGTATAATATTCCTTATAAAGTTATCTAGGTCTTAACTATGTTTGCTCATCCTAATGATTGGTTCAAATATTTAACTAATTAAAGGTTAATATAACCAGCTTCCAGGTATACTGTATTTGACCGCCAGTAATACTACTGAATTCCCTAAAAAGAAATAGATGTAGTTGAGTTTAAGTCAGTTTTTTCGCAGTTGATAGACAAACGATTTACCACGACACCTACTTCGTCTAACTTCTCTAAGTTTTAGTAAGTGATTTGGCATTGTCGGTTTTCAAGACTAGTGAACAGAACATGCAGATTAAGTCAAGACTTCTAACTAATTTTGTTGAAGTTATGATATGACTGATCATTTGAGGCTAATACATCCAGATGCTTCATTTATTCTTACACGGTTGAAGTAATATACGCTAATCTAACTTTATTATTGCCAACGTGTATTGTTAAGCAATCTATGTACACAGTCCATTTCTAAGCTAGGTGAGACACAGAAAATTAGTAAAACAAACAAAATATATTCAGAAATACTAAACTAATCAGCGAACTTATTTTAAACTGAACAATTTTTTTCCAAGTACTCCCGGAACCTTCTATACTTTCAGTAAATTGTGTTTTGCTTATCTTTGGGATATTCCTGCGATGAAGTGATAAGTGATTTTTATTTTCTATTCACATAACAAAAATGTTAACTTTTCTATAGTATAGTAAGTATAAAGATTTGATAGAGTCAAATAAACTAAATATTAGTTGTGATATGCATAATACTCATCAGTGATATCACATTTTGTTGGTTAATAACCGTCAACTGATTAGCTGAGTGCAAAAAATAATACAAATAGGTCGTTTTTTTTAGTTAGAAACATTGTTTCCTCTGAAAATAGTACAAGTTATTATATTAATTATTAATTAGTTTTAGCACATATCTATGTAAATTAATCATTGCATGAATTCGGCTTAGTATTTTGATGAAATTATTTTAATTTTCAGTTCATGTTAGTTTTCTTAATCTAATTGCGAATAATTTATCACTTAATCGAATGAAAATGTTTTTGCAATAATTTCAGAATAAATAGACATTAAAGTGCTGAAATAATAGTTAACTCTTTGTCCATATTAGTTTTCTTAATAAACAGAACAGTTTTGTGATGATTCAAAATTAATTATCTTGATGATAAACTCCTAAAAGTTAAGTCATAAACCAACGTGAACGATTGCTTAAATAATAGCATAAATATAAATCCTCAGTCAAGCTGCGAGATTAATGAAGATTGTTCAGTATTGTATAACATCGGTTATACAATCACTGAAATAAAATAAGTGATAGACACATTTTTTATCTAAGCTCAGGAATCTTCAGTAGTAAGCAACCACTACATCAGTGGTAATCGAGACTCTTGAACTTCAAATCTCATGGTGAATATAACACTTTTAGACCATTGACTTTAAAATCGAAATGGATAACTATCCACTTCTGTCGGTGAAACCACTCATACTATCGACGTGAGTGGTCTTCACCAGTCATTACTCAGTTATATCTAAAGCGAGACTATTCTTACAATTGTTATTCATGTGGGTAGGCTAAGAAGACTATAACAATGAGAAGGGTGTTAAAATGATTGATTAACTGAGTTCAAAACTATGAACGATTTCTGAAGTTTCTTAGTAGATTTAAGGCTATAATAACGGTCTTCAAAGCCGAAAAGTCTCAAGCCAGTATGAAAAATCTTTACAGTACTTTTATGTTTCAGTGGTTCTCCAGCTACAGTAACTCCGTGATATAAACTATTACTTAGTCAAATGTTTTCCGAATACGTATTCGATACTTTGTTAAGATCTTAACAATATGTCAATAATTGGTTGTCAGTTTGAAATTTCAATTAATTAAGAACAAAAGTGATTGAAAAACTATTTCACTGAGTTTTTTGTCTGCAATCTAAAAAAACGAAAGCTCCTTGTTAGAGAAAAAAGTTCAGTTAAAATTAAGAAGTTGATATGAGGGCTGATTTAAATTTCGATAGATAAATAACAAAATATGTGAGGAGTCATCCGAAAAGTTAACTATTTATACTATTAGCAAGCAATGTTGTGGAAACAATAGTGATTAGTTGTAGATGGAACAATTAGTACACACTATGTTGTCTTCGTTAATGTTTAGACAACCGAATATGATTACAATGCAAGATATTTGTTATGAAATTAATGTGGTTTGAAAATATTTCATAGTTCTTTACATATCTGGTGACTTCTCAGAAAAATATTCATTATCAAAATGATAATGCTACGAAGGTTCTGAAGGTTTATTTTGCAATTATTTTCAATTTTTATTGAAGGCACTTTTAGGTGGATTAAGCGTCATGTTGCCTGAAAATCCTCGGAGATGGATTGCAGAAAAACTTCAACTTCTTTACGAAATTGGTTTTATAAGTTTAAACTGGTAAGTTATATGTCACTTCAATAAGAACTCAATGAACGTGAATCATGCCATATCCGCATTTTCGATTCATTCTCATGAATGCTTAGTTTTAACGTAAAACTGAAACACCAAGTAGTTTTCTTCTATTGTCAAAGTTCCATCTGGCTAATGAATAAATATTTCAATAGTTTTGTGATTCATCATGTCAGTTTTATAGGTAAATTTATCCATAATTCCTAACTAACTAACTAACTGAAAATATTTAAACTATAATAAGGTTTGACTAAACATACAGAATCATTAACTATAGTAACTTTTGAAACTCTTTGTAATACAAATCAATTTATGGAAGTTATTTGATTTTTTAATTATTAAATGTTAATTAAGTTGACCAAACTAACATCAGTTGAATGAGTCATAAAAAGTATCACTAAATAGTGTTGTGAACGTTCATGAGCTCCAGTAACTGGAATATACAGCATTCAACGATAACGTATCTACAACAAATTTTTCTACTAATGAAAATAGATCTAGAGGTTATAGGTCAAAAGCAGTTGCAGTTTTGAATATATATTATTTTCCTTAACTTCCTATGAGTATTGACGATGATGATGATGTGTTTAGACTTAAGTTATAAACTTATGAAATCTTTAAGAACACTTCCAACCATTTTATATTACATTTTCACTATTTTAAATTGTTTAATGTAAAGGGATACGTTTATTGATCCGGATATGAAACCGTCTCATCCATATGTCGATCATGAATTAATGCATTCTCTATTTGGTACATCAAAACTAGAATTTGTAAGTTATACTCAATTCTCATGTCATACGCTTTTCTGTTTATAAATTAACCTTTTTTTACCAACTGATATTAGCTGAAATAACAATGAACATTTGTTTCGTTTCATTGTAAGAACGTTCAACAGTGCATCTGCCCAACGCTGTATACTATCAAACATTAGGCACTTATGTCTTGTTTAAATCAACACGCCGTGAACTTCAACTATCAGATTAGATGTGAACATAACCGATATTCTAAATTATCAATAATTAAATGGAATGAAGCAAATTACTTTATAATCAAACACATGTATATTAAAACGTAAAACGTCAAACCAAGGTACTCTAGTCCTAGTACTTTATACGATCATCCTATTGAAGTTACTATATATTAAGGTTTATTTTTGATGATCAACTGACAGGTTGACATTAGAATGAAGATTCTTAAAAATGTTTGCGCTTCGAAGACAACTTAGGTAAGGTACTTCTACTATTTATGGTATTTCTCAAAAGGATTGAGATGATGTAACAAACTTTACTGTTACTCAACTGAATATTTCTAACGATATTTGCTGATAATTTATCTTATTCAGAGAATAGTAATTGTTTTAAAGTTCAATTTTTTGTTCTTATATAAATTGTTTCTCTAAAATATTGCATATTTATTTCTTTTGTTATATTTATTTAATTAGTTGTTACCAGAAGAATTACAATATCAGGTAAGTTTTATGTTTATTTAAATTTTATCTTTTGCCGGAAGAGTTTTGTATACACATGACCAGTTAGGCGAAATTAACACAAATGAAGTTAAATATTTCGAATCTCTCAACGGGTTGATATCATTCAGATTCAAGTGATAGCAAACGTAATTATCAATGATGTTTACCCCGTGCGCATAATAGTGACCCGAACTAAATGTGCTTCCAAGTTTGTGATCAGGTTAAAGCTTTCTCTGATGAATATACATATTACGTTTTACTACTTTCTGCTGAACTTCATAAGATGAAAGTTTTTGCTTCTTCGATGAACTCTAGTTAGAAAACATGTGCTAAGTTAAATGTTTTACTGCTTTTACTATTCATATTCTAATGAAACACTTCCAGCTAGAGTGAATATATATTTACTCCACATTAATTATTCACTTTAGCACAACACTATCATTGGATTTTTGAAATGAAAGCCTCTCTAAGTAAAAATCACATCAAAGATGCTTACCTTATTTACTACTCGTCAAGTAAATACCAAAATAGAAATAAAAGTAACTCAATATAATTTTTAAGATATAAAATTTGAAATTCAATTCATTTGAGAAGAAATATTCATCAATTTTCAACTGCATATAGCTTTTTTAGCTTTATAGTTGTCTAGATTTCGAATAAATGCCTACTTACTTAAATACAAAAGAAAATCATTCCCATAATAAGAGTTCATGATATATTTTTTTAGATAGGATTCTCTGTTTGATTATCATATAGTTATCGTGATTACAAGAAATGATAAAAAAAGATTTAATTAACAAATAAGTCAATTTATGCAGTTCCATACAACATTATCTTGACCTTGATAAATAACATGAATCATGGATAGTAGGGTCATTCAATGAGTGTCACAGTACTTTTTTCGTATCACAATAATTTTACTATCATAGCTATTAGGTTATGAATGTTGTAATTTTATTTACAATCTGCTCAAGTTGATTACTTCTGGGAGTAGAGACCTTCTTTTGAAAGATTCATCAATTGTTTATCTTGTTTGCTAAGTTTTAGTTCACTGATGATCACTGATCACAAAAATACGAGCACAGTCTTAATTCTCAAAAATTAATTGAACATTTGGTATATTTTTTGAAAACTCATCGGTAATTTGCATTTACTAACTTTTCATGTTGATTGATATAACTACAATAAAATAAACTAACAAAGAATTTATGTAGAATGAAATAGTTTTGATCAGGCCAAATATTTAAAACATGACTTGATAGATAGTGTATCTCAACATAATTTTATCAAAAAAAATAATATACATATATCTGAACACGCTAATACTTTGATTTCTACTATTTAATATAAGCCTACACCTGAAATGCTAGCAAAAGCATATGCAGCCCAGAGGCAATCAATACTAAAAAAGTGTTTCAGGTTAGTTTCTTAATCCTTTAATCCTGTGATCATTTTGATAAACACGTGTTTTCAACATCCTTTGGACAATGTATTTGTAACGCTCCTAATAAAAAGCAATAATGGTAACATTTATTCGATGTACCAGGTCAGTGAAGATAAATTAACCGATTTACCCTATTTTCCAACTGTATTCGTCGGTGATCGTCGGCGGTGATCCGCATATTTCAAATAACTTTATTCAAGCTAAATCAACCTTAAGTTTAGTTGATTCGTGAGTGATAAGCATAAATTACATATTTGTTATTAGGTACTGACTGCATAAGACATTAATTAGTATTCTGAAAAATTTTATTACGAATCGAATTCAACGCTTTAATGGCTCTACATAGATTTAATTTAGGACGTTTTTACAAATACGGTTTTAGTAAATTGAATAATTTGTGAGATGTATTTGGATATACGCATCAAATTGTAGAATATTAAACTCATTAGCCGAAATATCTTTTTTATATTGTGGTAGATCATATCCGCTAATTTGAATAGTAACAGTAAATATTAATCAATAAACTAACGATACAGTTCTAATTAAACTATCCTGAAATAGTATAGTGGCTTGTGATCTAAATTCAATGTGGGCAAACGATTAATTAAGCTATGTGACAGTGGTAATAAGAAGCTGAACACGGATTTTAGTTGAATGAGTTTTTTGTAGGCGATATATTTATATATATGTATATATGTATATAATCCTTAACTTATTGTAAGAGATGGTTTCACCGAAATAATTTCTAATGCTGTAAGAACGAGTGCATGAAAATCATGATAGAGGTCATTCAATAAATTTTATTATCCATAGACTTGAACACTTTGTAATTGGTTTATACTATTTCTAGTATCTTTCAATAATCAATTGTAATAAAAGTTTCGAATTTAATTACCTGAAGTACTTTTTCCATCTTTTAATGATGCTGGTTTGAGAGCTGTTGAATATCACAGTGAACGAATGATGATATTGTAAGATGCGATTTCAGAAACATTTAGGATGCTGCATAACGGTGCTATTATAGTTAGGCATAATTTTATTTACAGTACTAGACGATAACTACTCAAACTCAGATGATCGAATTCTGAGAAGTCAATCATAAAGTTTTGACACAGTTGTTTAAAATTTCTGTACTGAACACAAGCAGTCAAGGCTCTCCGTACCTAAGTGTTCTAAGTCATAACAGATAAAATCTAGTCTTTCGTGGATTTAATTGATTGTTCGCAGTCAATGATAAAAACATTATTTTAAATTAGATAGCATTCATGAACGTCTTATTTTAGGAATTTATTCTTTTTAGACAATTTTGATGTTTTCATTATGTCGAACTGCTAGAATTACTTTTAGAAAAATTTTATAAAGTAAGAGTTGCTTTCCTATAGACCTTGCACATACATACGTCCGTAAAAAGAATAGTTATTACGTGGTTAAATAAGGATCAATGATCAGTTTTGCTCTGCTGAGCAACTGTTTCGCGTTATGTTTCACGGTAATCTTAACCTTGATCACTATAAATTATTATTTAACAAGTTTAAGGATTTTTTTTACTCTTTTTTTAAAATCTTCTGGTTTTTTCAAGTGCCTGGAAATTGTATTTTATCATTAAACGGGCTCGAGCTAATTACATGTACAGAATAAACTTCATTGCAAAAATAAGCATGAAATTTAGATTGAAAAAGATTATATTTCGGGGATGGCAAGAATACACACAATTTGTGAAAAATAAACAACGAAGTAAGCAATTAAACTGGGTATACTTTTATGTTTTCGAACGAATTTTTCTTTAAAATACATGTATGTACAAATCTGTTATTGATAGATTAACGTTTACATAAGAGAGGACTGAATATGCCGAATATACATATCTTATTGTTATCAGTTACTTTCAGAATTTCAGTTGATTTAAATTTTCATTTCCTATAGATTTTTAAACAGTTTATTTATTAAATGATCAAATTTCTATTGTTATCCACCTGAATGAATGTCTTTTCATACATTACACAGCATCTGATAATTGAGTACGTCGTTTATCTCAGTCAACGTTACTCATAATTTTTCTCATTCTGAATCTAGAAATTTGATTTAACCTTCAAACTGAATGTGATAAGTTCATTGTATAGTCTTTACTTTCATGTTAACGAGTGTGGTTTTTTACATTCGTAAGAAATATAGATTTATATACCGTATTATAAGAGAGTATTTAGCTCAAGCTGAATAATCCTATTGACCACCAACTTGAACTATAAAAACTGATGAGAAATTATAGTAATCTTAATAAATGTTTGAACAAAACGTGTTTGTATCACAAAAAGATAGTGTTAAAGTTGATATAGTCAACTAATAAATTACAAATATTTCTTGTAAGATTGTAAGCATGAAGTAACGTCGAATTTTCTCAAAATTTAATTACTTTTATTTGTTTAATAAAATATTTTTATGATGATAATGAAATCGTTTTTTTTCTCCATATTATCTAGTGGCACAATCTTTAATCACCCAAATTAAAGACTTCACAGTAACAATGTTATTTTATAAAGCCTGGCGAAAAAATGTTGCAGAGGCTCGAAAAACAAAGGATTATTTTTCTGTGAGTGTATACAGTTAATACTTGCAAAAATACAGTTGTTTATTTTTATTGGTACAAGTAAATAACTTATGTTTATGTAACTAAATGACGGTACTACTTTTGATTACTTTTATTACTGGATGTTATTAATGAAAGTATGTAACATCTAATAGTTTTCATTTGAGAATGCGATACTAGTAGATATATTAGTTTCGAGAAAT
Organism: Schistosoma turkestanicum; assembly: GCA_944470395.2. Lineage (NCBI taxonomy): Eukaryota > Metazoa > Platyhelminthes > Trematoda > Strigeidida > Schistosomatidae > Schistosoma > Schistosoma turkestanicum. The sequence continues at coordinate 48,911,238 of OX103971.1, forward strand.
TGTTATAAACATATTGAGAACCTTCAATAAGACCAATAAGAACCTTCAATAAAACAAAGTTACACTATTCTCTATCTTTAACTATAACTTTTCTCGATGGAGCTAAGACTACGACTAATTTGAACATCCATGCATTTCAAATCAATAGCCGAAACATAGTGATTGCACCAAAATATAAGTTATGATCAAAGAATTATGTACGGATATTGTGGGACCGACAAAATTATACACTTATGTGGAAACGCTTAATTTCGATGGTTGACTGAATAGGAACTGACTGAATAGTCTGAGTTATATTTCTCGTTATTATCTAATGCGTTTTAACTTGATACATTTAGTGATCGATAGGAAATTCTCATGCAATTGGCAAATTTCAGATATATAATGCCTATATTGTCCTTTTACGAACTACATTTACTGGTCAGCACAAACAAAGATAATATTACGCAAAGAAGGTTATTATATCTTTCAGTTTTATAGCTGAGTATTTTCACTAAAAGGAAATTAATTATTTACAAAACCTAGTTTTCTGAATCGAATCGAACAGCTAAATTGACAGCAAAGAAGTCCACTATAAAACAGCATCAAAATACTTATTGAAAATGAAAGAAGTACAACCTCATAATGGCCAAATATGTAAATATGTTCTTGCTTATTTATTTTAATGATTTTAAAATGTTTTTCCTTTTTTTATGTGTAGAAAATGCAAGAAAAATCAGATGGAGAAAAGTCAGATGAATCAGAGTCTGAAAGTCAACTACTTACATTAGGAGGTAAAATAAGCCAAACTGAAAATTATCGTGACCGATTATCTGAACTACCTGATACCATACAACATAAAGTATGTTGAATCACTTCTTCAGAATAAGTTTAAATCACTTGGAATAATAAAATATGGAAATAGTTTGGCTCACATCAACTGTGTATTGATCCACACATACTGCTCCTAGCTGGACTACTGATTAAAGATTTAAATTCACATTGTGTTCATTATGTTCATTTAAATAGTACAATGGACAAGCAAACTTATAATGAATCAAAGCGATTTGATCAGCCTTACTATTGAATCTTCATTTACTAAGTTCATCTGATTACGTTTATCGTACAGCTAGCAACTAATCTGTCGACATAGATTATGCCTAGATTTTTATGTAATTTTCAGCAATTCAGTAAAAGGTAATAAATATGGAACTGTGCATAGATGTGTTTCTTGTTTGGAATTTATACAAGAGTAACTAGTGCTCCTTCAAAGAGAGATTAAATCTATAAATAGCCAATGGGTCATAATCGTGTGATTGCATTAAAATCCTTATCGATACTTCATTGTTTTTAGCAATGAATTGCAGTCTCTAATGTTTATAAAGTAGTCAAGTGTTATTTTCGTTTTCAAAGTAATAAAAATAGGTGGTGAATTAATAACTAAAGGTTGAAAATATTTTCTCAGTTTAGCATAAACAGAAAATATAAAATTGTTTCCTGCTACAATATTCTTAAATGCAATCAACATGATAACCAAGACTGAAATTTACCAGTATATTTTCATCTCCTTTTGATAAATATTTTCTGATCCCTTGAAATTATGATTTTAACTGTGAAACACCAATAATTCATACAAACGTAAAGTTTTAGGATGTTGAATATTTTTGATAAAATTTGTGTCTTCTATTAAACCATTGTCTTCTTCTTGCTCGTATTCATTAAGGAACTAAGTGGATTTCACATTAACAAAATTATTCAATCAGTGAGCGAGTTCAAAAACCTAATGAATAATCGAGGAAAGTGGCTAATTTATTGATTACTCATGCAGTGTATGATTCTTCTCATTTTGGTCTAATATATACTTTTTAAGGATGCCCTTATGTCGTTTCAAACTTTATTTTTGAAAATTACTTGACTGAAAACACACTATAATTCTTGTTGTTTAATATAGAAAAACGTTGAGATTAATATTTAGATTTCACAATCTAGAAAATTAGATTTTTTTCGGTGTATATAGTTAGTGCTGTAAATTGTTTTAAATTTGCAATTAACTAAATTACACTACATGTCAATGAAAAAACTTCGTTTAGTCTTGTCTACATAATAGTTGATTAAAATAATTCACAAATTAAAAATAAGATTTACTTATTTATTCTTATTTCCATTTTGTTTTGAATTTCTTTTTCTGATTAGATATTTGGCTACTTACCACCTAGAGATTTAGCTCGAGCTGCTTGTGTATCGCATTATTGGCAATCGATAGCTAGTGAAATGGATAAGAAAAACTATTTAAATTTATCATGCTTCGGTAGAAGGTAATTGTTTCATGTCGTTTTTAATGTAGATTTGTTCAAATTCTAATTAGCCATTCGTTCATAATTTTCTACATTTGTAGATATCAAACTAAATTTGCCATTTTTAATTGGGTCCATTTATTGGTTATGGAACAGTTGAAAACTATATAGAGTTGAATTATTGTTCTTTATAGACTTCAGACTGCTTTAACAGTATGTGTACGTAATTTATCGCAAATATTTTTCATTATACATTAAGCTTGTAATTTTCACCAACTAGAAATAGATATCTGAGATTTAAATAGTCCACCACTAGAAACTGATAATATTTGAAAATGAAAAAAATTGTTCATTTATTAAGTTACTCTAATGTACTGGTCATATTGTTCTTTCTTTCTTTGATAGTTTAACAGATGAACTATTATTCAAGCTTACAAGAAGACGAAGAATATATTTACGTCATATTAATTTACGTGATAATCATTTGCCTACTCTAAATTCATTTCGTTGTTTAACCAGTTGCGCTAATTTACAAGATATCAATTTATCCAAATGCACTGGCATTACAGTAAGTCTAAAACAAGCTAATAGATATTAAGTAAATTTACAAATAATAATGGGCATCCTGTATTTTTCTTTATACGAAACTAGAAAGTATTTCATGACCTGATGATGATGATAGTGTGATTATAAATGTTGCACAAGTTTTGAAAAATTTCTTTATGCAAATGTATTTACAGTGAGTCTTGAGATTAATCATTTATCATGACAGAAGTAATTTTTGAAGAAATGTTTTTTTCTTTGGTATGCAGTTTCGTTGTTCCGTAAAAATTTTCATTCGTCTATTTATCAGTTTTGTACTAATTATGCTGCAGTTGGATAAAACAATTTACATTTTTATCTCCATTTATAAAAAATAATAAAGTCACATCCAAAGTTGATTAACGTACAAGTTGATACAAAACATAATATCAGTCAGTGAAGTCAATCTCGCTTGACATAATGCCGGTTGACGTCCACATACTACTTATGGTTCTCGTGACTGACAAACTGGAGAAAAAACTACGATAAAAAAATTGAACTCAATTCATTCATTTTGTATGCTTTACACTTATTCATCTTCTTACTTTTTTTCATTATCAAAAATGCTAATATTCTAATTGGGATCTTCATAGTTTTGTTTAAATTGCTCAAAATTGATGTTTGTCAACTTTAATTATTGTTGATTAAAGCCAGTTTCTGTTTTCACATCTACCGATGAATTAATGTTTACGTCTATTTGAGAACAAGTTAACACTCTCCTAAAATTAATCTTTGTTATCGAATTCCATTATTAGTTCAGGTTTTGATAAATGTTGAATATTCTTGTCATTTAGAACATATGGTACTACTAATCCCCATGATTTATTCACTATTTGGATTAAACTTCAGTATTTAATGACAAATTATTATTTTTTTAAGATAGTCACCGAGTTCGAAAATCACAAAATGCGTATGTATGTTTAAAGACAGACATATTTACCTGTATTTTATCGTCTTTAAATATCCGCATGTTTTTCACGAAATGTCCTAACGTACAAAGGGAACTGTCTGATCATCGTTGTCCTTATGGTTACATAGTTTGAAAATGTTTTTCCCCTTATTTTTGACGTACAACACGATCATGGACAAAAGGCTGCTTTACATATTTATAAATGAAGCTGTTAATCAATAAATTATCCTTTTTGAAAATATTGAAATACCGTAAACGTTCAGTATTTAGATTCCATACTTTAATGCCTTTTTTCGTATTTTATTCAGGATGATGCAATTCGTATCATAACTACTGAATGTAGTTTACTTCTTTACTTAAATTTATCATATACGCAAATTACTGATGATTCAGTTCGTCATTTAGCAATGTAAGAATCCATTTTTCTTTTTAAAATTTATAAATGTGCTGTATATTATTTATGGTCTCTTAAGAATAATAATGTTTTGAATATTTGTTATTATTCAAACAAATGTTTATTTTCAAATCAGGATAAATTGAAAAGGAAGCTATAGTTAACATCTTCACATTTTATTTGCTTATAGCATAGTCATTAGCAAAAAACTTTTGAACGTGTATAATTAAATTTGTAACTTTTGAATAAATAGTTATTCATTTAACCGAAAACTAGGCAAACTAAGGTTAGAACAGGCCTAATTGAAAGGATATTAAGTGTTTCGGATGAACAGAGGACTAAATTGAAGAATTTTCATATTTTATGATAATCAAGCTTCCGTAAATTCTGTTTGAAGATTAATTTATCCATTTGTCTCAGTCTCTTACTACTCTTAATGAAGAGATTATTTTCTTATAGTAAAGACTTTTTGCAATTGTTTCCTATTTCAAGAATGTTTCTATGAGCTTGTTTTCCTCATATTTATTAGTTGTAAAATGACGGCTAAATTTATACGAATATTTTTGTTTTATAGCTTTTGAAATTGTTGATATTATAGAGTTAAAGGTCTAAGTGTTGATTTAGATATTTGAGTTATTAAGAATTGTTTGTTGAAATTCTCACTATGTACTTTTGACTGCTTAATGTTAATTCACAGATCAACGGAAAACTGTGTGTTTCAATGAACTTAGGCCAGTCCTCAGTTAATAACAACTGTTCACATTAACGATGAAGATAGTTATAGTTTGGTAGAGAATAATGTTACCTGTTATTTCCTGTTTTTTCAAACTACTAAACTGATAATAATTATATTTAAACAACGAATCGTTTACTTTTTTATATGTTGACGAACATATTTATACAGGATAACCATACTTTTTATCTAGTGATCTAATTCATGTAACGTAAGACTCAATAATTTACATGACGATTATTTTCCTCTTCAAACATAAAAAAAATTTTCTTTTATTTTCGATTTTTGTGCTAATGATAATAATGTTAACTTATTTTATGTAAAACGTCATGGAACTAATTTTGATTAAGTAACACAAAAATGTTACAATATTTGAGTTTGGCCTATTGTACACGGTTAACACAACTTTGCTCAACGTTTTTCAATCAGCTAGAAAGTTTCAAATCATTAATTTATTTGGATTTATCTGGATGTGTATACGTAAGAACTCCATTTTTTTAGTATATATATATTTAAAGTTTTAATTTACGTATGTGATGTAGTTTCATTTAGTTATAATCATAAACAGTGTCTCATCCAATTAACTAAACGTTATTTAATCTAATTGTCAAAAGATTGTTTATTATTGAGCCAAATGTATTCAAGGTTATCTTTACATAGTAACTAGATAATTAATCTTAAAATGGGAATGAATTTAAAAATTCGTTTAGTAAGCTCTACTACATCATATTTGTTCGAGATCTGAAACTGTTTGATTCTTAATGAGAACCGATTGAGCATATTATTTTTCAAATAACTTGACGGTAGAAATTAGTTTTATAAATTTCAGTATATGATTTTCAATAAGTGAAGCAATCATAATTTGCCTATATTTTAGAGAAAAGTGCATGAATACTTCTATAAATATGAAATCGAATTCCTAGTATTTTTGCAAAAGTGTCTTATTCAAGTTGATCAATGAAAGAAAATCGTAATAGTTTGTATCACAAATTTCTATATCTCATAAGTATATCTCTTTTACTAACGATACAAATGATACTTTTGTTTCAATCAAATGATTTCAGATTGAATCAGCTGGTTTACAAATAATTATTAAAAGTGTCACACAGGTGGAACATTGGATATTGAACGATATCCCATGGATTTCAGATAAAGATCTTAATGTAAGCATAAACAATCATTTCTTCTGAATGTCTAATTAGTTGATAATTTGATTATAATTTTAGCATGAAGAACAAACTGAATTGACTGAAAGTTGTAGAGTTGAAAAAAAGGCTTTAACAATAGTAAATATATGGTAAAACTGTTTTAAGTGTGTTGCAATAATATACTGAAGTCGGTTCGCACAAAGATTGCAATTTCAGGTTATGATGCTCTTCGCTTGATCGTCCAGGCTTCCTGCATTAACAGCACGCAGCAATTCAATTTAGCAATTAATCAACCATCTGATGTGTTTGAACATAAGCGGGGAACTCGTATCTACATTATTACCATTGTCTGAGTTATTTGACACAGTACATTTGGAGAAATATTCTTTCGTGATGATGATGTTGTCACTGCCAAAACCTGTTCATTTTGAATACGTATTTATTATATAAATGGTTCTTTTTACGATGACCACCACTAATAATCAAATGGCAGAACGTTTAACTCCTATAAACTGTCGACTGTTTGACAAACTCTTCCTCAGTTGAAAACCCAAGGCTAATGAACATCTATCTAAAAAGTATTCTCAACATCGATTTTTGACAGAGACATGTAGAATGACATGATGGGAGCAATAAGAACTGTGTGTGGGCGTTCAATTAAAGTTTACAAATTTTATTTACTCAATGATAGACTAAACTAGTTTTTTTTTGAAAATTCATGTCCCGTGTAAATATCATTCTAACATGTCCCATAATTCGAAAAAATTTCAGCTCATTCTGTTATCTAAGTTTCTAAACGGCATTACCTATTCTAAAAAGCTTGACCATTTTATCTTATTCTAGTTTGTGTTTATTAAAAGCAATCGGATTAATTTCCACTGGTTCAGTTTTTGAATAAAGTAGTACTTAGATTCCTAACGGATGTATTAATAAGAAGTAGGGCATAAAATATAAAATGTGATTTTATTTTTTATCTACGAACATGAGGTTATTTCAACCCACAGTATCAATGAGTTTGCAAACACAAGGTTGTAATGGTTGGTACAGAAATAATTCAGACAAACATTTATGAACAAATTAGGATGAACACTGAATGGATAAAGTGCTTTGTTAAGTCTATTAAAAGTGAAGAGTAAAGATAACAAGATTGACAATGCAGTCTATTTACGATCCAAACAAACTGATTTAAATACAAAGTATTTAATCTCTATCTCTCTCTGAAGGTTCTTGGATCGAACTGTTCTATAATACAGACGCTTGAGATGGTCAACAACCAAAACGTAATTATATCTAACATAAATAATCATTCAAGAATCGACATTTTCCATAAAAATATAACTTCAATTGATGGAGTTGCAGAAAAGAAAATTCAACAAAATAGACCAATTACATGTACTGGCTTAATTCCGAAACATTCTGATTCTTCCTTAATTTATCCATATTCAAATGTTGGAGATTTAATTACGGATTATGGTCTACAATCAATAAGTGGGAAGAATTTAAAAAGACTCCTTATTTCAAATATCAATTCATTTGATGGATCTGGATTAAGCAATATTATACCTGATGATAATGCATCAAGAAGATATTCTAAAGTTAAAATTCATCGTGCACCGAAACTTCATTCTGGATTACTTGAAAATAACAGCTTAAATTTACGAGAAATTGCAATTGTTGATTGTATAAAGGTGAGTTACGTACGTATAAAAGAAATATACTCGCTTTGTATACATAATCTTTCTGTTTTCCAAAGAAATGTTTATGTTGATAAACAAAAGAAGATATTTAAATATAAAGTTTGGAAAACTGTATAGAAAAAAAGGTATTTGCCTCAGAATTAATGAATTACAGCAATGTGATACATCGATCTACTTTTGAGGATGTGTTTGCAAGACAAGTCTAACAATGAACTATCACATTCAGTATCATTTGAAATGTTTCCATGTTGAGAGGTATTACTAACAACTTCTTTCACTTAATCACCGGGCTAAAAATCAAGTCGATGATATTTACTCTAGTAGTATAGAAATCTATAACCAGTAGAATTTAGGTTCATAAAAGTTAATTATCGTAAGCATCGAGAATCTCCACAATTGATCAATTTCGTATATAGTGAATAAATCCTAATGCTATTAAGTTAGTCATCATTTTTGAATATAGAAGTGTGGAGATTATTGAATTTCATTGAAATTAATGATCGATTGTTGTTAGACTACAATTCGTGATTTCGATAGAACTCAAATCTATAATGAAAAAAATCATAAAATGTGATTACTGGTGACTAGCTTCGCTAGGGTGTTTCACTGATTTCTATGGAGAAGTCATGGCCACTGGACTTTAGTCCTGTCCGCTGTAGGCAGTACCTACCGAAGACAATGGTTGAGGTTGCGTAGCACCTAAGACTGATAAAAATTGAACATTAACACCGTTAGATTCTGGCTCGGTGGTCCAGAGGTTAGGCGTTTGCGCGCAATGCCGATTGTCCTGGTTTCGATTCTCGCGATTGCCATACGGCCGTTCAGTGCTTCCGGGTTTCTGATGGTGATCTAACAAAGATCAATTCATAAGTTGTGCATCATTGTTACTCATGTTCTCCCATGGTGTTTTTTATCTTATATATATATACTGCTTACTCAGTTTTCTCGTTCATTTGCTGTTTCAAGGTGACTGATAACTTACTTCAACACTTGATACCTTTGCCATATCTAACCGTTTTAAAGTTAAGTGGTTGTGAAAGTCTTACAGATCATGGTATAAAACTGCTAACTGATGGGATATACGCTGAAAATTTAAAGGAGCTATATTTAGCCAGATGTCATAAGCTAACTGATAAGGCGATTCATACAATGAGTGTGAGGTGAGTTATGTCACTGTTCCTATTATCAGCTATTTATGTTTGTTGTTACAACATTACGTTTAAAAATTGGAATATTTGAACTTTTTGTGACTCATCATTGTTTAACTACACTGAAATTTTTAATGTAATTCCTATTTTACATGAATAAACTTCTTTTGTTTTCTTAGACTGCTCAATTTAGCTTATTTGAGTTTGGCATCATGTCCATTGATTTCTGATGCAGCCTTCGAACTCTTGGGTCAGGTACAAAAATTATGGCAGATAAATTTAAATTCCACCAAACTTGGTGATCGAGTGAGTTTGAACTTATACATAAAATTTAAATTCTGTCTATTCAAGATATAGCAGTTCGTTAAACGTTAATGGATAATCTTGGCATCTCCTTGATTTACTAATCCATATCTGAAGTTGTTACATCTAGTCAGTCCATCCAGGAAGTATGCAAATGAGGTGTAATAGTTTATTGAATCGGTGCTGCGAACTAATTTCTGTTAGAAAAGCACTTCGACAACCCGAAATTCAGAATAAACATTACGCTAGCCTCCGAAAAATGATCTATTGACTTGTGAGAGAATTTACTAGCCTAATAGGCTAATTATGTATTAGTTTCACACTCATTTCTAAATCCCTCTCTAGATTGTGGTGCAAATAAGCAGCAGACAAATAAATCAGTTCTTTCATGAAAGTATTTTCAATGAAATAGCTAGTGTTAGTGAACCAAAGTTATTTGTGTAGAATAGATTTCTATCCATTCATAATAAAAACTTTAATTTTCTGATATATCTCATCAAGTAATTTTATTTTCATTTTTTACAGGGTTTATCAGCTCTTGGATCATTGCCTAAACTACGTGAACTTAAAGTATCTAAATGTACAGCTATCACTGATTTTGGATTACAAAAGTTTGCACATCTGGCTATCAACTTAGAATATATTGATTTATCATTTTGTCATGTAAATTAATTTTAGTTTGAGTGATACTCTAAAACTGAAATTATAATAAATCTTTTAGAATGTGACAAACAATGGGATTAAAACATTATCATTTTGTTGTCATTTTCTTACGATTATTAATTTAGCCGGATGTAATCTGGTAGGTATTTATTAATTGCTACGTATTTTCACTCACTGTCTCTCTTTTGAAGCTAACAGACATGGCAGTACAGTATATATCAGGAGTGTGTCATTATCTAAAGTTTCTTGATTTGTCCGGTTGTCAGTTGATCACGTAAGTTTAAAATAACTTCAATGAAGCATATTGAACTTTACATTGAGTTTATATTTCTTTACACATATTGTTAAGTTCCGTTTTGATGTCATGAATCGAACAATGTAAGACCACGATTAGAAACCTAGAGGCAACGTAAGGCGGTTTTGTCGAGTTATGGGACTTATTAGTAGTGCGAATTCGCGACTCCTGCTACTCACAGGATCCGCATCAAGGACCATCGGTCTTCTGAGAGAATACCTAACATCTGGACCACTCAACCGGTATCTAATGGTGTTATTGCCTAACTTCGCACAATCCAAGGTCTTGCGCGACCTCATTCACTGTCTTCGATGAGTACTGGTTCACACATGAAGAGGGTTGAACTCCACTGGTCACGATTTCTCACTAGAACTAAGAGGAACTTCTTTACGGAGCTAGTCATTAGTAAGCACATGAAACTTGGATTGTAGGATTACGCATATTGTTGTGTAAATTTTTACAAAATAAAATAACTCTATTTCAAAGCATTTATTAAAGAAATAAAAGACAAAATTATCTTAAATCATTATGATCATTCATGCCACTCCTACTTATAACACTGTACAATTACAACAATATTTTACCATAAAGACTAACTTTCAGTTTCTAGTATTTTTAACAACTATTTATTATTCAACAAATTTATGAATATTTATATTTCTTTAGGGAAACATCTTTAAGTCTTTTAAGAAAAGGTTGCAAGAAACTTGAACATCTCCGAATTTTACACTGCAGGTCAATTAAAAGGTATGTCCAATACATAAAATACTGAATAGATTTTTGTTGAATTATTGTCATACGGCAGTTGGTCAATTAAAGTTTTTTTTTAAGGATTCAATATCATGATTAGATAGTTAGTAGTAATAATAGTTATAAAGCATAACTCATTTAACAGATGTGCAATCATTTTCCAATTTAGGAAATTTTAGACCATTATTATGGCATCAAACATGTCAATAGGAACTTATGGGAAACCGTTGAGCTAATTTAAATCAAATCAAAACTTTATAAACCAACCAAACTGTTACATTTTATAAATTTTGACACTTTTTCTTGATATGTTATATATTGAAATCGTGAACCAATCATCTTCAGACCACTATTAGAAACCTAGGAGCACTGGACGGCCGTTTTATCTTATTATGAGATTCATTAGCAGTTCACATCCACCACTCCCACTACTCCTCCAGGGTATCGAACCCAGGGCATTCGGCTTTACTCGCGAACGCTTAACTTCTGACTCACTGAGCAGGAGTCCAATGGTTTTAATGTCCAACTCTGATCAATCTAAAGTACTACACAACCTCACCCACTGTCTTCGGTAGTTACTGCCTACATCGGACAGGACTGAACTCTACTGGTCACGGTGTCCCCTCACAAAACCGAAGGTTCTGGATCCCAATCCTACGAGTAGTGGGAGTCGTGTATGTGCACTGCTGATGATTTCCATACCAGGATGAAAAGGCCGTGCAGTGCTTCCGGGTTGCTAAAAGTGGTCTAATAATAATTTATTCAAAATTTCAATGTGAAACAACTATCTCCACAACTCTATAATTAAAAATTGCATGTTATATGGTTGAAATTAGGTAATGGAGAACCCTAACCTATTGTGGTGGTGGTTCGTTCTCTGAGTTGGATGTTTTGGTTTTGAAGCTTTCATTGTTCTTCTGAACAACATCATCAGCACAAACTTCAGGTGGAAGTGAAGTATTCGAATTTCTCCACGTTTGACCTGTAGCTTATTCTGATAACCGCAATCTTGATTGGCTGCTGTTGACCTCAAACCTGTCCTTGTCCGCCTCTTTATTTTGATTGTATTCCCCTTTTGATCTGTTTCTTGATCCTATGTCACCTATGATTTTTCTGATTGGTTGATAAACTGGCTCATTGTTGATGTGTTTGTTGATTGCTGATTGACCTGAGTGCCAATCTTCTAAAAATCCCTTAGTGTTCTTTGTCCTCCCCCTACCCAGTATTTCCACATCGTTCCAATCGAATGTCTCCATAATTGTCGGTGTGTATTGATATAAGTGAAGAGTTGTCGTGGCGCCTGACTGCTAACTGGTGTTCACGTAAACGAAACTGAAGAGGTCGTCCACTTTGTCCTATGTAGTGTTTTTCACAGTCTGAGAAATTTATTTTGTAGATGGTATTTGGTCTCTCTTCCTTTGTCATTTTGTCCTTTGGTCTACATAGCGTTGATTGATGTAATTCTGTTGTTTTGTGTGTCACTTCTTTTCCAAACGCTTTCATTCTGTAAGTTCCGATGTCTTTTATGTATGGTAGGAAGATCCGTTTATTGGTTCCTGTACTTGGTTTTGCTTCTGTTGACGATTTTGGTTGATGTTTTTGATGAAGTTGCTTGGATAGCCATTCTTTTGGAAGATAGTTACAACATGTTCTTCCTTGTTTTTTAGTGCTTCATATGTTCTGCAGTGTGTCTTCGCTCTCTTGAACAAAGTTTTTATGCAGTTGATTTTGTGGGTTCTTGGGTTGTTGCTACCGTAGTTGAGAATTACGTCTGTGGGGGTTGGCTTCCGAGTTTCCAGTTTTCCTGTGTTGGTTCTGGTGATTAGTGCATCCAGGAATGATAGACTGTTGTTTGATTCCTTTTCTATTGTGAATTTTATGTCATGAAAGATGTTATTGATCCGATTGTAGATGTTCTTCAGCTCGTTCTTTTTGATAATGACGAATGTGTCGTCTACATAGCGAACCAATATTTTTGGTTTGATCACTGGTAAAACTGACACTACTAGTCTCTGCATTACAGCTTCCGCGATGAATCCTGATATTGGTGATTCCATTGGTGTTGGGACCTTAAACCTATGTTTTGCTCTAGTTAGTACTCATCGATCGACATACCTTTGACATCCTGGGAACAGATACTCTTCGTGGGATTTCAGTCAGCGTCACCCACTTTCTTCGATGTTGATACAAGATTATAACCGAATAAAAAGTTTGCAAGTTTTCGCATCGTATAAATTTTCTATACATAATAGGATTCGATAAGTGTTCCTGAAATTAATGATATGAGAATGATATTCAGTTAAGTCTAGTAAATAATGTTTAAGAAAATTATGTTCATTTACAATCATCAAATCATGTGAAATGAAATATTATAGTTACTATGCAACTGTAATTGAATATAATGCGTAAATATTAAAAAAACCTAATAAGTTTATAAACTTCTGCCTACATGACTTTTCGATTTCATCTTATATAATACATCATAATTGTTCAATTTTTTTCTTACAACAGAAGTAAATTAAATCGGCTAGTAGGTGGAAAAATTGAAAAGATTGAACATTCAACAGACGAACCTCCATTAGAATTTATTGGATATTTAACAAAAGAAGAAGCATAACATTAACAGTTTTACTTGAAAAATCCTCATTTTTTACAAATATACTCAAATCATATTTCTCACGTTCTTATGTCAAACTAATTTTCAATGAAATCAATCATTCCAAATAACTTTCTTATATTTTACCTTTCTCATCAAGTTATGAAACGTGATTTTATAGACTTCATAAGTAATTCCAAACGACATAAATTTATAAATGGATATTTTGAGACCGATAAGCTACTACAAATACACCATTTTGATTATCTGATTTCGAACATTGATAGTGAATGTGATATGAGATTTATAAATTGTAGTTGAGTGAATAATAATAATGAATCCACAAATTTCTAACGAAATGATAATCACACTTGAATGTTCACTGAAGTTTATCAATCTCCAATGAAAAATTTCATACACTCTTCTGAACATGAATTTATCGCCTTTCTGTATCATTTATTTTTTATTTTTTAAGCTATTATTACTGAGTAATATTCTGCGGCATTATTATGATTCCAATTTCTCTACTGAACTTGTTATTTTCAACAATATATTACTTAATAGAATCCCATAGTTATTTTTATTTTTGATATACTTTATAACCAAATTGGAGACAGGATTTTTTTTATCTGTCTATTTTTTAGATATCTTTTCTTCGATTTTATATTTTTCTTTAGAGAACATGAATAAAACAGTATTATATGTGATCACTTTGTATGCATTCGTTTTTTATCTGACGCTAATGACTATCATGCAAAATTAATAAAATCTATTGCTTGCTGTTGTTATGATTTTAATTGTATCATTCATCAACTGAACCATATATATATATATATATATATATATATATATATATATATATATATATATATATATATACATATATATATATATATATATATATATATATATATATATATAATTTGGTTACATTGATTACTTCTGTTTCAATTATTTTCCTCTGACTAACTGATGACGTACGCATGAAATTATCTCATCATTTCTATTTCGATTGAGTGATCAGCCAATATACTTCACTGTAACTTACTGCATGCAAGGATTGTTTGGATAAGATTTTCATTCTGTTTGTTGTAGCAAGTTTTAGCCTGCTCTTGGTTTGAATAGCTCCGATGCATTTATGAGTAATACTCTTTCTTTTACGTCTAAGACATGGTGAAAATAGGATTGCATCCTACTAGTGAGTTTCCCTACGACTAATTTAAAGATACTCAGAATGATAACTGTACCCTCAATGTCGATTTCTCTTAACTCTACCTGATAATTCGTCAGTTGTTTAGATGGGGCAATACTCATTAAATTCACCCAAAATTAGCCAATGTCACAGTATTGGGTTTCCAGCCTATTCCCAGTTTGATTTGAACTTATGAGTTGTTCTCAGTAACTTGTCTCTTTTCTATTACTAGAAAATTCAACACAAAACCTGGGAAATATTTTTTCGTCGGTACTCATCAATTCGCTCGAGTCATTATGCTAAACTTTGAAGCTGGATATTCTTAGTTCATTGGTTTTGTGAAGATATAAACCGTTAAAATGAAAACCCAAGTTATCGGACTCTCAGATTCGATCACTCTTATATAAAATTGGTCAATCACGTACAATAGCAGACTCACTGGAAAAGTAGCTGAAATGCTTTTTCAAGACTGGTAGTTTGTGTTGATATTTTCTAAGTATCTTGTAGTTACCCTAATTTTATGCTTTCTCCATAGGTTCAACAAAAAACAATCATGCGACTTTAAATTTTCTTCATTTTGATTATGTCAATTATTTTTAATTTATTCAACCCATTATAATTATGACTCATTGCTCATGTACATTTTTCATATACAGAATTGTTCATATATTTGTTTCGTCTCATTAACCATTTGGTTCTACGGTGTAGGCAGCCGGGAAGTGACAACCGCCCTCATACCCATAACAGCACGCGAGATCGAACTGGTCAAAATCAAATCCTTCCTACACCCCCTAGTACCTCTCTTATCTCCACAACTAACTCTTCTCACATTCATTTATCACAGTGCACAGCTAATGCAGACGATACGAGTTCGCGAAACGTCGTTCCTGGTCTCCTTAAAACTCGCTCTAGACTACATGTTGGAGCATTTAATGTACGGACATTGTGTCAAATAGGGCAACAAGCTTCCTTAGCTAGGACTTTAGAATCTCGTGCCATCGATGTATGCTGCGTCTCGGAAACGCGCATACAGGATCCGAGTCACGTCATACACTTGGCCACACCATGTCAAAATAAAGAAGCAGCTCGATTTACTCTTCGTGTATCCGGTAGCCCTGATGCTGCTTCCCGGGGTCTTGCTGGCGTAGGCATAGCATTGAGTCGTAGGGCAGAACAATCTCTCCTTGACTGGATCCCAATAGACAGTCGACTGTGCGCTGTCCGACTGAACGGGACAGTAAGGACTCGGAAAGATAGGGACAATCGCCGTTGCCTCTTCGTTGTATCTGCCTATGCCCCCACTGAATGCAGTTCAGACGAGGTTAAAGATGAGTTTTACAGAAAGCTTTCCGACCTCCTCCAAAAAGCTAGGCGCTCTGATATAGTAATAATGGCTGGTGACTTTAATGCTCAAGTAGGTAAATTAAGTGAGCAGGAGAGACACCTAGGTGGATGTTATGGTGTCGTGGCTCAGAGAACAGACAATGGTGACCGTCTGTTGCAAGCATGCTCAGACAACCGCCTATTCTTAGCAAACACTAACTTTAGGCATAAGGAAAAGCATCTGTTGACCTGGCGACCTCCAAAGTCGTCTCAACGTTGGACTCAACTAGATCACATCGCCATCAGCCACCGATGGAGAGGTTCGATGGAGGACTGTCGCTCGTTCTGGAGCACATGTCTAGATTCAGATCATGCCCTAGTGCGAGCGCGTATGTGTTTGAAGCTTACTGGGCGTAGGAAAGACACCGTAAGAAAGCCTCTTAGGGTCTTACTTAATGATAATAAGGTGAAGAATATATTTCAGGAACAACTAGAAAGACAGTTAGGCGACCATTTAAGCGATTCCCATCCGGAAGCAGGATGGAATGATATCAAAAAGGCTGTGGAAACAGCAGTGATATCTGCTCGTAAGGTTGACCATAAGGCTAGAATGAAGCCGTGGATCTCAGTAGCATCTACCGATCTGATGGATGCCCGAAAACTCATCCCATCTGGCTCTGAACATGATGAAGAACGAAGTCAACTTAGGCGCAGACTTATAAAAAGCCTACGTAAAGATCGTGAACAGTGGTGGGTGGCGAAAGCAAAAGCGATGGAAAAGGCAGCGGCGATAGGCAACACTAGACAACTTTTCCGACTTATCAAGGAAACTGGTATTAGGAATCCCAGCGTAAGTGAGACTATCTCAGAAAATGACGGGACTATTATTTATTCTCAATCCAGGAGACTGGATCGATGGGCAGAACACTTTAGGGATCAGTTCAACTGGCCTCGAGCCACTCTTCAGTTACCCACGATCTCCAGTCATCCTGAATGGCAAATCGACGTAAGTCCCCCGACTCTCTATGACGTTGAAAAAGCGTTAGGAAATCTGAAACGAGGACGAGCTGTGGGTCGTGATAGACTGACCCCTGAGATATTTAAGGATGGTGGTCCAGTTTTATCAACTAGGCTGACTGAGATCTTAGGTAGAATCTGAGAACTGGACGCAATCCCATCCGATCGGTCTCAATCACTGATTGTCCCAATCTATAAGAAAGGACAAAAGTCTTCTTGTGACAATCACAGAGGAATAAGTCTAACTAATATAGTATCTAAAATATTGGCCTCAATAATACTTCGACGCTAAACGAAAGCTCGTGAAGAGAAGACTAGAGAAAACCAGGCTGGCTTTCGACCTGGACGTGGCTGTATAGACCACGTCTTCACACTACGATAGGTCCTGGAACGCAGACGCACATTTAGGCGTCCGACAATAGTTGTTTTCCTGGACCTTAAGGCGGCATTTGACTCTGTGGATCGTGAGGTTCTGTGGCAGTGTCTGTCATTGAAAGGTGTACCAAATAAGTACATCAACCTCATACAAGCTCTCTACTCAAACACCACTGGTCGGGTGAGAGCTTATGGCGAACTGTCACCGGAATTCTTTACTTCAAGTGGTGTCCGTCAGGGATGTCCACTTTCTCCATTCTTGTTTAATTTTATCATAGACATGCTTGTAGAAATAACCTTATCGTCATCTGAATTTTCAGGAGTAGACCTTCTACCAGGTGGCTCGCTTATTGACTTAGAATATGCCGATGACATTGTCCTACTTGGTGAAGACGCTGACAAAATGCAGAGTCTTCTGACTACCCTAAGCAACAATGCAAGCATGTTCGGGATGCGGCTTTCCCCGTCGAAATGCAAAATGTTGCTTCAAGATTGGGTTGCATCGGCACCTGAACTAGTGATAGGGAGTGAAGTAGTCGAGCGAGTAGACCGCTTCACTTATCTTTGGAGTCTCATCAGTGCTGATGGCCTGGTGACTGACGAAATCTCGGCACGGATACAGAAGGCTCGATTGGCTTTTGCCAACCAGCGTCATTTATGGCGTAGGGGAGATATCCGTTTGCTGACTAAAGGACGAGTGTACTGCGCAGTAGTTCGCTCCGTCTTACTTTATGGCTGTGAAACATGGCCAATGAGAGTAGAAGATACTCGTCGGTTATTGGTTTTCGATCATAGGTGTCTTCGAAGCGTTGCTCGTATATCGTGGGACAACCGAGTGAGCAACGCTGTTATTAGGAAACGGGTACTAGGTAAGAATGGCAGATCAATCGACGAAGTGCTGAAACTTCATCAGTTGAGGTGGTTGGGACACGTGTTGCGTATGGCTAACCACCGACTGCCTCGTCGAGCCTTGTTTTGTAGTGTAGGAATAGATTGGAAGAAAGCTAGGGGCGGCCAGACCAAAACATGGCAGAAATCCATGAAGTCATTGACTAGTGGTCTGAGCCATGTCGGTAATTGTCGACTACCTGGTTGGGGTCCACGAGATGATAATAATCGATGGCTAGAGACCTTGAATGACATGGCTCAAAATCGTTCGGAATGGCATCGGTGCATTTATTCTTTGTGTTCTCTCAAATCCTAATCTTCTGGGTTCTTCAACACCTCTAGTTTTTACTTTCTAAACTTATCTCATTGAATCATACTTCGTGAATAATAGCTTCTATTTCTAACCTCTCCGATTACTTCTAATACCTTTACTACCTCTTCTACTATTGGATTTGAATTGACAATTATATCTCTGTGCTGATGTGGTATGGCGACATGAACTGATGTACTTACGTACGAAGTTCTACGTTGCAACTGACTGACTGATTGACCATTTGGATACTATAGATTTACTTCATAAATTTACCAACGGTTAGTGATGAAACCAACCCGTACATCACACAATACATTGCATATACCATAGATAACTTCTTATATTTTCTTGCTTTGATCTACTCATTAGCAAGCTTGCAATAAACTATTCCCTGTCAGTCCGTGTTTCAGTTTCTCCGTTTTTCTACCATAGGTAATCGGTTTACTAATGATGTTCAGGTTGTCTAGTGATACAAAACTACACGGAATAACTATGTATCGGTTTCAGATCAAAACAAATTACAGTCTAGTGGTCAAATTGACAATCTGCATCTATATGCTGACAATTTCATAGAATCGAAGCCTACCAACATGTATGAGAACAGAAAAAAATATCACAAGCATTCTTTAACTAATGTTTTATCCTTCTACAACTAAACTTGTGACTATGGCCTAAGATTATTATTCTCCGAATCGCTTCAGTGTATCCTCTGATATATCCTACAAATTGTTTCGAACTTTCAATAAGCAGATCGTTATAGGTCTTTATTTAAATGACTTGTGACATTAGATGAAATGGTTTTTTGGATTATTTCCATTCTTAAATAACAACAGGAAGATGCAAACAACCAATATATTTGAATTCACTTGATTAAACAAAACAGTATCTATGTGGACCGTGTAGTTAAGTGAATCATGCGATAGTGTTTGAAACAAATGCAGTTTCGATTGACGTAGTGAACATCACTTCTGGTATGCGGGTACATCCAGCTGAATAGTCTCGAATAGGACAAAACGCGCGTCCTAGCTTTCACTGCTAACCATCACCCATCTCTGCTTATAATGTTCGTGATTTGTAATTCACTTGTCCACCGTATCTCTATCAACATATGCTACCTCACATTTCCTTTATACTTGTTTATTCGGAGTACTTGGATAGTGGAATCCGCGTTCCAAAGCGTTCGAGACTCGTCAGTTGAGTATATCAACTGTATCTTAGTTATAATATTTATGCTAGAACTCAAATGGGATACTTTTTGCCAATCAAAATTCTTAACAAAATAAATATATCATCTTCGCCTACTTCCAAAAACTAATGATTTCGATGTTTGCTAAACATTTTTCACAAACTGAAGAAGGATTTAAATATACGTAAGAAGATAAAACGTTTTACAAGGTAATTATCCCGTTATATTTGTTTAATGTTGGTGTGTTAGAAATGCATAAAAGCAACTATGACCAGCATATAAACACAATAACTAATGATAACATGAAAAATTAGAAGTTTGTCTTCTAAAATATATAATGCGTATTTTGATGTTTACTGAGCATAGAATCAAATCATTCCCAATTCAAAAACTAAGTTTCATTCTGGTTTTTACTGAATTGCCTCTTAAATCTAAAGATTAGATTACTTGCTAAAATTAATATAATGCTGTTGTGTTTAGTCATTTTTTTCAACACAAAATCAGTTTCAACATGTTTTTCTCGACAAAGTAGTCAGCTTTTATGAACACAGTATTGTTAATCTTCGAAGTTATAAACGATTAATGTCCATTTTGAACAAAACTATTCAGAAGTTATTTCTTATTATTAATCTAATTTTAAACAGCTTCTAAAAAATAAGCTACTTTAAAGGTAGTAATCAAAGAGTTTCATACTATCTGACATCTAAGATTTTAATACTAGTTGTAATATAAACCAATGTTGTAGATTCTTATATCAAAACCGATCTGGTTTGCTTTCAGGAACATACTTTCTCGGTAAAGATTCAGTTCTATTTGCATACATCTCAGTGTGAACAAAATTTGAAAGCGTGAATAGACTACCAAAGTGAAAACAATGTTATTTTAGTAATACCACAACTAGTATCTCAGTTATTCAAGCCTTTTAAAATTCATTTATCAAAGATAAAATGGATAATAACTTAAAATAGTAATCCTAAGGCACAGATCCTAAGAAAACTGAAATTAATGTACACTGCTTTTAATGATTTAGACCCACATTTCCTACTACTGGCCTGTACGTACACTCACTCTCATAGTTTAGCTCCCATGTTTTTCCTAATATACTGTCTACAAGCTAGAAAGTAAGGAATTTTGGACCAGTTTTGTTTATGTAAACTGATACTTTGCTGTTGTACGTTATCAGAAAGACAGTTTTATGCGTTGGGTGCCTGCTTGTGGGATAGAGTATCCAGGGTCAAGGATGTAGCATAAAATTCTTAGGTGAATGAACCCTTGCAAAGCAATAAGCAATGGAAAAGTTGAAAATATGTCATACGTTTTACAATGAACAGAAGTTTATATTTCAAAGTACACATTTATTTTTAAAATATTACACTAATCTACACAACTGAACTTTTTTGCAACAATATAGCTCAATTAAATGATTTAAAACGAGACTTTTTTCTCAAGTTATAAATCACAGAATGTCCCCAATGATGACATATACATTCATACAATAGATTGGTAAGGAAACTCGGTGACTGAAATAGTTGCTTATTACATCATAAACGATATAAGTAGATGAACGATTGGTTCTTCATTTGTAAAGGACCTCAATACTGTTCTTATCTGCGGAGACCGCATATATTACAATGACTTCTCACATGTTTGCTTACACAGATGATTGACAAGTAAGAAATATGTTTTGCCAGTCATTACTATAAAGCGTAAAAACTTGATATTTAGAAATAATTCTATTATTATAAAATCAATCCTTTTCATGTAATTTATAAGCCATATTTATTGATACCTGAGGATATTATTACTACATAAATTCAGTATTGTTCATCAAGTAACAAAAAATATTCTATAAGGACCTTTGGACACTTTTAGTTATCTTTCACTACGTGTATAACTCTACAATTAACAAGAAACTTAGCGAGTATATATTAATTAAGTACAGAAGCTTTATTTTTATCAAACAGTGAGATATAAATGAATAAAACGCTTACTTTGATGACTGACTCCTACTTTTTAAAACTTTATCAATTGTTCTATAAAGATAGTTCCATTACTTATTTCGCAGTGATATTTCATAAATGTTCCTGGATAAACGAATGTCTATCACTTCATATATTTTATAAAATAAATTCATAAACATCACTATGGTTAACATCACTCATATACTAATGTTTACTTGTTAAATAGCTATTCTACCTGTCTCTCCGCAGCACATTTATGTACTCTCATATTTGCTTATATATAAAACAATATATTATTGTAGCATTTGAAATTAATTGTATTGATGTTACTCACATCAATAAGCATTCTTAATTCTACTTCTGTGAACAAGGAACTGTCAATCAGATTATTTATACACATGTTTTTTTAACGTAATGTAATAAACTCACATGAAATATATGTACTCAAACACTGTGTACTTTTCATTGAATTTTAAATTTAAATAAAGAAAAACGACATTTATATAATAACATTCAGAAGAATATTTCTGTTCTGTTTATTGACATTGCGCTATGCATTCTGAAACATTCTAATAAGTTTAAAACAACTTAAAGCCCTGAAATCATTGGGTGGATATACTCAGATTTAATACATATAAATTTTTCTCTTGTCGATTTCTAGTTACTGAAATGATTTGAAATTTCACTTTTGACTTCGATCAGTTGTATTCATCATTGAATATATGTACTGTCTGTGAGTCATTCGTTCAACTTATTTTTCATAAATGCTTGAGGTGATATAAAAAAGCATATATACAGGTTGTGCAACTATGAGTATCACTCCTCAATAATAAACAGTTGAGTTTTCAACGATTTTATTCAATCCAACCTCTTCTTTAGAATATAAAATGAGCTGAGGTACTCTTAAGAAGATCTTGAACTTAGCCATTTCGATAACGTCACTACAAAGAACCAGTAATTAAAGATGGCGCATTTATACAATACAACTGTCTGAATTCCACATGTAAATCATTTAAAAGTATCTCGTCGAAAATTTAGTCATCATTGTCATTTGATGCGAACCCAAATTTCAAGCTTTACTCCTAATACAAATGTTACTGAAATATTCATTAAACTGCCGCTATCATAACAAAAGTACTTACTAAGTTCTAATGTAAAGTTCCAAATTAATTCTCTGCGAAAGTGAATGCATAGGTATTTCTCTTGTAAATGAAAACATTAACCACGATAAGCCCTTAAATATTAGAAATGCATTAAAATAAACTGCCATTTTTTTATCAAGAAAGTAGATCGTTAAATAAAAATTGAGACATAAAATAATTGAAAATGTACTTGCTTATTATCTGAGTAATTTAAGGTTCAAACGAAAAGATTCTATAAACCAAATATTACTTGATTGTACTGATCATTTGTTTAGAAAAAAAAGGAGAACAAATGAAATCAATTTGATGCATCAGTTTACTAAATATCCTGTAAATGTTTTCAAATTTTAAGTCACTACAATTTTACTTTGACTTCCAGAAAATTAAATGAAACAGGTTGCTCTACTTGTCGTAAAGTAGGCTCACTTAAATTGTGGATTAAATAATTACTTTGATTTTACTCTGTCCATCTACTGTCAGTGTATAACCGCAAAACTAAATTTTAAAATCATTTTTTGAATGTGTTTCCTAAAAACTATCCTAAAACTTTTCTACGCACCTCCATTACCATGAGTTTAAATATACTGATAGGCTTAGACAAAGCACAGATAATACATGTTTCAATGTTAGTTTATCAATATTTCTATTTCATTCAGTTATAATTTTTAGGACGGTTTTGTCTATGAATTTCTATGAGATGAAGTGTTTGATTTCTAAATTACCTTCTAAAAAACATCCTGACTAGATTGCATGAATAAAAATTTGCTCTTAATCAGGTGGGTGGTTACCAATAGTTTCAGTTTACTAGTTAAAATATTTCAACTGTCAATTATTAATTCAATAATCAAAAACTACCAATAGAAATAGACAATAAAATAGACAGTTTATATCTTTATATTTGCTTAATCTTTTTTTTCTGATTGGTTCAATTAAAATTGGACGGAAATACTTAAATCGAAACAGATGATAAAAATTTATTTGAATAAATTCCCTTTAATCTAGTAAACCTCATTCATTGCAACTGCTAATGCATAAATTACCTATCATTGCTATTGTTATTTCATTTGTTTACAAAACAACTACAACTAATTTAGAACAATGCGTCAAAAAAGCAACAGCACTGAGTAACACTCGAACAACATATTCAGTGCTTCAGTCGAAACCGCTTGAATTACAAGATTGTTTAGTATTATGTTGTACTCAAGAAAAATGTTTAAGTGTAAATTTCTATTCTAAGGTTAGTATAAATTTTTGTAATGAATTGTTAGTTGAATGTTTATTGTTTAAAATCATTTAAAACTATTATGAATTAACGGATATTGTTTAACAGAAGACTCCAAGATATAAGTTTCATTCTAATCAGAACTTGTCAGATGAATTTATTTACATTACAACTGTGATTTCTACATCCAGATAAAGACATATCAATCTGATGATTCAGTAATATAATAGTGGCCAACATTCTGACCTGCAGATACAAATGTTATCAAGGTATCTATTTAAGGAGAGCGTACGTGAATACAGACCTACCAGTTTAATACTGAATATCAGCAAGTAGAAAACCTACGTTTTACATGTGGCAGTAAATTGCCATTTTTTATAATATTAAGCTGAGTCAAGTTTAAATATTAAACTTGTTCTATTTACGTTGGCTAATTTATGCATGAAGCCTTAAATTTTCATCGTAACAATATCATCACGATTGAACCGTCTAGTACAAACAACGTATCTAAGAAATCCTCCTCTTGATCTATCAATATTCTCCATAATTTCAAAACTTGATCCAGATGCTTCAAAATCGTCAGTGATACTATTTCCAATGATTCTGAACAGATAGTTTCATCAACAAAAAACTTATGAATCACGTACTTGAAACAATATAAAATAACAGGAACATTCAGTCAATTTATAACCCATTACAATATTTTTCATTTGGTCTAACCTTCAGGGTTTTTATTTTATAAATTTTTCCAATCTATTACTTACTTACTTGCACCTGTTATCCCTTATGGAGAATAGGCCGCTGACCGGAATTCTCCACTCTACTCTGTCCTGAGCTTTCCATACCTGTTCAACCTAATTTCTGTAATGTGTTCTTTGGTCTTTCTCTTCTCTTTTGATCTTGGAGATTCCAAGAGAGAGCTTGTGTTGTGACGTAGTTGGGTGCTTTCGTCAATGTGTGTCCTACCCACCTTCAGCGCTTTTTTCTAATATCTTCCCCAGCTAAGATATGCTTTGTTCTTTCTCACAATAGATTGTAACTGATGGTGTTCGGCCAACAGGTCCACTACCAATTCATAGACAGCTGTTATTAAACTCTCTTCTGGATGATGGATTTCATGATTCTCCAAGTTCCCGCTTCAGAACTGCATTGATATTTGTATTGAAATTTCTGGTTCGTTGTTCGTTGATAGGTGTTTTGTGTTCCAGATGTTCTTCAATTGTAGAAATGCTGCCCTTACTTTGCTAATCCGTGTCTTTGCACCTGCATCAGATCCACCTCGTTCATCAGTGATGAGGTCCAGGTATGAGAAGGTTTCCACGTTCTCCAAAGCTTCTTCATTAAATGTGATTTGGTTGGTGCACGTTGTGCTAAATCAGAAGATCTTTCTTTTTCTCTCGTATATGTCGAGACATACTAATACAGAGGCCGCTGCCACGATGACCATCCTTTCCAGCATTTGTTGTTGTGTGTGAGACTAGAGGACTAGATCATCTGCGAAGTCAAGATCGTTCAGCTGCATCCGAGCTGAGTTCCTTTGGTCTATGAAAGCTATTTACAAGATTATTCGGATAATACTAACAAAATTTCGTATTCCTAACCATATTATATCCACTGTCAAGCAAGTACAAAGTATAATTCTTAGAAATTTCCTAATCGAATCTTCTGAATTAGAAGTTTCATTTCAGTCACTATACTGAAAGAGATTTCAAGCCAATATTATTTTACTATCATATTTATGATATTACTTCACTAAGTTATCGCTTTACTTATTAAAACCCCAAACAACATATCGACACTAAATAAACAATATCTGAGTTTTATCAGTCGCCAAATAAACAGTTATGAAATATATTCGGGAAATGTTATTATGTGTATTTTACTACAGCCACTCCCTTTTGAATATTTTATTGGTTTTACGACCAATCTCGAGGTAAGATTCAGCTGGCATAAATCTACTTAGCTTACCTAAAGATTTATATGATATATTTCCCTGCACAGCCTTACCAATTTGAAACCAATGTATCTATTATTTATGTCAAAATTTCAGCAACGAATTCAAGAGAAGATGACCAATGTTGCAGCAGCCTCTGCAGCAGCAGGTCTCAACATACATAAAGGAAAAAGTAAAATTCTCCGACGCATCACAACATGCATCAGCCAAATCACTCTTGATGGAGATTCCTTGGAGGACGTTAACATGTTTACATATCTTTGCAGCATCATTGATGAGCAAGGCGGATCCGACACATATGTGAGGGTGCGGATCGGCAAAGCAAGGGCTGCATTTCTAAAACTGAATAACATCTGAAACTCCAAACAAATATCAACCGACACCGTAGTCAGAATCTTCAATACAAATGTCAAGACAGTTCTATTGAATGGGAAGGAAACTTGGAGAACTACCAAAGCCATCATTCACAAGATACAAGTATTCATTAATAGTTTTCTACGCAAAATACTTCGGATCCGTTTTCCAAACACCATCAACTACAATCTACTATGTAAAAGGACAAACCAGATTCCAGTGGAGGAGGAAATCAGGAAGAAGTGGTGGTAGTGGATAGGCCACACACTGCGGAAAGCATCGAACTGCGTCACAAGACAAGCCGCCACTTGAAACCCTCAAGATTAAATGAAAAGAGGAAGGCCGATGAACACATTAGGCCGAGAAATAGAGAAAGATATGAGAAGAATGTACAAAAATTGGAAAGAACCGGAAAAGGAAACCCGGGCGGAGTAGGTTGGAGAACACTGTTCGGCTGTCTATGCCCCATTAGGCTAACAGGCGTAAGTAAGTAAGTATGTCAAAATTTCTGTAAGATATCTTTCCTACAGGTAGGAGGCATAGATGAATGATTGCACATAAAATAAGGTAGAAATTTCGAAAGGAATCTTTTCGAAAAGATTTTTCAACCACTACCTGGGCAAAATAGATTGCCATTTTGGGTGGAAGTAAGCACATTTACAAACTATTGAATTGTCTATTATTACAGAACATCACTTTTTTCAAATGTTCAAAAGTGTTTATTCCACGTTTTCTCGTTCTCTTTTGTAGAAGAATAAGGAGTCAAACTGTTCTTTAGTATATTTCAGAAGTCTTATCTGTTTTGAAAGGAAAGATGGATGGAGTCACTATATAATTAGACGATCTAATCAGTCAATTTCATTTGTAAATTCTACCCCAAAAAATGCACATTTATGTAGCGGTAGGTTAAACACAATAAATCTTCATAAATATTATTTTATATAATTTGACCTTAAATAAATCTATTTATTGTAAATTAAAGCTTCCATCTCTAAGTGCAGCTTGAAGCAGATTTTGTACCTCTTTACTTCATAAATACGTTTCACTTAAAATATGAGCACTAATTAATATATCTGGTTACTTGATGTGTTTATTGCTTAAGTTTTATATAATTTGGTCGTATTCACACATATATCACTGTAGATTTAGGAACCTGGTTCCATTTGACCAAATAAGTTGAAAATAAAGAATACTGAATTTCAACTTAACTCTCCTTGATAAAATTGGTTTCCATAAATTTCGATATCCAAAAAGGATTTGCTAATTTCAACTAAATAAATTCAATAGGGTCATATCTTTACTTTTGTAAAATTCGTTAAGTTTGTGTCTATCCAAACATAATTCTCAATGCTTATTGTATCTCATATTATATAAGGCACAAATTATCAAGCTTTGGAAATAGTAATTTGTCCGCTTATTAGTATATTATAGGTATGTCATTTCCATAATAAGCGAACTATACAATTTTGAATCGATCTGAAATTTCATTGAAAGTGCTGGATTGCCGTCTCGTCCTTCCAGGTTTTTAATGTTTTGCCCTAACATTGATCGGTTCGTGATTCCAAAAATCTATACACCATCCACAACCCTGATATTAACCATAGGGAATTTTTAAGTGGAACTTTGACAGTGACATTTTCAAAGCAAACACTTGTTACTTTCACAAAACGAATATCCATTTTCAGACAGTTGAGTGATATTTATTTATAAACACAGTATTAAATAGCAGGAATCCTTTCACAATACTTATTTATATCATGTTAAAAGGAAACTATCCTTATGCAATGAAAAGAAATGTAATGCACAACTTACAAAATGTTCATTTCACATTTTAATTTGTATTTCTGTTTATACATGTTACTATTTATATGAACCTATTTTCTTGTAGACTGATCTTTTTGACTTTTATGATTTTTGACTGGGAATATTTTTCATCGAATCAATATCAAAACTGTCTGTTATTAGCTTTTTTTCTACTCAACAGATATATCCAATTGTATTAATAAAATGTTCTCTTTCGTAAAACTTTCTTTTCTTGTTCATTCAGAAACACTGAGTAGACGAAGAAAAACTTTTAAAAAAGTTATTTAATGAAGCAGCATATGGTTATTTTTTTCTCAAATCCATTTCTGAAAGACACCTTATCCTACATAAATTGTGTATTGAACTAATAAATTTAAATTCCTATTGTTTTATCATTGAAACTTTCTAAGGAGCTTAAACTTTTGAATCATAACTTAATCAGTACATTCATGAAATAAGTTAATTATTCAATAAATTGATCAGCAGTCCATTCTAGACAAGATAAATATGTCTAGCATTCATTTATTTTAAAAAATCTTTGCTTCCTATTCACATCATCACACTCTACAGAACAGCACTAAGTCTGTGGGAAGAAAAAGAACTTGAATTTACTTTGAAGTCAAACCTTTCATTCTTTATTTTTTCTGTAAATTGAAAAAACAAAGGACACTTGATGTTTAGTTATTTGTCTACTAAAATACCTAGAAGCGTCCATTAACAAAATTTTGTGAAATCTCGATTCTGTAA
Source organism: Schistosoma turkestanicum (assembly GCA_944470395.2). NCBI lineage: Eukaryota > Metazoa > Platyhelminthes > Trematoda > Strigeidida > Schistosomatidae > Schistosoma > Schistosoma turkestanicum. The sequence continues at coordinate 48,940,207 of OX103971.1, forward strand.
CATAGCAGTCAACAGACTTAAAGAATGTTATGAAAGAGCAGAGATATAACTCAGCAATTAAATCATATTGAGAACAATTAGTCCTTTATATACATTTTTATAGGACAATTTGTAATTGATCTGAAAAATGTGATGTGCTTGTGCTATACATTTTAAACAATCTGGTCATACAAATTCTTGTCAAGGTCAGTCAGTCAGTCAATTGCAACGTCGAACTTCGTACGTAAGTACATCAGTTCATGTCGCCATACCACATCAAATCCAATAGTAGAAGAGGCAGTAAAGGTATTAGAAGTAATCGTAGACGTTAGAATTAGAAGATATTATTCACGAAGTGTGATTCAATGAGATAAGTTTAGAAAGTAAAAGCTAGAGGTGTTGAAGAACTCAGAAGATTAGGATTTGAGAGAACACAAAGAATAAATGCACTGGCGCCATTGCAAACGATTCTGAGCTATGTAATTCAAGGACTCTAACCATTGGTGACTTTGATCTTGCAGACCCGAACCGCGTAGTCGACAACTACCAACATGGCTAAGTCCACTTGTCAATGTCTTCATGCATTTCTGCCACATTTTGGATTGGCCACCCCTAGCTTTCTTCCAACCTACTCCTACACTACAAAACAAAGCTCGACGACGCAGTCGGTGGTTGGGCATACGCAACACATGTCCCAACCACCTCAACTGATGAAGTTTCACCACTTCATCTATTGATCTGCCATTCTTACCTAGCACTCGATTCCTAATAACAGCGTCGCTCACTCGGTTGTCCCACGATATACGAGCAATGCATCGAAGACACCTATGATCGAAAACCAGTAACCTACGAATTTCTTCTACTCTCACTGGCCATGTTTCATAGCCATAAAGTAAGACCGAGCAAACCACCGCACAATACACTTGTCCTTTAGTCAGCAAACGGATATCTCGCCTACGCCATAAGTGACGAAGGTTGGCAAAAGCCAATCGAGCCTTGTGTATCCGCGCTGAGATTTCGTCAGTCACCAGGCCATCAGCACTGATGAGACTCCCGAGATAAGTGAAGCGGTCTACACGTTCGACTACTTCACTCCCTATCACTAGTTCAGGTGCCGATGCAAACCAGTCTTGAAGCAACATTTTGCATTTCGAGGGGGAAAACCGTATCCCGAACATGCTTGCATTGTTGCTTAGGGTAGTCAGAAGACTCTGCATTTTGTCAGCGTCTTCACCAAGTAGGACAATGTCATCGGCATATTCTAAGTCAATAAGCGAGCCACCTGGTAGAAGGTCTACTCCTGAAAATTCAGACGACGATAAGGTTATTTCTAGGAGCATGTCTATGATAAAATTAAACAAGAATGGAGAAAGTGGACATCCCTGACGGACACCACTTGATGTAGAGAATTCCGGTGACAGTTCGCCATAAGCTCTCACTCGACCAGTGGTGTTCGAGTAGAGAGCTTGTATGAGGTTGATGTACTTATTTGGTACACCTTTCAATGACAGACACTGCCACAGAACCTCACGATCCACAGAGTCAAATGCCGCCTTAAGGTCTAGGAAAACAACTATTGTAGGACGCCTAAATGTGTGTCTGTGTTCCAGGACCTGTCTGAGTGTGAAGACGTGGTCTATACAGCCACGTCAAGGTCGAAAACCAGCCTGGTTTTCTCGAGTCTGCTCTTCACGAGCTTTCGTTTAGCGTCGAAGTATTATTGAGGCCAATATTTTAGATACTATATTAGTTAGACTTATTCCTCTGTGATTGTCACAAGAAGACTTTTGTCCTTTCTTATAGATTGGGACAATCAGTGATTGAGACCAGTCGGATGGGATTACGTCCAGTTCCCAGATTCTACCTAAGATCTCAGTCAATCTAGCTGCCAAAACTGGACCACCATCCCTGAATATCTCAGGGGTCAGTCTATCAGGACCTGCAGCTCGTCCTCGTTTCAGATTTCCTAACGCTTTCTCAACGTCATAAAGACTAGGGGGCTTACGTCGATTTGCCATTCAGGATGACTGGAGATCGTGGGTAACTGAAGAGTGGCTCGTGGCCAGTTGAACTGATCCCTAAAGTGTTCTGCCCATCGATCCAGTCTCCTGGATTGAGAATAAATAATAGTCCCGTCATTTTCTGAGATAGTCTCACTTACGCTGGGATTCCTAATACCAGTTTCCTTGATAAGTCGGAAAAGTTGTCTACTGTTGCCGATCGCCGCCGCCTTTTCCATCGCTTTCGCTTTCGCCACCCACCACTGTTCGCGATCGTTACGTAGGCTTTTTATAAGTCTGCGCCTAAGTTGACTTCGTTCTTCATCATGTTCAGAGTCAGGTGGGATGAGTTTTCGGGCATCCATCAGATCGGTGGATGCTACTGAGATCCACGGCTTCATTCTAGCCTTATGGTCAACCTTACGAGCAGATTTCACTGCTGTTTCCACAGCCTTTTTGATATCATTCCATCCTGCTTCCGGATGGGAATCGCTTAAATGGTCACCTAACTGTCTTTCTAGTTGTTCCTGAAATATATTTTTCGCCTTATTATCATTAAGTAAAACCCTAAGAGGCTTTCTTACGGTGTCTTTCCTACGCCCAGTAAGCTTCAAACAAATACGCGCTCGCACTAGAGCATGATCTGAATCTAGGCATGTGCCCCAGAACGAGCGACAGTCTTCTATCGAACCCCTCCATCGGTGGCTGATGGCGATGTGATCTAGTTGAGTCCAACGTTGAGACGACTTTGGAGGTCGCCAGGTCAACAGATGCTTTTCCTTATGCCTAAAGTTAATGTTTGCTAAGAATAGGCGGTTGTCTGAGCATGTTTGCAACAGACGGTCACCATTGTCTGTTCTCTGAGCCGGGACACCATAACATCCACCTAGGTGTCTCTCCTGCTCACTTAGTCTACCTACTTGAGCATTAAAGTCACCAGCCATTATTACTATATCAGAGCGCCTAGCTTCTTGGAGGAGGTCCGAAAGCTTTCTGTAAAACTCATCCTTAACCTCGTCTGAACTGCATTCAGTGGGGGCATAGGCAGATACGATGAAGAGGCAACGGCGATTGTCCCTATCTTTCCGAGTCCTTACTTTCCCATTTAGTCGGACAGCGCCCAAGCGACTATCTACTGGGATCCAGTCAAGGAGAGATTTTTCAGCTCTACGACTCAATGCTATGCCTACGCCAGCAAGATCCCTGGAAGCAGCATCAGGGCTACCGGATACACGAAGAGTAAATCGAGCTGCTTCGTTATTTTGACAAGGTGAAATCAGATTAATAATTTTACTAGGATCCTGTATGCACGTTTCCGAGACGCAGCACACATCGATGGCACGAGATTCTAAAGTCCTATCTAATCATGCCTGTTGCCCTATTTGACACAATGTCCGTACATTGAATGCTCCAACATGTAGTCTAGAGCGAGGTTTAAGGAGACCAGGAACGACGTTTCGCGAACTCGTGTCGTCTGCATTAGCTGTGCACTGTGATAAATGAATGTGAGAAGAGTTAGTCGTGGATGTAAGAGGGGTACTAGGGGGTGTAAGAAGGATTTGATTTTGACCAATTTGGTCTCGTGTGCTGTTATGGGTATGAGGGCGGTTGTCACTTCCCGGCTGCCCACACCGTGGAAGGTTGTTTCTTGAGGAACCTGAAAAGGAAAATTGATTAGTGTTGATCTCAGAGACCTGGGTACGTGACCGCCGGGCCCAAGGGACAACTGCTTGAGGCCGGTCAAGCACGGCCTTTTTATGAAAGGTTTTTTTGAGGATTAGCTCCGTTCTTAAAGGCCCTTAGTGGGCACCCTAACCCAAGGAGACGGAAATCCGTGAGTTAGGGGAGGTGTGACACTTTTAGGGCCGACCTATTCTAACCCTTCCTTCCTTGTGAGAAGGCAGCATCGCTGCAGATGCTGGTTATCCGAGGGAAACACCTTACTGCTGTCACACCCCTCTGCAGTCAGCAGTACGACTTCACCCTCAGACCTTGGGTAGCTGCTTTTAGTCTCATCGTTCTCCAATCGACCTGCCTGGCATTGTAGGACCTGCAGGAACATATGTTCCAGCCAGTATAGCTCGGTTGGGTCATCACGATAGACAAGCCCGACCACCACGTCAAGGTAGCAGCTACGGTCGGGTCTTGTCAAGGCATTTTATATGAATAATAATAAAGGTCATTTAAATAGAAGTTCAAATAAATATAAGGTGATAATTGTAAATAAAGGAGAGAGAAAATTAACAGTTCCAAATTTTTCCATACTATCTTAATTTTATCTCTTTTATTTACAGTTATAACCTTATGTTTATTTGAACTTCTATTTAACTGACCTTTATTATTATTCATATAAAATGCCTTGACGAGTATTTGTATAATCAGATTGTTTAAAATGTATAGCGCAAATACATCACATTTTTCAGATCAATTACATCTTCTACTAAGTCATATACGTTACTGAAAGAAGTTTTCTCTATTGATACTGATAGGTTAGGAATGATTATTGAGATGATTATTTATGACCAAGGTATCGGGCGACAACGCTGTAGGGTCAATATGCGTGGACTCTTATTCTGTGTGATAACTGCTGAGAGTAACATTCGTTTTATTTTCAATTTATTCATTCGCCAGAGATAAAATTAATTCTATTTTCAGTATGATTTTTATCCATTATATTTTTGTACTGAATTCAAGTTAACTAAACTTGTCATGAAATTATTTTGTTATAATTCTGGATATTCTCCTATAATCTATTATCAAGTAGATATACAAATCAGTAAATAAACGAGTATATTTTCCAGTGACGTGTTTTGGAGTGAATAAATTCTTTCTTGTACCAATCTTTTGTGTTCTTACTTCGCGTCGCGGGAATTTTGGTGGTTTCTTGTTTTCATGTTTAATTAGTAGAGTAACACGGATATAAGAAGTACAGTGACGTGTTAGTTATTAATTAATTTATGTCATGTACTTGACTGTTGATTATATAAGTAAATTAAAACGAATTCAGTGTATTGTCACATAGTTTTCGTTTATTTGTAGATTTATTGTTCGTGCATTATAAAATCGTCAACCGTAGTATTAGAATTCTCCTTTGCATAGAACCATATCAATATTTGTTCAGATTATAGAGGACAATAAATAACACGTATTCACAGTTTATGAACAGTGAGAATAGTAATGTCTTGTTCCAGGGTAGATTCGATAGATAAATAAATTGCTGCCTACTCATCTCTTTACAGTTGAGTAACTTTCCATTTATCATCCAGCTGTCAGCACATAATTTTCTGTAATATTCAGAAGGAAATAATGGTAATATGTATATATTTTTCAATATTTTTTCGAAATTATGATCTAACTCTAACTAGTAGATCACTAATAAAAATATTATTTCAATCTCTGAAATTTCACTTATTGTAGATCAAATTACAAGGGTAATAGTGATAATACACGTAGTTTAACAGACTTTCTGGCCACTTTTATGTACTACTGTTCTGTTTTTTATAAACTGGGACTGTGCAATAGTATCGCTTTTATTAAACTAGTGATTTACTGCTCAATAGCCAAATTAACTAGTCTAACATCAAAAGAAAATTTATTCACTTCAGATCTACCTGTCATTTTACAGACCTAGTAAGCTTTACACACAAAGTTGTTACTATTCTCATGATTATAAAGGATGTTTTCGATTCATTTCGAACAAATAATTAAAACTAAACTGACAGAAATTTTAAGAAAAGTCTAAAATGTATGATCTGTGAATGAGAGTTTATTTAAATCATTATGAATCAAACAAACGTATCAGTGTTTAAACATATTACAATTCTCAAATAGTAAATAATAATCGATAAGCTCTTGTTTAAAACAGATTTTGATTTTGAAATCTAACTGATACATAAAACACTATATACACTTAACTATTGGTAAACTTGATTGAAATTAAAACTTTTCTTTATACGAACATCACTATTTCGTTAAAGTTAAGGGATAAAACAATTACATAAATTGAATGATGTCTAGCAGTGGAATTCAGGACAGAATGAATGTCCTAAGTTTCACTGCTAGTGACCATTCAACTCTGACTCAAAGGAAATATCGAGCCGTTTTGCACAAGATGCACATTTTCCAAAAGTGACTGATCAGCTGCAGTTTTAAAACATCAGTGGGAAGACCAAAAAAATAAACACAAATAAATTGATTACACGAATAAATTCCACTACTAAAAGTCCACGTTAACAACTTAAACGTCTTAGATTTTAATGGTGATCAAAGTAAAATCTATTCTATTACTACTCACTGAAGACAGACTTGTGTGTAGTTGAAACTAATCAAAACAAACTACGTGCAGTGGAATCTTATAAGATTTTTCTAACTATTTATTAAAAGTCCACTTCAAAATATCCGTCACTGAATCTGAATTTTCTTTTTCTTGACTTCATTTTATGAATAAATAATAAAAAATGCCTGAATTTTCAGATACAAATTGAAGTACCGTAACTCTTAAATTTAGGGTTATGTAAGTGTATGGAATCAGCCAAAATAGCACTTAACCCTAGCCAACTTATCCATCAAGCTGAGTGTATGTCACCATTTAAAGACTGATCATTAAATATTGGGAGTCGTCATAAACAAGGATCATTAACTCAAATTATTCAGTAAACGCCATGGAACCTACTTATGCACCAGTCAAACGTTTCTTGAACATTGCTTTTCTCTAATCCCTCCTGTTGGATAAACAACAATCTTTTTGATATGATATTATTTGTTACCTAACTGCGTTATGGAAACAAGATATCTCAGACGCTAAGTTAGAGTGGGTGGGGCTGCGGTTGGTAGGGCTTTGACATAAGGCTAACCACACCATTGACGTTCAACTTTATTGTATAGAGACCATTAATCCGATTATCTAAATATTTATTTATCAATTCAGAACCTTCAAATATATTTTGAAACATCAGATTGGTTGGAGTGAAAAATATTTTTTTAGATCCTGTATTGAAGAAGCAGTATTTCAATAATTTGGGTTTCGATGAATGGATTAAACTTATTTCGTTGTTTCCGATAGTGCAGCAATTTTGTTGAACAGAATTACTTCTATTTATTCTTTAGCCTAATAAAATTAACATCTATAGAGTTATTTAATTATTTACTGGGCACTAATGGTCAGCACTGTTCTTATAAGACAGATTTTATTAAAAGATTATGTGAATTTTCTTGGATTATAACTATACTACTTATGAGTAGTCAAGTTCATGCCCTTGTCGTTATATCTCACTGATTAAATTATTTATTAACAAACTAGTTATGCTCTTACTGGTTGAAACATCACTGTTGTTTTATCACCTTGAATGTAGCCCTAAATTTAACTAATCTTGATTTACTGTAGAATCCCTTATTTGTTAGTATACATATATATAAATACTTCCGAGTAACCAAGACTGCCTTCTTACTCAAATCGAACTCGGTTGCGTCATTCAATGTGGATTCAGCCTTTATTCTAGTGAATCCGGCAGATGATTCCCTTGACAAACTGACATTAGAAGGGATATTGCTGAAAAACAGTTAGAATGAAACGACTGTTTCGTCCTTTTTAAGAACTCAACCCACTCCTACAACATGAAGCTTAACACTGTCAGACTTTGCAGGCAACACAAAGCTTAGTTATGAAAATCACCAAGATTTTGGTGCTGAAATAAATTAGAAGTAATGAACATTTTTATTTCTTTTACTTCTTCAAATAGAAATATATTTCAAAATTCAAATCTTTATTTAATTTTACCAAAAAAATTTGTCTTTTATCAAAATCAATAATCTTTCTTTAATCATCATCACCGTCTTCATCTTGTTCCTCTTTAGCTTCATCTTCATTTTCTTGTTCTTCTTCTGGTGGATTAAGCATAGATCTTAATGCAGCTTCTTCCATAGGTGTTGGATCTGTTGCTTCATTTAAGTCGGAAACCTCTTGATATTCATCCATTTCAATTGGTTGTAACTGAGGTTGGAAACCTGAAGTAACTGATTTTAAGCCCCAGCCAATATAAATATTTTCAAATCGTCTATGAAAGAAGTATTAAAGATTTTATATTACTTAAGTGATATTACTTCTTAGACTTATGTTATAGTAACGAACACTGAACAATATAAATTGACGAAAATTATGATCACTCACTGAACTCTTAAAATATCAAAAGAAAACTTCTGACCTGTTATCGAGAAGAATTATTATTTTATAGGGACATATTTGTTTAAATACGCTTTTAATGAACCCGAAAATACGGCAGAAACATATTCGAATGATTTACATTTATTGATTTGATAATGGAAGCAAAGATGCATTAGGAGTATGAAGACGACGCAGCAGCGCGAATATAAGTCTGCAGTGGACACACATAACTCACAGACCGATAGCCTAAAACGCTGACCAATAATTTGATCACTTCCTATTATTAATGAAATAACAAGAAGACTCAGTGGCACAAATATTATCTGCACATTTTTAGAAACATGAACGTTATCAAATGCAGAGTATTATTGCATATAATCTAAAGACAGTGAGCTAAATTCAGAAACATATAACAAAATATCTAAATTCAACAAAGGGAGAAATTTAATACTTATTAATGGGACATATTGGTTTATCAAATCCTAAATAGCATTGCAAATAATTTCCCATATTCTTTAAAATAGTTTTTAAGGGTCCAAAAGATTTATTTTTTCTGTTTGATGTAACTTTCATGCGATTACTTCATACATTAATATAACCACCACTTACCTGCCCCATGATACTGCATGTGCTCCAATCCAGATATTGGATGACACAACAACAGATGCATATTCTGGTATTAACTTAGAACTTATCCTAATAGACCATGGTTTTTGTCCAAATATTGGTAAATCGGAAGAGATCGGAGTAAGTATAGATGGTCCATATTCTGGCTGTATGATATTCTTCATTTGACCATCTTCATTTTCCTCTCCTTCTTCTTCATCATTAAGTTCATCAAAATCATCGCCTAAACCTTTCTTCGGATTCCACCTAATCAATTAAAAAAATATGAAAATTTCATTAGAATCTAATGCCATCAGCATACGATTGGATAAAATCATTCTTAAATGTGAACATCATATTCTAGTTCCCCCTTCCTTCAAAGATGCCTTTCACTGTATTATATTATAGTTTTCTCCCACCGTATACAGGTGAGAGATATGGGTTAACCAAACAGGTCATTGATTCTCACCAGGAGCTTATGAAGTTAGTCAATAATGAACACACAGTTCGATCTCATTAGTTTCTCCATCTAAAAACTTAACGGAGTTTTTGTTTGGCAACCATCATCTTATTCAAACAATGGAATATGTTTTTCCTAACAAATTTTAAAACTAAAACTTACCTATTTCTTAACAAGTCAGATCTTTGATGAAGATTTTCCCAACACTTTTATTATCAGACTGAAGATAAGATCGTCCATTAGCAATGTCAGGAAAAATAGGAAAATAAGGATCATTGATTGTTTTCGACCACCTTTTTCATCCTCAAATGATTATTTGTAAGGTTAAAAGTAAGTTATTAATATGGTATATCATTTATGCATTTTGACTCCACCTGAAGCCCGTCTGGGGCTGCTGCCAGTCTCAAGCCCGGACAAAGGAGGAGGGTTGGGCATGGAGTTGGCGGCCCCATTCCATAAAAAAACAAATTATGTATTTTATATAAAGACATCTCTCATTGTATAGTAAATGTTTAGCTAGTAGACTTGATATTCTTTTGCAACCTTTTCTATTAGATTTAGAAAATCGGTTTTGTAAGCACCTATCAGCCAAATCACCACAATTTCCATAATCAATCTTTTTTTGTTATATTAGGATGTTGTAATTTATAGAAAATCAGAATCATGGTTTAGTCCTTAAATTGCAGTGTAATGAATCTTTCTGTTTATTAATTTGTCAGTAGTTAATATATGTACTTTAACAATTTCTGGCTGTCTCAATAATTTCATACTTGCATTTACTTACCAATAAACTCGTCCTTGTGGTAGAATATAGGATGTATGATGAACCCAATGTTCAAGACTCGGGTCAGCCAATTCAGTAATACTTAATGGTTCATATTCTTCATTTTTCACATAGTTTTGTCGTTCACCTTCTTCTTCATTTTCTAGCTCTTCTTCTTCCTCGTCTTTACTTCCAAACTTATAGTAACCTTGTGGAGATATTTGGGTGGATGCACTAATTCGTGCTATCTGAGCTCGTAAGTAGTTAGCTTCAGTACCCGGAAAAGGAGGGTAACATGAAACCGGAGAATCCAATATCCCCGTAAAAAGACGATGAATCTAAGTGAAATTTAATAAGCATTTTAATAAAATTTAGATATAAACCAGTTTAACATTATTTACATATATTTAAAATAGTTTACAGTACCATTATTTGTCTATTTTACATAAGATTTCTTATGTCAATTTGAATGTAAACCAAACCGTAGTTATATTAAGGACATAAATAAAAGCGTTTATCACATGAACTTGCTAACATTTGTCGAAAAAGACGATGAATTTCAATTTATTTAGATAGTTTTCAAATACTGCGTTAAGATTTCCTAAGGTGTAACTTCATTGTTGTTCCAAGAAAATAAAGTTCAGATATCAATCAACTCGCATAAAACTCGATAGCTCATAAAATCAGATGGGCAAATATAACAAATAAATATAAATTCATTTCATCTGATACTAGGGTTTTTTTCGCCTAATACTAAGAATGAAAAATCGAGTTTTTACTCGGCAACAGACACTAACATTAACTAAAAACACACTGTACGGTATTGCTCAGTGATCAGGTCAGGCGAGTGTTCTTGGACTTGACTGTAAATTATGTGAAGCTGAGGCGATAAGTTTAATAAACAGTTTATAATAAATTTTGATCTAATTAGTTTCGACTAGATCAATCTAAAGTAGCATAACACAACGTCTCGACAGTGGTCATGTTTCTAAGTGCAGTAATTGTTTAATTTGTTTCCAAGCAGTCATTACTGGCAAGTTTCTATTCTAGGTTCAGATCTATGTCCTTTTTCAAAGGCTAGAAACGCAGTCTGGCTGTCCTAAGTGAAATGTGTCTAACAAATGTGTATCTAAGAATAATATAATGGAATTCTATGGCTTGAGAGAAAATTGTCGGAATCTTATACCTGTCTTATTTTTCTCTAGGATCTTTAGAAATCTTATTTGTATTGCTATTAAATACTGAAAGACATACAGCTCGAGCAGCTACTATCTGTTCAGGTGTTACTGGAGGAAGTTTTATCCATCGTAGACCTGGTTCATGACACACAAAATAAGCTTTCTTATTGGTGCCAATATGATTCTCCTCTCTCGGTACTTTGACTGGTGGCTTCCATTTGGACTTTGGTAGAATGTCTTCGCCTCCTTAAAGAAAAATCATATAAATTTGTCATAGTCTGTTAAAGAGACTAATAGAATGGCTATAACAATGATTGATTTCGTGCAAAATGATTAGCCAAAATATTTTGTCATATTATAAAAAGCTAGTGTTAGGTCCGGTTCATTTGAAACCATTAGGCCTCAAATACTCAATTTTCTAAAATAATCTTTATGGAATCTCATAAGACCTATGTCATGAATTTATCACGAGGTAGCACCTAATTATCTGTGAAGTTAGTAACTAAGACATGTTCTGGCATCACGTAAATACCTCAATCGGGAAAAAACTTCTAATCTAAGGAGGATTCTTTAGAAAATTTATTAAAACAACTACTTTCAACATCAGACAGCCTATACAAGTCGGTAAAGATAAAATATAACAGGGCAGTTTTGACTGCAAGTAAATTTAAAATTGTTCACTGAGGTTATGTATTGAGCCAAGTAAGTTGATATACAAGCCAAAATCTGATGATATTTTATTTGTAACAGCCCACAGGTATTTCTTCGTTCATATACAGCCATCCTTTAAAGGTAGACATGTACAAAATTATTCCACCCTTGATCGAAATATTTTAGACGCTCGGGCAATCTGATTTACTTCCAAGTAACGTCATATTTCTAAGCATTAACAGATCAGAGTGAATCAGTCATTCACTTAAACGAGGTACAAGCAGCGCCAAGTAAGTTACTAAAATTCGGTTACCTCGCATAGGCCTAGTTTTAGTAATAAAAATCTAGAGCGTTACTAATCCTAAGTATGATATAGTTTTTTAACCAAGAAAAAGATTGTTATAAACAAAATACGAAATCAATAATAGCGGATTCATATAAGCCTTAAGTAAGACATCTGATTACGAAAACAACTGTAACAAAAAACTGTTATTCGCATTCTAGGTGGCACTTTGTAGAGAACGTACAGTAACCGAAAAGTACAAGAGTAAACTTTATATTCTTTTTCCATACATATAATTTGGCTGAGACGCAGAAGTCAGTGATATCTAAACGGTAGAACATATAAATTCAAACAGATTCATGTCATACTTATACAAACATTTTTTGCTCATTTTTGTCTCGTTTCACTGAATCTCAAAACAAGTATAAAATTCTGGACCAGAATAATAAGCTTTCAAGGGGTAAGATAGATGCGCACTAAGCTAAAAGGATTGTGCATAACAAATTCACTTTCATAAAAAGTGGGACGCAATGAACCCAATTCTGAGTTTGTTTAATCAGTAAATTATCACTATTCAGAACAGGAGTGAGAGACAATGTAAAAGACTGAACTGAGAAGGACAATCAAGTATGTCTGCAATTAAAGCAAACTGACGAGTATCTGGCTTCTTCACAGTGATAAAACTATGAAAACAACTCTTGTTTGCTCATTAGCTGTAAAAGATTAGTAAAGCACTTCCAGACTAGTGTATTCATCCAAGTTGTAAAACCTTACATATATTGTATATGAACCTGGCTGATTGAAAACCACTTTAATCCCGTACCGTCATTTTAATTAACAGTTCATCAGCAAGTCTTGAAAAAACACTGACCTTCATTTACTTCTTCGTCGTCTACTTCATTTGCATCTCGATTAATTGGATCTGTCCCTTCTTCTTCGTCGATGTCTTCGCCCTCCGGAAACTCTACCTCGACTATGTAATAATTCTGAATTAAACCGTAAATTTTCCCCCAAAATCGAGCAGTCTGAACAGCTTGGGTATTCACCAGAGATTTGATAGCCATGTTTAATAAAACAGTCTCGCTTTTCCCGATACCAACTCCCGCATTCTCAAAATAGTATGCATTTTCCACCACGTTAGGAAGCGGATGTTCTTCTCCTTCATCTGCTACAGGCTCCTCATCTTCTTCTGAATTTCTCTATATGATATATAAATGAGTTACTTTCTACCTAATCAACAAGTTCATACCAAAAACAACTTTTGCTGAATTTTTGCTGTTGAAAATGACGCAGGATTCAGATTCGTAGGGTCTCCAGGACCATGCCTTTTAGTTTCTAACTTTAAACGACTACTTAGGACTTCAAACTCATTAAAGTCATCTGATCTTTGCTGGTATAGCATGTGTTTTATGCAGTTCTTCAGATGTTGATATCTATAATGACATAGCATTCCGAGCAAAATCTAACTAACAAATTAAACCCGTAACTGTCAGCTATCTCAATGAGTGCCATCTTGTGTTTCAAGAAATTCCCATCGTTTCCAATTACTTCGCTCATCACTTCGCTAATGTTCAAATTATGCTACATCCTGCTGTTATGGCAACATCCACTATATACAATATCGACACGAACAATTAGAAACCAGTTGATTTCAAAACAGTCCTTTATTTTTGCTTTTCAACAGTCCTAGGTATAATTTTAATGTCTATCGGGTGATATTCTAGCCATTTGGTTGCAATCCAATATCTTTTTCACGAGCTAGTGTAAACCAATTTGATTTCTTCAAGCTCGATTCTTGTTCTTTCGGTACGGTTCCAGGTGTTCGGTAATGTCCAATGGATGGAGGCCTAGCCACTCGTCTGTCTAATTCTAGTCAGTTGGCAGTTGGTTATGCGTTTGTATGTCTCGGGATTTGAATGAAACGTTTGTTTCAGGGCAGTAGGGTTTCTGGATACTAGCAACCGTCACATTACCAGACCGGAGACCAGTTAGTTGCAGTGTGGAGAGTAATAAGGGTAATAAGGATAAAGTTATAATGGTAATATGAATAAAATTTCAGAACTGAGTAATATATAGATGAATTTAGTTTATTAATTGGTAGTGAAGATTGTGAGAGAGGACCGAAGTGTAAGCAAGGGAGAGGAAACAGAGATAATAGGCGAGATAGATTATTTGAGTGATCTGGGGAGATGGCATTGGTAACAACTAGCAGGTCTCAAGATATGCATCAGGCAAAGCTTGTCCAAGAGGGAGATGATAGTCCGTATGTGAGTACGTAATAAGATGCTCACATTGGGATGGTTTGGCGTGTTTAATATGGTGCACGCCATAATCAGATCACCTCTGATTCTCCTGTAGCTCAGTGGAACTAATCCCAAGAGATGCAGTCTATCGTCGTAGGGTTTATTTTTCAACCCTATCACCTATTTGGTTGCTCGTCTCTGCACTCGATCCAGGAGAATTGTCTTTTTTAAGCAGAGGGAATGCGATGACGTTGTGAACCTCCAATTGTGGACGCACGTACGTCTTAGACTGGGTTAAAAATAATTTCGAGGTGATAGAACCAAGCTGGTTGGAGAAAACTGGTGGGCGGCCTATGCTCCATTGTGGGTAACAGGCGTTGTCTTCGCATAAATTGAAGAGACGTCTTTGCCTTGGCTGCATCCCCTACATAGTTTGGAGTGGTGTGGAGGCTTTCTGTGGTTATTAAACCAAGATCGCGCTCTGAGGAGGCATTAGGTAGCAGACTTCCATTGAGAGTATAGGGCGTTTGCGTCATGTGAGGCAGGAAATGCATGACGTGGCACTTCGGTTGGTTGAGTTTTAAACCGTTTTTCACTGCCCATTTCTCAATGGATGTAAGGTCCTTTTGAAGCTCAGTCGAATCCTCTTCGCTTCTAATGGACCTCCAGATCTTCGCATCGTCTGCGTAGATCAATGCCGGTGAGCAAACTGAGCCTAGCAGGTCATTAATAAATATCAGGAAGAGAAGTGGGCCTAGGATTGTCCCCTGTGAAACTCCCGATATGGATACTCGCCAGCTCGCGTGCAGTGTGTTTACCTTCATGCGGAACTTTCTTTTCTCAAGGTAGTTTCTGAGTCAAGATACGAGTGGGTCAGTGAAGCCCATTTCCACAACCTTTTCGATTAGTCGTGCGTAAGGTACTGTTTCAAAGGCCTTTGTAAAGTCGAGGAATATTACGTGTACCGGTATTTTACGGTGTAAACAGGATGTCCAACTGTCCCATGCGATGGGAAGATTAGATGCACACGACCTGCCTTTCCGAAACCCATGTTGAGCATCATGGAGTATTTTATTCCTTTCCCTCATTTGTTCGTCCACTAGCCCTTCCATAACTTTTGATAATATAGGTAGTAGTGCGACTGGTCTGTAACAGGCTGGGTCCTTTCTATCTCCTCCTTTGAAGATTTGAGAGAGAGTAGCTTGTTTCCATTCCGCTGGGAACTGGTGTGACTCCAGTGAATGCCTGAACAGGTCGCATAACGGTGAACAGAGGACTTCAGCACACTGTTGCAAGACTATAGCGCGGATTTTGTCACAAGCTGGTGACTTACCTAGGCGTAAGGATTTTAGTTTCCTTAATACTAGGTCAGGAGTGATACGAATGTTCCCTAAGCCGTCAGCTGGCAATGGGTTGGCCTAATACTCTGAACATGTAGGCGCCTGGTTTAACTGATCAGCAAAAGTGGTGTTGAAGATCTCGGCCTTCTCTAGGTTGGTGAGGTCTTCCCCGTTTGGTCCTTTAAGAGAACACAACGCTTGATTAGTAGGCTTTAATTTCGACATGAACCTAAACAGATTTTTCGGGTTTGCCTCTATTCTGGCGGCTGACTTCGTCTGGAATTGTCTCCTGTCGCTTCGAACTTTGTTATTGCATCTGTTTCTCAATGCCAAGTAAGAACTGCGATCGGAATCCCTCAAGGAGACCTTCCACTTGTGCCAGGCTTTCCTCTTCGCCTGCAGCAAACGTTTTTGGTGTGACTGAGGTACGTTGTCTACGACAGGGTTTTGGATGATATCTCTCACTGCTTGCCAGTGATCATCTACTGTCAGCCTCCACCACGCCCGTGGCCATCGGGCATGTAGGAGCTCCTCTCTCATGCGTGTATATTTCGCCCTATTGTAGAAATGATAAAGCTCGTTTTTGTCCTGTGCCATGGTTACTACTACCTATTGGTGTGCGGACGTGAACATCCTCAACCAGGAGCTGGTCATTAGTTAACAGATAATCTAGGTTTGAGGACTTCCCTTCCTTAGTCCACCTAGTGGCACTGCATATGTGCTCAGTCAGCCCAGAGCTTCTAATGGCTGTACCAAGTTGTCTTTGGAACCAACCAGTGGGAGTTATACTCTGATTGCTGAGATTTAAAGATGGGATATTGAAATCTCCAGCTAAGAGTATTTGATCAAACCACAGGAGTGGCAGTTGCAGTAATGCCTCAATCAGTTTGCTTTTCTGTGCCTTAGTACCCGACGGAGGTCGGTAGATCGCTCCAATCAAGTATTTCGTGCCATTAGAGTGGAAACAACACCAACATGATTCTGTCACCTCAGTTAGTTGGGTGTCGTATAGTCGCTCTGCTTTTAAGTGGCTATATAAATATATATATGTATATCGCTTCGGAAGAGTGTCATGCCTGGTAAGCTCACTTCTGCGTCTGAAATGTCAGGGGATAGCCATGTTTCAGTTAGGATTATGATCTTCAGATCCATCTGAGAGCACATATTCCTGATTTCTAACAGCTTACCACTTAGTCCTCTTACGTTGCTATAGAGGCACTTGGTGGTTTGTCTCAGCACCTGGTGCACATATGCAGCAGCAGTCGTTTTCGGATTTTCAGACAAGTTATTTAAACCGAATCGGCAAGTTCTGTGGGAACTGGCCTTTGCAGGTTTTTTGCCTGCGTGGTTGGTTCAATCATGTCTTGTGCCAGAGGTAGTTGACCGAGTTTAACTGTCAGTTTTGTGCATTAATTTTGGCCTCCCTGCTGTTGTCTCACAGATCTAGGTTGGCTCTCGCAACATCTGATGTGGCTTGGCAGATCGTTCCTCGAACTGTACCAAGCTTGTAGTGTTTCGGTCAGGTCTTCCCAGTTCCTAACTGTTACAGCCATCAGGCTTTGGTTAAACAAATTATAGCCATCCAAGTCTACTACTAATTATCCACACTTATAGATTAGGTACCCACTTGACAGTATCTAGAATTTTTTCGAAATTCCTGCTGTTGGAGATAATCATGGTTCTATATGTCCTAGACGTTCTCTGCTGAATAAATGCAGCTAAATTCAATTCAAAAGTTTTGTTGCACCTAGTTATGTGAAGAGACCTAGGTATTTGTTTTCTGCTGAGACCATTCAAAATGATATATTGGTATTCTAGTGTCGGAGCATTCCACAGCATGATTGAAAATCACTGTCGAGATTTAGTCAAACCCAGTCCTTCTGATCGTACATTTCTTAGACTTCCTATGTGTGCCCCTAAGTGTTTTAATGGAAACTCTGCTTAGTAGCACAATTTCATAAGGTATATGGGTGCAATGTAGTCAGTTAGGTGCTGTAATCATCTGTTACTTGACCAAAGTCATATTGGATGATTAACAATGAAAGTTCTTGCAGGATTTAATCCAGTTGCTGGATCAGAAGAGCAAAGTTTGCCAAAGAGAATGAATTGGCTGGTTTAGGTGATGCCAATAAGTCATGCGATTGGAACACAATTCTAAATCAGTCACTACCAATACTTCTATAATTCAACTTTCTTTAATCCAGGAACAAACCATGGAAGGGCTGATGTCATTCCACAAAATCACGTTTCAGTTGATGTAACTTTGTCCCGTGAACTTTATTCTCGTACAGAGATAGTGAATAAACATAGTTCAACTGATATAAGTGTAAGTCAACCGTTAAGCAAAATAAAGGAGACTAATATTAGTAAACTTTGTTTTCAGTTTATTTCCATAATCTCCACAAGCCAGCTGTCGGAAGTCCTCAAATCAGTGCCGGTAAGTCATTTGTTAAAGTTACTGTTATCGCATATATTCAGCTACCACTTTGGCATGACGTTCATTTCCTGACTGTTCGGATAGAGAGAGGTTTGCTTGTGTCGCCAGATAAAATAAACTGAGAGGCGCATTCACCAACAACTGATTCAACAATCTCCTGGACTCCACTGCATGTGAATCATCAAAAACTCATTGCTTCTAGGTCTTGAAGTTGATCACTCACCTCTTCGCCAAGTTTCACATTCAATACAAGCATACACTGTTGTAGATGCCCGAACTTCTGTTTGATTTTATGGACGAGGAAAAACATCGCGCATTCTAATCGGCAGTGTCATTCTCCAACAGCAAATATATGAACTCAATATAAGCAAGAAATGAAGCATCTCTCAAATAAATTACGAGCAAAACGGGTTTATATCTCATATAGCCAATTACCGAATCTGAATTCATCATAAATATTCAAGGGTAGACTACGTTTTGAACGTAAAACTGTTTTGACCTACGACACCAATTCCAATCAATCAGAAAAAACGTCAGCAATTATTAAAATAAATTGAACGAAATTTTACTCTGTACATTAAAGATATTACAATTCATGAAAAGGATGAAATTCAGCAAACTATCAGAAACTGACCACGAAAACGTGATGCTAGCATATTCAATGAATAGTAGCAGTAAATGACTTCACAAACTAACAAATTCTCTAAGCCTTCCACACTGGTACTTTTGATGGATACACTCTAAAAGTTAAAGGAATTAATTTCATCCTCACTTCAGTTAGATATTTTCAACGACTGGAGGCTACCTTACCAAAGGTGAATGCAGTACTCCATTTTCCTGGAACCGGCTAGGTCGCCGCGCTCACGTCATACTACAACAAGGAAGAAACAACGAAAACACAAGCAGACAGTACAAGCGGTAGGCGAGGAACAGATAGGATTTACAACAGCACGCCTACCCATATCATTCCCCGATACACTGTTCGGAGAAACTACTAATCTAAGGAAACGTGTATCTCAGTACGTACATTAACAGATGCAGCCTATAGTCCCATCCCAGCCACGCAAATCATATAGTAGCAGTGAAGGAGAACACAGGTGAGGGCAACCGAATTAGGCACTGCAATATTTCTTATGGTAAGAATTTCCTCCGGTAATGGATTTATTTCTTCATCTCCTACTTTATGTCCCAACAATGTAACGCTGTTTTTCGCTACCTGCAACTTTTCCTTATTAATTCGAAGCCCGAATTCGTCAATTCGCTTTAAGACTGCTTCCACATACTTGACGTGATCTGTTTCCGTCAGGCTATACACAACTACATCGTCGCCATATACCTCAACATTATCTAGATTCTTGAGCAGCAGCGTCATTAATCTTCTGAACGGAAACGGTGAACCCGCCAACCCGAACGACATTCGTTTAAATTGATACTGTTTATCCCGTACAGTAAATGCTGCCTTGTTGCGATCGCTATCTTTTATAGGTAGTTGCCAATAACCTGACCGTAAATCCAGCACTGTAAACACAGTGGCATTCTGTAGCCGATCTAATGTTTCTACTACTGTCGGCATTGCGCAAGGTTTCAGGTCTGTTATATTATTCAGTTCTCTAAAGTCGACACAAAATCTATACTTTCCATTGAGTTTCTTTACCAAGAGTATCGGTGAGCTATATGGGCTGTCCGCTTCCTCAATTATACCTTCATTCAACGTTCCCTGGACCTGTCGATTTACGTTGGCCTCTAAATGCACCGGGACACGACGTGTTTCAAATACATTTACTCGGTCGTTCTTTATAGGAATTTCGTGCTTAACTTTGTCACAAAATCCATACGGCTCCCCATCTCCGGTGAAAAGTTTCACATGCTTTGCACATAGCTCGTTAATGTTTCGTTTCTTGGTCGAGACGTCCGCTGCCACTCTTATTTCAGCCACTTCGCTCCTTACGTGTATTGGCAATGAACCAAATTTTGTGACAATTTTACCGCTTCTTAAGTCAATTATCGCTTTTGCCTCTCTTAGGAAATCTTCTCCTATATAGTTTTCGCAAATCAAGATGCAGGTTGATCTCAACATGCCTGCCATGACATACAATAACTACTTTTATATGTTGTGCTCTTCCCATTCGCCCAACATAAACACCACGCTCAGAATACATATAGAGGTTGACTTCATGCGTTTCTTTATCAAGTTTGATTATTTGGGCACACTTAGTGAGATGATAAACTCTGATCCATTCAGTTACTGAAGCTATCACTACTTTTAGCCTAATCGTCACGAATTAATTAAACTGGGCTATATCCACCAGCCATTTACATCTAAATTTAGAGATGAGCGTCCACCCTCTTTCAACTAACAATCCCGTCTAGATAACATTGAAGCCTGATAAGGATATACATAGAATGACTTCCATGACCATTACGTGACTGACTTACGGGCTCTGTTGCTCGCTGCAATGAAGGCACTGCTTTTCAAGTTGAATAAATATGTTGAACTAGCGTGTTTAAGAGCCACATTTTTTCGGACCTAACGACATCTTGAAAGGATATTCATAAACGTGAAGATCCAACCAATCGACAATGGAAAGACTAATTTTTCCACACCCTCTACCACCAGCACGGCTTCGGAACAGAAATGTTGACACTTATGAATGTCCATGGTTTCAATAGAAGGTTATTTCAGTGCGGGGTTTTGACGTGGGACGTTACACCTGTTCTGTGAATGTAGTTCAAATACTAGGTTGGCTATTAGTAATCATTCAACTCCTATTCAATTTGATGTATAAATTAAATAAGAATCTTGAATTTTATCTTATAACGAATACTCTAAGCGTCATCGAATAAAGCAAGACATGGTGTACCAATATTGAGGTTTGTAAAGATAATACGGACAAGCATGCGTTGACTTGGTGTCCTGGAACAAGTCTTGCATCTCTAAATATGTTCGGCCGGTTGTATTTCTCACTGTATTCACCCGAAAATGAGACGCCTAAAAGTGTGCCCGGATAATCAATCCTAAACGTTCAAAACGATCGGGTAATTGATGTGTTACTGAGATGAGATGTCACATCGTGTCAGAGTAGTTTTTGGTATCTACAGCTGTAAAAGGACAGGTAGAAGGAGAAAGCAAACTCTACTACTACCACAGTCCGGGTTCTGTAGTCGATAAGCTAGTTTTAAATCATAACATACGGTAAGAAAATGGAAATGAGTTGGGGTGCCTCGGAATGCCTTCATAAGATAGGTGTGCTAGAGTCTGATTCTAACCCAAAATACTAATTCTTTCACTACTTCGGTTGCTTCCAAAAGTATCACCGTTACTTTTAGGACCCATTAGTCATGATGGAGCTCGTAAAATGCCCGTCAGCTAAATAGCTTCTAGACAGTTCTTAGTAATGACATTCGTCACTCATGAAATATTACTTGAAATTGTGGGAATGACTACCAATAAGACTGAACACTCTGAAATTAAATTTTTCATAAGTATACAATTACTGCGTTAGTTTCTGAAATTTGTTTGACATATGGCAGTATCTTCTGGTAAGGTTTGGTGAGTCTCTTTGAAACCAGACTTCCGAAAAACTGTTGTTGTTTTTCTATGTGTTTTTCTCCTTTAGTTGAAAGCATTATGTGATTAGACAGCTTTACTTAGCTTCTACGTGCAGTAATTTCTCTATCTTTTCTTTGTTTATAGATCAACTGGACATTATAAATGGATAGAGAGTCACTTCTTGTGGCAGTTTCTGCTCTCCTGGACCCAACCATCGATAATAATCGACGAAATGAATGTTTCATAGTACAGTCTTATTGTTAGTTTTAATTTTTCAGTTGACAGAGAATTACAAAAATGAGCAATTCCAATTCGCCGATGTTGACTTTCTGTGCAATCCAAATCAGCCTTCAGTTATCATACTTTTTGGACTTCAATGTTTAGATCATTACCTAAAGTATTACCGTATAGCGTATATCCAAGTTTTAGAAATCATTGGAATGAGATCAGCTTTCATACGAAATCCAGCCTGAAGAAAAATATTTTTGGACTTTCAAGAGAAGTATACAGTGTTTATTTCTTATTGCATTAGATTAATAATTTTCGGTTTTCTAGAGAAGAAATGCGTGCCTTCAGTTTAATGTTGAGTCAAATTATTGTTTTCCTTATCAAATGTGAATGGCCTCAACAATGGCTTACTATGTTACCTGAATTGCTCTCTCTTGGAAAGATAGGAGTATGTTCCTTCCCTATTACTTTGCTCATCTTAGATTCCTCAAACTAAATTAGTGCTAAATTCGTTCTTAAGACTGTATGAAGATGTTGTACACTTCCAAGATGTCCCACCATCTCGACGACGTGACATTTTAACAAGTCTGAATGACAACTTGTCCGAGATATTTGTCTTCGCTCTTGATAGTATTGTGGATAGACTCTTACTCTTAGATTCCGTATGTTCATTATTTATTTTGCTCTCAATACAAATTAGAATTCATTTATGGATTGCGATTCAGTCGAGGTTTGTCGCGAGTCACTGTATACATTGGGAGGATTTCTCGAATCATGTCGTCTAAGTGTCTTAACTTCTTGGACCCCTTCAGATATGACGATCAAAAACCTCAATCTTAGTCGCACCTTGCCATTTCTGAGTTTAATCACTACTCTTGTTGGAATTCGGAGTATACAAAGTGATGCTTTAAGTTTGATAGATATCTTGCTATCCAGAAAAATACAACCAGGATCCGAAATTCCAGATTCGTATGGCCCAACTATTGCTGATAGTTTTCTGAAAGAACCTTTGGGGTCTTCATCTCCGTGCAATAATCTTATAAAAATCTTATGGTAAGTTAGCCTTCTGGTTACTCCATTTTTAATTGCTTCCTTTAAAAAGTAAGCCACAATATTCTTTGTACTTTCAGTGCTACTTTGTCCGAAAATCCTGAGTATTCTGATGAACGTTACAACTTCTTAAGGCTATTCGGTGATATTGTAATCCATATTGGTTGTCATATGGTTATCCATTGGAAGGAGTATTCATATGAATCCACTCTATGCAGCTGTTTAAACCATGGTGTCTGTGAATGTCCAAATTTACCATCACATCTCATCCAAACAACTTTACGTTTGACTGCCTATCCAATTCATGTACGTTTTTAGTAGTGATATTAGAAATATTTAAGTCTGTGAAACAATCAGAAAATAAGTTTATCATATTTCCACCATCCTTTTGTGATAAATTGATACTAAAAATCCTATTCAAATCCTTATTTTTTTACGCATTTTTGCCGTTTATAATATCAGTATTTCGATTGACTAATTGCTATAGACAGTGTCTCGGTTTTGCTCTAAGAGGCTTTTTTGCGATAATTTTTCTACATCCAGTAAGTGGCAAACAAATACGCGCTCCTACTAGAGCATGATCTGAATCTGAATGTGCCCCAGAATGAGCGGCAGTCTTCTATCGAATCCTTCCATCGGTGGCTGATAGCGATGTGACAACTGCTTCTGTGCCAATATGGTATGGCAACCTGAACTTATGTACGTACGTACCTACTAAGTTGTACATTGTAAACATCGCTTTACATAAAAGTTGTGTGACATTTTCGTATGTAGAGTGTATTTTCTTATGTTTTGTGTACTGTTCGACTTTCTGGTACCAGGTGATATCGGCGTGCACAAACAAATTTTGGATCACTGTTCTCCGTTCAGATGAAGAATCTCTACTAAAGCTAACTGAACTGTTTGCGGACGACTTATTTAGCATATGGCGAAAAAATTCATTAAAAGTAAGTCATTCAGTTAATAAATTATATCAGCTAAGTTGACTCTAAAAAGAGGTTATTTATGAATAGTTCTTATACAATTCAGTGCACTCATCTCATCACCAAACGTTTCAGTTGTTATGGAAAATATTAACTAAAATCAAATTAAGGTGAAAGGTTTGCTGTGCGTCTTTTTTTGGGAGGGGGATCCATCCAAAATTGAAAAAAGACTCGACTGCGAAACTCTAGGTTTCATGATCGTAATAAAGTTGTTATCGATTGACTGTTCTATTACAATGGAAATGCACAAGTTCAAAAACTTTTCAAAATTAAACTTAATAGGTTTGAAACATAACTCCACCTGCAGCCCCTCTGGAGCTACTGCTGGTCCCGAGCCCGGATAAAGAAGGAGGGTTGGGCATAGAGTTGGCGACTCCATCCCATAAAAAACTAACTCGCTAAAAAACGCTAACCAGAAAACGTAATTCAAACCATTTTAACTCAGCCCTGGGAGTTAGATGGTCTCCTTTCAGAAGAATTATGACTTCGAGTTCCTTCAGTAGTCACGAGGCCGATGCTCCTTCTGACAACCTGAGGAATCATTCTTTTAGGTACATGAAATATTCGATCATTGTGGGAGACCAGAAGACTATTCCAAGTTGCTGCAGAAATGAAAAGATTCAACCTGGATGTGCTTGGAATTAGTGAAACGCATTGGACGCAAGTTGGACAACTGAGACTAGCTTCAGGATAGCTGCTGTTATACTCCGCCCATGAAGGAAGAGAATGCCTCACGCACAAACAGTTGCACTGATGCTGTCCAAACAAGTACAAAAGGCACCGATAAGATAGGAATCTCATGGACCCAGGATAATCAAAGCATCCCTCAAAACAAATAAACAGGACATTACAATAAACGTCATACAATGCTATGCACCTACCAATGACTACAATGACGACTTTAAAGATCGATTCTATGAGAGGCTGCAATCAGTCGTCAACAGATGCTCATCAAAGGATTTGACCTTTCTGACGGAAGACCTAAATGCCAAGATTGGCATTGACATCACCAGAAATGAAGACATCATAGAATGACATGGACTGGGAGAAAGGAACGATGTGGTGAGAGATTTACAAACCTATGTGCCTTCAACAAAGTGGTCATCGGCGACACACACAAGCGCATACTCAAAGCTAAATAGATTTAACCGGATAACACTACTCAGAACCAAGTCGACCAAATCTGCATCAATGAAAATTTCAGAAGGACCATGGAGGATGTGAGAACCAAGATAGGGGCTGACGTAGCATCAGATCATCACTTGCTGGTCGCCAAAATGAAACTGAAACTCAAGAGGTACTGGACAACGGGGCAGAAAACATCACAGGAGTTTAATATGGCCTTTCTTCGGGATACTGGAAAGCTCAACGAATTTAAGAAAGCCCTCAGCAATAGGTTTAAGGTCTTGCACGATCTGATCAATGGCATGAAAACAACCTTGGAAAACAGTTGAAAAGGGAGCAAGGTGGCTTCTTGGCCACAGGAAGTACCATCACAAGGAATGGATCTCTGCTGGTACTCTGGATAAGATTCAAAAGAGAAGGAAGAAAGGGCAACAATAAACATCAACCGAACTAGAGCAGAGAAAGCCAAGGCACCAGTTGAATACACAGAAGCAAACGAGCAAGTAAGAGGATCATCAGAGCCGACAAACGTAAATATGTGGAAGATCTAGCAATGATGGCGTAAAAAGTTGCAAGAGAAGGAAACTTGAGACAATTGTACGACCCAACAAACTATCGTAAACCAGAGGGACCAGTAAAAAGCAAGGAAGGCGAAGTAGTCAGCAACACTGAAGAACTGCGAAACAGGTTGGTAAAGCACTTTAAAGAACTCTTGAATCGACCGGCCCCACTGAACCCACCCAACATCGAGGCAGCATCCACGGACCTTTCAATCGATGTAAGCCCACCAACAATTGAAGCGATTAGCGTGGCTATCAGACAAGTCTAGAGCGGCAAGGCAGCAGGACCGGACAACATTCCAGCTGTGGCAGCGAAAGCAGACGTGGTAGCAACTGCAAAACTATTCCAGACTGTCTTCAAAATTATTCGGGATCAAGAACAAGTACCAACAGACTGGAAAGAAGGATATTTGGTCAAGATACTAAAGAAAGGCGATCTCAGCAAGTGTGCGAACTACAGGAGCATCACCTTCCAATACTAGGCAAAGCATTCAACAGAGTGTTGTTAAACAGAATGAAGGACTCCGTAGATGTCCAACTTCGAGATCAACAGGCTGGATTTCGTAAGTATCGATCGTGTACTGATCAAATTGCAACATTACGGATCACTAAGGATTAATCAATTGAATGGAATTCACCAATCTACATCAACTTCATTGACTACGTAAACGTATTTGATAGTGTGGACAGGACAACACTATAGAGGCTTCTTCGATATTATAGTGTGCCGGAAGAAGATAGTCAATATCATACGGAATTCTTACAATGTATTAAACTGCGAAATCGTGCACTTGCGACAGCTGACAGACTTGTTTGAGGTGAAGACCGGTGTCAGGCAAGGCTGCTTACTCTCACCCTTTCTCTTTCTCCTGGCGATCGACTGGATTGTGAAGACGTCAACATCTGGAGCGAAGCACAGTATACGGTGGATAGTCAAGATGCAGTTTGACGATCTGGACTTCGCAGATGACTTGGCTCTTCTATCGCACACTCAACAACAACTGCAAGAGAAGACGACCAATGTAGCAGCAGCGTCATCAGCAACAGTTCTCAACATACATAAAGGGAAAAGCAAAACGTTCGGATACAACGCAACATGTCCAAACCAAAATCACTCCTGATGGAGATGCCTTGGAGAACGTTAACAACTTTATGTATCTGTGCAGCATCATTGACAAGCAAGGTGGATCGGATGCAGATGTGAGGGCGCGGATCAGCAAACCAAGGTCTGCATTTTTACAATTGAACAACATCTGGAACTCCAAAGAACTATCGACAAACACCAAAATCAGAGTTTTCAATACAAATGTCAAGACAGTTCTACTGTATGGGGCGGAAACTTGGAGAACTACCAAAGCCTTCATCCAGAAGATAAAAGTATTCATTAACAGTTGTCTACGCAAAATACTTCGGGTTTGTTGGCCAGACACTAAGCAACAATCTACTGTGGGAGAGAAGAAACCAGATTCCAGTGGAGGAGGAAATCAGGAAGAAGCGGTGGAAGTGGATAGAACACACAGGTTGCGGAAAGCACCCATCTACGTCACAAGACAAGCCGTCGCTTGGAACCCTCATGGTCAAAGGAACAGAGTAAGGCCAAGGAACACATTAAGCCGAGAAATAGAGAAAGATATGAGAAGAATAAACAAAAATTGGACAGAACTGGAGAGGGAAGCACAGGACAGAGTAGGTTGGAGAACATTCTTCTGCGGCCTATGCCCCATTCGGGCTAACAGGTGTAAGTAAGTAAGTACGTAAGGTTTGAAACATTCCACTACGGTCTTACTAAAACAGAAACTAGTCTGACTTTTGCAAATGTTATATTTTTCGTCTAAAAAGATTGATATCCAGTAAAGAGAAGATATCAATTTCCAAGTTCACTTTAACATATTCAACATGTTGAATCGAGTTCAAGCTTCATCTTAGGCAAAGTACTATCATACTAGCATAGCCATGGAATTGTCATCAGTTATCTCCTTATTCAGGTAGATAAAACCATCGTAAGCATTTCAAGCAGATAATGTCTTGGGTTTTATCCTTGTATCGGCTTCACTGAAAGATGATCCATCAGGTTTCAACGCTCACTTCTTTTGTGCTCTTGAAAAATTCAGGTGCATCATGGTTATTGTTGTTCTGGTGCTATCTTAATTTGATCAATTTTTACAGGTAACCACCCTTTACTATCGTCATTCCAACTACAGACTAGTTCAAGTATCGTCACTTGTCAAATAAGTAATTTACATTAAATAAATAAATAATTCAACTATTCAGGCCTTCATCCTTAAACCCGCTGGGTTGCAAATCTTAGCGCCGTTACATCTAGTTCATTTTTTTCCGTTTATCAATTTATAAGCCTTTCGCAGTTAAATTAAGTGCAGTCCTATAAGTGATATGAGTGCATGGGTCTTTCAAGTTCATTATTATTATTCGATACTGTGATATAGAAAGAAGTAAATTTTCTATAAATTTCTCACTTCACTTTGCTTGACACTTCGGATAAGTTTTTCAGTTGTTAATGGTTTCAAGTGATTATGGTAAAATTTCTATTGGAAATCTTTCACTCACTTTCTGTAATGTGATTATCAAAACAAATTCGAAAAGTACTCTTTTTAAAACGTAACGACATACTTATAAACGTGACTTATCAAATTAGTGGGTCATAAATGAAGTTTACATTCCTATAAAGTAGATAACTATATTTTATTGATGCGGTATGCGTATATAACGTTGACGGGCAGTCAATGTTTGAAAATTCTTTAAAATCACTCAGTCGCAAAATATAGCAAATAGGTCAACTTATAATAATTGTTTACTATAATAACTACCATATTTTATTGCTGATTTGTCAGGTTGGTCAACCATCTGGCACTGGTATTCAAAGTGAATGGAACCGAAGAATTTTCGAGACCGATGATCATACTAGCTTTTTTTCCCGTAAGTTGAAAATAGTCACTAATATGGAAAATTATTATTCGACGTAGTTTTGAAAAATCCACTCTTTTGTTGCCTTTTTATAGATTTTCTCTAACAATTATATATATATATTGGTAGGTGTAGTCCACCAGGTTGGGGTCTGCGAGATGATGGTAACTAATGGTCAGAAACCAGTAACCTAGGAATATCCACAACTCTTACCAGCCGTGTTTCTCATCCATATAGTAGGACGGAGAGACTGATGCGCAAACGGATATCTCACCTACGCCATTAGTAAAGAATTTTGTCGTAAGCCAATTGAGCCTTCTGCACGCGTGCTGAGATTTTGTCAGTCAACAGGCCATTAGCACTGATAAGAATCGCAAGATAAGTTGAGCGGTTAACACGCCCAAATAAGTCTCTCTCTATCATTAGCTCAGGTGTCGATACAAGACAATCCTGAAGCAACATTTTGCATTTCAAAGGGGAGAATCGCATCCCGAACATGCTTGCATTGTTGCTTAGGGTAGTCAGTAAACACTGCGTTTTGTCAGCTTCTTCATCGGCACATTCTAAATCAATAACCGACTGTCCTGGTAGAAGGTCAACTCCTGAAAGGGACGTGATGAAAGTATCATCTTTAAAAGCATGTCAATAACAAATTTGAATACGAATGAGGAAAGTGGACATCACTGACGGACCCTGCTTGCAGTAATGAATTCTGATGACAGTTCGCCATAAGCTATCACTCAAACAGTAGTGTTCGAGTAGGAAGCTTGTATAAGATTAATGTACTTCTCTGGTACTCCTCTCAGTGAAAGAAACTGCTTAAGAACCTCATGATCGACAGGGTCAAATGCCGTTTTAAGGTCCAGAGAGATAACTATAGTGGGACATCGAAATTTGTCTATGTTCCTGACGAAGAGTTAATATCTAGTGTATATATCCAGGTCCAGGTCTAAAACCAGCCTGGTTTTCTGAAGTCTGCTCTTCACGCTCTCTAGTTAGACGTTGAAGTATTATCGAGGCTAGCATTTTATACACTATATTGGTTAAGCTGATTGCTCTGTGATTGTCACAAGAGGAATTTTGTTATTTTTCGAGAACTGGGACAATCAGGGATTGAACCCATTTGGATGGGATTACGCCAAGTCCCCGGATTCTACCTAAGATTTCAGTCAATCCAACTGCTAATACTGGACCACCGTCTCTAAAAGTCTCATGCGTAAGCCAGTCAGGCGCTGCTGCTCTCCCTCCCTGCAGATCTCCAATCGCCTTTTCAACTTCAATAAGAGTTGGAGGACTTACATCGATTTGCCATTCAGGTCGACTGGAAATCATGGATAAGCGAAGTGTGTCTGAACGAACGCCAGTTGAACTTATCCCTAAAGTGTTCTGTCCATCAATCCAATCTCCTGGATTGAGAATGAATGATATGGCCATCCTTTTTTGAGATAGTTTCGCGAACAGTCGGATTTCATTCCTAATACTGGTTTCCTTGATAAGTGTGAACAGTTTCCTACTGTAAGCTATTTCCACTGCCCTTTGCATCTCTCTTACTTTCGCAACCCAGCAGTGTTCGTGACCGTAGCGTAGACTTTTGATCAGCCTGCGCTTGAGGTGACTGCGCTCCTCATGATATTCGGAGCCATTTGGGATGAGTTTCCGAGCATCTATGGGTTCGGCAGATGCCACTGAGACCCACTGTTTCTCCCTGAACCTTTATGGTTTGCCTCACTGGTAGATATCACTGTTGTTTCCACATGTTTTTGGATATCGTTCCGAGCTCCGTTATTGTGTGAATCAGTTAGATGACTGCCTAAGTGTTGTTCTGGTTGCTCCTGAAATATACTGTTGGCTTTGCTGTCAATAAGTAGAACATTGAAGGATTTCTTTGATATCTCTTTCTTACATTCAGTAAGATGCAAATCAGTTCGCACTTGTACTAGAGCATGATGTGAATCTAAGCATGTGCTCCAAAATGAGTGGTATATCACTCTTTGTGGTGGTGTTTCGTTCTCTGAGCTGGTTGTTTTGGTTGTGGAGCTTTCATTGTTCTTCTGAACAACATCATCAGCACAAACTTCAGATAGATATCACTCTTTAGAAGTAAAGGACAGGAGACCCTGAATCTAAGTTTCGTGCTGTTTGGAACTCACCAGCTTGGTACACCTGTAATCTTTTGGAAACTGTCACTTCCTAACAAAATTGATCTCGTCTCACTCATCTTCACACCCAGCGACACTACCATTCGTGTATTCAGATCGCAACTGACCTCTTGCAGAACTGAATTGTATTTACAGTTGATCAGTGTGGTGTCTAATGTCATGTATTTCAAGTCATTCTGAGTGCGGATCTAGTTTTATTGACTACCTCCAACATCCATGTTTCGTCTGAATATTACGCACTTGATCTCAAGTCGCTTAAACTAATTGCTACAAGGTGGCTTTATTGATAATATTCTATCATTACAATAAAGAACTTGATTTCTACTCAGTGATCGTTCAGTTACATACTAGGAAGTAAATTGCTCAAAGAATTTGTTTCACTGAGTAATTAGATATTCTACTCCAGTCCGCTGTGTTTTTACTCCTAAATTAACAGTTACCCTGATTACAGTGCAACCATCTTACTGACTAAAGTATGAATTACCTCAACCGGTAGGAAAGTGTTAATTTTATCTTGATCTCAAGTTCGTTTAATCTCTCTCAATAATTGAAGTACAATATAAAATAAATAACTTTCTTTATGATTTATAAGAGATCAAAATTCGAACGTTGCAACTTTTATCCTTACGGCGGAGTAATAGGCGTAAGTAATATTTATCCCCCGACAGTTAATAGATAAGCAGACACGACATAGGCTTTATGACAATAATCCATTATTGAACGTATCATACATTTCACTAGTTTATCACTAGGAAGTCAACAAAGAGAAACAAAATTTAAGAATGAACACGAAACTATATTTATGGTAGTATTATGAATATAATTTCAAAAGATAATGAAGAATATAACCCCATCCAGGTCATTTTTATGTTATTTGTAAATTAAACTTTTTTGTCTGTCTGCTGAAATCATCCGCTTCTATTTTGGTATTCTAAAATAACGTTAAAACACTTTAAACACTACAGATAACCCAATCATGATGTATCACAAAATTTTGGAAGTTTTATATCTGTCCTAGAATAAAACAAAATAACGTAGGTCCACCGCCTGGACAATTTCAGCATTAGTAACTGACATCACAAAATCTCTGTTTAGTGGTGTTGTTTGTTCAAGTTGAGTATGACTATCAGTGTATCACACCTCCAGATGATTTAATGATAGCTGGATGTTGTTTTGAAAACTTGGAACTTAAAGTGGTATCCGGTGAGTTATGAAAAATATTTTACAAGGATATACCGTTTCCGGTGGCTTATTTACTAAATTACTTATATATTTACGCGATTCGGATTTCTAAATATGACAGCAAAGTATGTGATTGATTCCAAAAGGGTTCAAAATCTGTAATGCGACGGGAGAAACTATTATTCAAATTCGTCGTAGTATTCTTTTCCCTTTGCTGTACAGATATTTCTGTCATTCATCATAAACGTTTTCACTTGTGATTAGTTTTACTGAATGTTGTAGTTCAAATAAATCTTTTATCCAGAAACTTAACTCACAGCTATAGGGTAATGATAATGAAGATAGATATATATTTCCAATATCCCAATAGGTAGGAAATGAGATTTTTGACATTTCGTAACTTAGTATAAGTTACTTCTTGAGTAAACAAATCGGGTTAAACATTGAGCATATACAAACATACCTGAGCATACTGTCATTTCACTTAGGATTTTATGTTAAGCACTTTTTGCGTTCAGTAATCAGTATGAGTAACTGAGTAACTTGATTCGAATGTTTTCGGTGTGAATATGAACAGATTACATGTGGGTTATGTTTTGAAAGTTGCCTAAGTTTGTTGCTGTCAGCTAGCTGATTTTTCTAGCTTATACCTTAATAATATTATTCCCATCTTTTACCTATAAATAATCAAAGATAAAGAACAAAACTCTAATCCCAAGTACACATTCATCTCTTACAAGATCTTAACAACTGTGAGAATATAGTGTATCTAAATTATATATCTGAAATCAACTAACGACATTTGTTTGCTTATTTCTTTCCAGGCTACCGACATGATCTAGTAAAGTGTTTATCGGCTGGAGCATCTTGTTGGCCTCAGAAGTTTCTACCTTTGTGTATATCATGGATTGAAACACTAACGCAAACGAGTCCTTCTTGTCAAGGTAGGTTAGACGGTCATAATCAATAAATTAACTTCCTATGACTAATTAATTTAATCTAGAATTATTTATTTTACATAAATCATCGGAAATTATTCCTAATTTCTTATATTTAGTGTGTTACAACTTTCATTTCGTTGGTGCATTTCCGTGTTTTTCTTTGTTTTACATGCCAGATTATGATCAAACAACCGGATTCCTGTTAGCCACTTCACCTCTCTTACTCGAATGGGAAGCATTAGATTCATTTCTAGAACCATGCCTATCAGCAGTTGAACAATCATTAACAACTCGTCATATTGATATGGATGTTAGTTCAAAAGTGAAAAATCTGATTCATGGGATTTTACAATCTTCAACTAATATGGATCCACTTATTAGAGCTAAACATTTAGCTTGTTTGTCCATGTTATTACAACATATTGATTCAAATAGTGATTCGGAACTTTTGGTGCCTTTTTTAGACAAGGTAATTTTTATTGTTGCTGTTCATGTAGGATATTTCACTGGTGGTTCAACACTTATTACACTAAAAACTAGAAGTAATTAAATATGTAAATTCATTTTTCATGCAAGTAGACATACGTTTAAACGATTCACTAATATTTGAAGCTAAGTCCCACTAAGTGGATCAACAGTCGATCAATACTAGGCCACCATTAGAAAGCTAGAAACACTGAAACTGAATTGCTTTAATTTTTCTTAAAAAATTAACTTTGAAATAGGCTCTAACGATACATATGTACTTTTATTTGAGTTCCAATTTATAATTTATTCAGTGTGAATATTCCCTAAAACAATGAAACTGTTCGAAACACTTATAGTAAGAGAAGTTGATGATTATAGTAGAGTAAATACCATAAGGTTTATCTGTTATGCTTTACACAAATTTATATTCTTAAACAGGAACTTTGATTTATGAAGTTTGAGAATTATCATTTGATTTTGTATCCTATACTGTGAATTTTCTTATTAAATCGTTAACTTCGATCTTCAGACTAATAATGTTTGTTACAACATTACAACACTTCTTTTATCCAAACAAAATATTAATTCATGTTTTTCTGCGAGCCATTTAAACGTTGTTTATAAAACCGGAAATTTATTTCTATTTGATTAAATGCTGACTAACGGTAGAATGGTACATACTGTGGTAGTTTGTTTATCACCTGAATGACCTTGATCAATCAAGGTATTCCATTTCATAGTACCTAACGATTGTGTTTTATGTAACAATTTAGGTTGGAATGTTACTTATGTAGCTTAAGAATAATTGTCACCTAATTATATTTTAGATATTTGAATCCTTAAACTCTTGTCCTGCTGTGGATGAATCCCGATCTCCAATTGGTACACTTGATTTTGTAAATAGACCACGGCAAGTTAAAACTATGCACTTAGCATCTGCAACATCATTTCTTCGTTTCACTCGTGCTCATCCGATTCGAATAATGGTAAGTTCTGTACTACTTTTATGGAATGATTTAACTGTATGGTGTTTTTTCTAACAATTTGTTTCTTTCTAGTTTACCTATCACTAAAATGTATTGAAATGGAATAATAATCAATTTGATAAAATATCGGCAGAACAGAATGACCTATTTAATGGTCTTGAAAACAATCCTTACCAACGTTCAGTGACTTAATAATATCAATTACACCTGCACAATCAAGCGTGATGATTTTTAATGACGAATGTTTTTAATATTTTGTCTACTTATAACCAAGATCTCGTGATCCTTACATTAAGTTAGTGTTAATTATGATGACTAATCTAAATGTAGTTAACAGAATAGATTTATCTATATGTAATTTATTTACAGTTGGTTTGATCATTGCCATGATCACCTTGCTATCGAATAACCATATATTACCTTTTTTATGTAAGATTGTTCTTTAAAAAATCCATTATTTCTCTGATTTTAGTACTTTATTTTTTTCGTAGCCTTATTTCGATAAAATATTGAATGAAGTAAACAAACTTTGGATGGGGAGAATTTGTGGAAGTATGGAGAAAAGCATTCTTTTAGAAGCTTTAGTGATACTTGGGTAAGTGGTGAATGTTCCATGTATCGTAGAAATATGTTGAATTGTTATTGTTACAGATTATCCTTTAAATCAATAAATTTTCTTGTTTCAGCTTTCGTGTTCCTCAGCCAATCAATGTACAGTTCGATTTCCTTCAAAGTTTGCTTTTTAATGTTTATGGTCCATGGTGTGGCCAAGATCCTAACAATGTCATACCACTTTCAGAATTATTGCGTGCATGTGAATCTGGGGCACCTGGTTTAATTTCAGTTTTGGGTCTTGATAAATCTTCTGACCAATTGGAGAACTTTGAATCTCCACATGTTCAAACCCGAATAAATTTAAGTCACAACGTTCGTTCTTTACTGGCTGTTTGTAGACGTCTTGCAGAACCGTGCAATCATCAGCAGGTATTTTAATATTTGTTAATCATGTTAAGTTTAAACAAACAATCTTTTCCTCTTAACACTGTCTTGTGTATTTCAACACAGTAGTAGAAGTAGTAATAATAATAATAATAATAATAATAATAATAATAATCTAATATATAACTAGTTTATCAAACGGGATTATGTTAGTTATATTTACAAACACCATATTGACACTATTATTTTGTGTGATTATTGATGAATCTCTTCGAAATACTGATATTATTTGTTTGATTAGTTTTTTATGTTTGTCTAGTAACAAATATCAAAGCAAACATTTGCCAATCAGTTTTAATATTTCTTGTTGTTCTTGTTCAGTATTAATCCCCTGAAAATTATATATATTCTTTCGTAAGTAACTTGAAATGTACAGTTTAATAATATTTTACCATCTTTTACTTCTACTCAATTTCAAGATTTTATGAAATATTTAAATAATAGACAAAAAAAGCGAAACGCTTTGCGAACTAATAAATCTTTAAAATGATATTTCTTCTAAGATATTTTTCCGAAACCATTGGTTTCTCATATCGTTTTGGTAATATGGTATACTAACAATGTAACTCATTGATAAAGGAAAGATGTATATATTAGACTTGAAAGTGTAATGTATGTAGTTACCGGTGATACTATCTCGATGATAAAACTGAGATGGATTATGCGATGTTTAAACCTGTAATCTGCTGGTTGAAAGCCTGAGACCTTAACCATATATTACTCTACTATGTAGTCATTATGCTTATCTTCAAATCCATGGAACTTCCGGTTAAAATTCACATGTTTTTGATGTATAAAAACGTACTTTTCATTTTAGTATCAATTTATAAGTTTATATTCAATCGATTCAGTTGATTCCAAAGAAGCAATATTTAGGAAATAGAAATAAAAAAGAATTTTTAAGTAACCAGTCATTAGAAGATATAAATGTAAGCAAAATTCACTAGTGCTATTGAAATCGGTTTACTGTCAAATAATCTTAATTTAAGGTAATGAATGATTAACGTTTTTTGGTTTATGTCTATTCATCTCTTTCTTACTTTGTCTCGCACATTGATTCATACTCTGATTCGGCTATATTGAGCTAATTTATTCATCATTTATCCAACACAAAGTAATATTTTATCATATTACTATTACTAACTTGGTATTATACAAAAAAGTATCTTGGTAAAATGGAGCATCAATAAATGCGCCACACCTTAACAGTAATCCCTTATAACAATAAAATATTATTGTCTGTATAGAGCTATCTTAGGTGTTATTAGTTTAGTTATTTATCCCCTAATTCAGGGAAAAAATTAACACAGGATTCTTTCAAGCTCAATAATCCCATACATATAAAGGTTCAAATGTCTATAAACACTAGGTAATTTTAAATCTAGTATAATTTTCTAACGAAGTCTTTCATCCTCGCTCAATTTTATTGCATTTTCTTAGCTTGAAAATATTTCCCTACCCATCTTGGAACCGGTTTTGTCACCAGTTTTACGTGTTCTTCGGTAAGTACAATTATCACTTGTAATCTTTTGGTCATTCAGAGGTTGATCATCAACATTTATAACAATACACATTCATAAGTAACTTTTATTCTTATTCATTGAATTATTTGGTAATTTAGAGCATTTAACGAACTTTGGCTACCGGAATCACTAAAACTAGTGCACCCAACCTTGCTTCCTGTATTGCAACATACAGATGAAATTCAACTGTGTTCGTTAAATTCCCAATTCCAAAATTTACTCAAAGTAAGTAGTGGTATAAAATA
The DNA here is from genome assembly GCA_944470395.2 of Schistosoma turkestanicum. NCBI lineage: Eukaryota > Metazoa > Platyhelminthes > Trematoda > Strigeidida > Schistosomatidae > Schistosoma > Schistosoma turkestanicum. The sequence goes on from OX103971.1 coordinate 48,977,228, forward strand.
TATAACATGAATTCTTGTATCGTTAATCGTATTTACTATGAGTGTCTGTTTTTTCCTACCAGTCAGTCAGTCACCAACAACGTAGAACTTCGTACGTATGTACATCAGTTCAAGTAGCCATACCACATTAGCACAGAGATGCAATAATCACTTCAAACCACATAGTATTAGAGGTAGTAGAAGTGTTAGCAGTAATCAGAGAGATTAGGGTCAGAAGATATTATTCAAGAAATAGAATCTAGTAAAAGAAAATGAAAAAGAGGAAGAAAAAGTTATGAGCAATTCAGAAGGTTAGAATTCGAGAGAACACAAAGAACGAATGCACCTGCACCATTGCAAACCATTTTGAGCCATGTCATTCAGGGTCTCTAACCATCGATTAATATCATCTCGTGGGCCACAACCAGGTAGTCGACACCTACCAACGTGGTTCAGTCCATTTGTCAGTGACTTAATGAATTTTGCCATGTTTTGGCTCGGCCGCCCCTTGCTTCCCTCCAACCTATTCCTACATCGCAAAACATAGCTCGACGAGGCAGTCGGTGGTTAGCCATACGTAACACATGTCCCAACCACCTCAACTGATCAAGTTTCAATACTTCATCAATTGATCTATCATCCTAACCTAGAACCCCCTTCATAACAAGTGCATTACTTACTCGGTTGTCTCAGGATATACGAGCAATGCTTGGAAGACATCTATAATCGAATACTAATAACCTACAAATATCCTCAACTCTTACCGGTCATGTTTCGCATCCATATAGTAGGACGAAGCGAACTGATGCGCAAAAGGATGTCTCGCCCACGCCATAAGTGACGCAGGTTGGCAAAAGCCAACCGACCCTTCTGTATCCGCGCTGAGATTTCGTCAGTCACCACGCAGGCCATCAGCACTGATGAGACTCTCGAGATAAGTGAAGCGGTCAACACACTCAACTATCTCACTCCCTATCACTAGTTCAGGTGCCAGCACAGGACAATCCGGATGCACCATTTTGCATTTCGACGGGAAGAATCTCATCCCTGATATCTTAGACAATATGTTAGTCAAACTGATCCTTCTGTGATTGCCTTAATTTTGCAAACTGGGACAATCAATGATTGAGACGAGTCAGATTGAATTGCGTCCAGTTCCCGAATTCTGCCCAAGATCTCACTCAATCTAACTGTTAATACTGGACCACCGTCTCTAAAAGTCTCATGCGTAAGCCAGTCAGGCGCTGCTGCTCTCCCTCCCTGCAGATCTCCAATCGCCTTTTCAACTTCAATAAGAGTTGGAGGACTTACATCGATTTGCCATTCAGGTCGACTGGAAATCATGGATAAGCGAAGTGTGTCTGAACGAACGCCAGTTGAACTTATCCCTAAAGTGTTCTGTCCATCAATCCAATCTCCTGGATTGAGAATGAATGATATGGCCATCCTTTTTTGAGATAGTTTCGCGAACAGTCGGATTTCATTCCTAATACTGGTTTCCTTGATAAGTGTGAACAGTTTCCTACTGTAAGCTATTTCCACTGCCCTTTGCATCTCTCTTACTTTCGCAACCCAGCAGTGTTCGTGACCGTAGCGTAGACTTTTGATCAGCCTGCGCTTGAGGTGACTGCGCTCCTCATGATATTCGGAGCCATTTGGGATGAGTTTCCGAGCATCTATGGGTTCGGCAGATGCCACTGAGACCCACTGTTTCTCCCTGAACCTTTATGGTTTGCCTCACTGGTAGATATCACTGTTGTTTCCACATGTTTTTGGATATCGTTCCGAGCTCCGTTATTGTGTGAATCAGTTAGATGACTGCCTAAGTGTTGTTCTGGTTGCTCCTGAAATATACTGTTGGTTTTGATATCATTAAGTAGAACACTAATAGTGTTTATTCCTGTAAGCCGCAAAAAAAATACGCACTTGTGCTAGAGCATGGTTTGAATCAAACTTATCCCCGAGAACGAGCGACAGTCCTGTATGAAACCCCTCCATCGGTGGCTAGTGGCTATGTGATCTAGTTGGATCCATCGTTGGGTCGCCAGGTCAAGAGATGTTTTTCCTTATGCCTAAAGCTAGTGTTTGCTAGAAATAGGTGGTTATTTGAACTTAGTTGCAGCAGACGTTCTCCATTATCTGCTCTTCTAGCCACAACACCATAAGATCCACCCAGGTATCTTTCATTTTCACTCAGTCTACCTTCTTGATCATTAAAGTCACCAGCCATTATTACTACATTGGAGTACCTAGCTTTTTGGAGGTCCGAAAGCTTTCGGTGCGGAGTGATAAAGGATGTGAGAAGAGTTAGTTGTGGAGATAACAGAGATGTAAGTGGGTGTAGGAAGAATTTGATTGTGGCCAGTTGGATCTCGTGTGTTGTTGCGAGTACGAGGGCGGATGTCACTTCCTGGCTGCTCGGTTGGGTTATCACGATAATCATTCCCAACCAACACGTCAAGGTAGCAGCTACAGTCGGAGTGTTTTCTTATTAATAGCATATTTAGCACGATCGTTTTTGTTTGCGAAGAGGTTAAATAAACAATTATATGATAAACATAGTAATATAAAATGGATCAAACTAAGCATTTTTCTGTCTATCGAACGATCAGCTGGAACGGATTATCTATTCGTATGAAGTTGGATTATACGAAGTGAAATCATTATGTATGTTTTTTGCTTCATTCAGCTTAATAGTTGCAATGATATTAGTTAAGCGATTAGAAAGCAGGAAATATATAATCTTTTTCCTCTAAATGGTCGCATGTAGAATGCGAGTATAATTATCCGTTTGACCATCAGGGAGAAGTTGTACAACAAGATCAGAAATACCACATTATTGAAAACCTAAGGTCACACACAAAAAGATTTGGATCCTAGATTGGTTTCATTATTGTTGCAACAAAATTAAGTAAGATATGGTATGAACTCATTACTTTGTAGCTGATTCATTCTTTCCCTACAACAGATTATGTCCTAAACATCATAAAACAAAATAATAATTTCTAGCTCTGATATAGTAGCGTATTGTAGAGATGGTTGAAATTACAGTTTAAGTGACTGGTTTCAGTTTAACAACTACTACATAAAAAGATTTTATTACTAATATGATCCTGTATTGCAACTGAAGAAACCTCATTCTTGCAGATGAAATCACAAACTGATTCTAGATAAACCACTACTGAAACCTAAGAGGCTCTGAACAGCTGCCTCATCCTACTCCGGAACACTTCGGCAGTAAGTGTTCACACATTAACCACTGAAGGCCGAACCCAAAACCTTCTAATCTCGCGTGTAAACACTTAACCCCTCAGCCACTGATCTGGAATCCGGTAGTATATACATGTTCAAAGGTCTTTTGTTTAGTCCCCCTCGGCGGGGTTGTGGATGTGTACTGATAAGGTGTCTCGTACTAGGACGAACTGGTTAGATGCTTCCTGTTTTTCAATGAAAATCTATCGATTACCATAAAACTCCTATATTAAGTCCCTTTCTGAAATTATTTATAATCTGTTTTATAATAGTCTGTAAATGCTGCAAATCCTTCGTTGCATCATTTGCGTAATATTCTCAATGAATGTCATGAAAATCTAATGGCGATAGTTGGCTTTTTATTTATTGCATTGGGATCAAAGTTCTATCTTTTGCCGACTGAGCAAATAAGAATCGCATTGCACGATGGTTGTTGTGCTGCATTTGAACATCTGCCCGACCTCAAGCTGAATGGTCTTTTACGTATCCTTTAGAAAATCCTGTTTTATTATTATCATTTTTACAATTTTTATTATTTTTGAGTTCAGTGTAAACGAATCATTTTCCACTAAAACTATTTAAGTATCATACTAGTTTAGTGTTGCTCGAGCTTTATATATATGACTGAGAAGTTATAAACAAAAAACTAAGTAAATTTAATACCATTACTGTCATTAAGAATTTAAGAATATGCAGACTGTGCATGCGTTTAAACTGGTTGTTTTGATTGATGTTGTTGATTTTAATGAATAGCATATTCTTTTAAGAAACATCATTCGCCTTGAGTGCATTTGATTAAGCTTGTAAAATAGTTACATTTTGAGTTAGAAATTTTATTATTGGCAAAATTCTTTTTCGTTAATCATAAATAACCTGAAATGGTGGTAATTGTTGCCCTAATCCAAAAACCGACATATTTAAGCTTGTATTTAAAAACTATTTAAAGTCCAATCATAAAGACCAATCACTTTATCAATCAAATGCAAATCACTAATTAAAAATGTAATCCATACTAGAGCACTACTGAAATGAACGTGATTGTGTAAATTGAAAACTGATATCAGTGAGTTGTGCATTGTCAAAATTTAAACCTAAATTTCTAAAACAAAACAGTGTATTTCATCCCCTATTCACCTAACTGAACGGATATTGAGATAGTCAGACGGTTACTTATGATAAAGTTTACCAATAAAATGTATGGCCCATACATGCTATAAAGAATACACTTTCATTACAAACTTCATTTAATGCTACCTACTTGGTATGATTGTGTAAAGTCATCCTACTTATTATACACAGATTTTCAGATACCTTCAGGCCTATTTTTCTTAACTGTGATCAATTAACCTAGGATCTATTCTTCGTCCCTTTATCCGTCAGTGTCCTAGGCAATATTTCGAAACAGCTATCATTCCTTTGGTCCCACCAATAATTGAAGCTGCTATCAAGGTAAGGTCTTTTTTCATCTCATTCTCACAGGGTTATCCACATCTCAGATATTAAACTAAACATAAGTGAAACCATAGTCATCTATCTAATTACGTTTTTTTAGAGTCAAAATGTCATTCTAGGCATAAAGTATATACTTCGTGCAGTAAACATTTGATTTAACTAGGTAAAAACTGGTAGAGTGACAATTTGAACCATTGAATTCCGAATAGTTGGTTAAAATGCATCGTTTTTGAGACAAGTTCGTGTTGGGAACGCTCGATCCCCAGAACTCGCTTGAAAATGCTTTATTTTGGATTTCACGTTTGCGAGCATGGGCTGATCAGTTGACCTTGAGATTCCGTTTCTCGTCAGGAAAATCTTTGGTTGTGGTTGGCTGCTGTGTATTTTGATGTGCTATTTTTGCGACTGACCCAAGGACGTTTCTATAATGTATAAATAAACGAGATTTTTGTGCTTGAGCGTATTGTGCTTGCTGATTGTTTGCAGAATATACTTTCTACGCTACATCAAGACTTTTCATTAGTCATCAGATCAGGGTAGACTACCTGGACGCTGGTTCATTGTCTCGTTCGCGTTATCGAATAAGGTGAACCCGTTACAGTTTCAAGCATACCTAGTGATGAACCTAATTGTTCGGTGTTTTGTATAATTGCACATATTTGTACGTCAGCTGTTCAGAAGCAGAAAAGTAAGTAGAAATTAGTTTATAAAAGGGAAATAATTGTAACAATAGCGGGTGAAACATTAAAGTTAAGGACAATACAACCAGAAAAAATTCCTTTATTTAAAGAACTTCCTCCTCACTTATATAAAGAAATTAAAGGGAATTTACTACCGACAGTGGCTTCTGTTCTGGGCCATATGTGATAACGTCTCAAACCATTAAATCGCAGCATCTCTAGAATCCCAACTAGGAAGTCGTGAAGGACCAACAGATGCCAGTCTTATACAGTTTCCTTTCATGTAAGAAACTGACTTGTATTGTCGGGATATCGTGTGAACTTGTCAGTAGTTATCAAGCTGTATTTATCCAATTAATGGTAAACTAATTTAACTGTACAAATTACTCATAGTGATTCTGTTTCGATTTTTTTTTCCAGAGAACTGGAGCAAGATGGGATGAATTAATCATGACAGAGTATGTGTTACTATTCCCGTGAACTAATCTTAAATATCAAATAAATATTATTATAGAATATGACTCTTCATCATTCCTAATGCGTACAATCCTTGTTTCTGTATTCAGACACTCATATTTACTCTGGTTATAATTTCGTCTGATTCTTATAATTAAAATATACGGTTGAACTTGTTGGTAGACTACAAGTAATCCATTTGTAAATGCATATAGTTAGCTCCATAAAAAGGATTTACCAATTAGAAACCAGATATTATTGTGATATTTTTAGAAATTTGTGTCACAAAAATTCGTATAATAGGAAAAATTTTTAAAAGAATACTGCTAACTATAGATAAAATACTAAGGCACATTATTTTCGTCAGTTTTCACCTTATAAGCTAACCTAGATAAGGTATTCCTGCCCCGCATATTATTGATGACGAGAAAACATTCATAACTTAGTAGGTCCACTAGCTTACCTTTACACAACCAAATAATGTATTGCTTACTAATCTGTTTCAATGCTTCACTCTTTGAACGGTTGCTAGTAAGGATACTGATTCTGTCAAATTTCTTAGTATGAGTTTGTGATAACAAAGTTTCCTTCCAATTAAATTGTTACAAAATATCGTTCGTAGCTACGTCACCTTTAAAATTCAAGTTTTATATTGACTGTAGTTTGTATTATTTCAGTGTGATGAAGGATATTTTTTGTTAATTTACGTTAGGTCCTAGTCATGTTTAGTGTTGAATCAGTGAAGTGTATAGTTTCTCATTAAATTATACTAAAGTCGATTTTAGACTAGACTTTTCATTTTAAATTACTTACATTTTAGTGGACGTAACTGTGAAAATGAAGAAGCAGTTGCAGCTGAACTTGTACTGGACAGATCAACTCGTTTGTTGAGTCGAACATGTTTGGATATATTGCGTAAGTTTTTGATTTTTATCATCATGTAATCAAGTTTTTATTGTTGCATTACTAACTACTTAGTCATAACATTTTAGAATTGTTTATTATTTAATAAAATGAAATGGTTCATTTTATTAACATATGGCTTACCATGTGTTTTAATGTTTCTCTATTCGTCTCTTTAACAATATAATCTTGCTATCATAATTATTACTTAATTATGTAAAACGGAGTTTTTACATTCCATAAATATACTCTCCTACGTATTTATCTTCATACACAGGTCAAGGTAGTAAATGACTTAATATCGTATGCATCAATCACATTAACTCTCAACTTCCATAGTTCGTATGCTTCATTTCGTTTTCTCATGAAAGAAAACCCAGAAAGGCTTATTGTTCGCTTATATGTTAACCTCTTATAGGCCTCTTTTACGTTCATGATATGATATGTATGTCGAGTTATTCACTCCATCTATCTAAATTCGAATGAAATTACTAATATTAAAAAAAGAAATCCTATCTTTTACCATTCTGTAGTTCACAAATCTCCAAAATGAGTATGTCACCATTTGATATCAGGAAATTAATGATTTCAGGGTAGTAAAGCAATCCATGTGTTTTAAACACAATTCAGTTGAGACGGTGGATAAAATTTGTAGCTCACGTGAATGATTGTGGTGATGTTTTGTTCGCTGAGCTGGATCTGTTTCTTGGTACAATCAAAACAAAGTTACAAACAGCGATAGGTGTAAGGTCAGTAGCAACCAATCAAGCTCAAGATTAGCAGAACAACCCACAGGTCAAACGTACGGAAATTCGAATACTTAATTTCTGTCTGCAGTTTTTGCTGATGATGTTGTTCAGAAGAATAATGACAGCTCCACAACCAAAACATCCATCTCAGAAAACGAAACACTACCACATCCTTTCACTTGCTAAATAAAATACTTTTATCTTCAATCTTGTGTGATATCCTTCTGGAAAAGCTTAAGCCATATTGTGTACATAAAAATACATTTGGTTTAATAACTTATTCTGTTACATAAACGTGATTTTTTTCAGAATATTTGAATTATTGGTGCTGCTTTCGGACTACAGTACAGTTGAAAATTTGATTCCATGTTCAATAACATTATTCTTCTATCGCCATTTATGTTATTAATATTTATCATTGATTTTTAATCTCAAAAAAAGCTAATTTACATATAAACCCATTCAAGTTGACATTACATACTAATCATTTCAACAATGACAAATTTCATTGAAATCATGGATTGACCATTGCTAGACCACTAGTAAAAACGTGGAAGCACTGGACGACCCTAGTATGTGACTTATCAGCAGCGCGTATCCACGATCTCCGTTAGCGGGTATCGAACCCTGGACATTCGGTCTCGCACGCGAATGCTTAACCTGTAGACCACTGAGCTGTCATCTAATGGTGTTACTGTCTAACTCTAATCAATCCAAGGTACTAATCAACCTCAACCATTACCTTCTCTAGGTAAACCTACACCCGACAGGGTTGAACTTCATTTGTCACGACTTCTCACCAGAACTTCGAGAATTTCCTCACGAAGCTAGTCACTAGTGAGCGTATTCTGATTTCAATGAAATTCAACAATCTTCACAACTCTGTGGTGAAATTGATAAATTTGTTGAACTAATAAATCTAAATTGACGTGTTATTATTTTAATATACGTATTTAGCTGAAACTTGAATGGTAAACCTGATAAACATTTATTGAGAAGAATTTTCTTCAGTCGTATGTTTTTTTTTTAATACCAGTAGTAAAATATTTCGTTTTTGTTTATTTTAGGCCTGATTTACACTTTTAATGGCTATGAAATATCTGAACAACTTAACAGTCCGAAGGAAGATGGTAGAGAGTTCGATGAAGATAATGATGATGTAGACATGTCAGAAACATTAGGCGCAAATGGGCAGTCAGGTGCAAGTAATTCACTTGGACATTTGGGAAAATTGTTGATAAAACTGCTTTCTGTGTCATCGGAACCACACTATAATGCACAAAATCTTCCTTCAGATCCTTTGTTCTTACGTTCACTAACGAAAGTTTTGGCTTGGCCTGATACTTCAATCTGCTCTAAAGCTGCACAGTGGATATCAACTCTGATTGAGATGGTTAGTCTTTTTGGAATATCATAAAGTTTCGTGTTTGCGGTCATGAGCGTTATCATAAAATTATTTTATCTCTAATCACTAGTCATTTTATTTCAATAATTGTTAAGTACTGTCACACTGTTCAACTTTTGGTGTTTATTGGATTCTATCGATCTTGTTTACCACTAAGCTTAGTGTCTAGATATCGAGGCACTTTTTGTTTGATGTTAGATGATTAGTTAAGTGGCTACAATGTAAAGTTGTTTTATAGAATGTGGTCGGCTCTCATTGATTAAATAATATGACAATTCATAAACAGATTAGTATCAACATATCAGCTTACTAGCATAAGCGTAAACCTACAGCTTCCCGCCAGTCGCTTTTCAATGTTTGACACCTATGACTGTACACTTTATGTCAAGTAGTTAGTTACTGTATAAATCAATAAGCCGATTCATCTTTGTTTTGTTTTGGTGATTAAGTTATTTCAGACAACAAATATTTGACCTATTTGAATCCGTCGTATTAGAGTACTACAGAAACTTACAAGTTTTTATGCACTACATTGTAATTTCTAAATGTTCCATTCTACTACCGAACCAACTGCCCTAACTATCAATCAATCTAAACAGACTAAAGAAAAGTGTAAGTTGTATAGTAAACGCGGTTCACTTAGTAACTATAATTTTTATTTTTTACAGGCAGTTCAAAGATTCAGATTGTTTTTGACACCGAACATTTCTACTATTCTAAACTGTGATCCATGCACTTCAGCTTTGATGAGTAAGCAATGTCACCAATCTTCATACCTAATATATATTTCAAAGTTGACTAAATCATTCGAAACTTACTTATTGATTGACATTAAGTAGGTCAATTTAAATAATCTTTTGATTAGTTGAATAGTCAAGTTGTTTGTGAAGCATGACTAACCCCGGTGCATTTAATCTTCCACACTACGTCAGTACGTTTTGTAATTTGATAAGTTCTGACTAGTTTATTTATCGTATCAGTTTCACCACAATTATAATATGTATAAATAATCATTACCAAACTTTATCGAAAGTATAAATCTATTGTCATCTCTGTTTTTTGATAATTCATTTTTAAAGCTGACCAATACTGTCACTCAGACCAATTGTGGTCCAAAAATTGCTACTGCACATTTACCTGCTGATATTGCAGAATTTATTTTATTCGGAATCTTATGTGGTTTACATGTAAATGGTAAAAATGCAGAAAATGCTTTAAATTGTCTATTATACGCTGGAATTAAAACGTATCTAGCTGTGGATATTATTGTGGCCAGACAAAATTTACGATCTGTTATGACTCGTGTTTTAATGGATACATTAGGCGGTGATAAAATTAAAGAAGTTCAAATACAACAACAACTGCAAGTAAGTGTATTTTGCTGCCCTGTAAAAATTTATATGTGTTTTTTTAACTATAATTGATAGTTCATGTTTTTTTTTATTTACTCTATCACTGACTATATATATAACTTAATGATATTGAAATATCCCATTACTAGTCTTCAGTGTATGTTTGTCAATAGATAAAAATTAATTTCTCGTTTTTTTTTTATTTAACTAGGATGTAACAAATTTTCCAAGTTATTTTTCCAAGGTCTTATTTGTATGTAATAATTGCATATTTACTTAGTATTTCGATCTTATTATTTTCAGACTACCCTAATTCTTAACTTTTATTTAAACGGTAAATTTATGCTGTATCACTTTTCAACCATAAACTAAAACCGATTACTTATGTACTCATTACTCCGTTTTTCCTATCATCAGTTTTGTTGTTCCTTGTTAATAGTGTAATTTAATTAATCTGATGTGTATATCAATGAATGTCTACAATGCAACAACAATCTTGGTCTAGTGGTGATTTGGCTTTGTTCTTTCTCTTCAGTTGATTCAAATTGGTATTAGGCCGTCCTTCAGGTATAGATTAGCAAGTCTGTCGTCTTTGTTTCTTTTTTGTTAACCAAATGTTGTCTGCATAATGGTTATTGTAAGGACATTACAAAGTGTAACTATTCATCGATAAAAATTTCTTTATTACAGTGATAACTGCTTTCTTTCGCAATAAACATGTAGTTCTGTGCGTAATCCAACACACTTTGATATTAACTGTGTGTGAAAAAGATGCCGTAGCTATTTATTTAAGAGAATATTTTATACAATGGCATATAATTACATTAATAAATTTTTATTTACAATTTTCACAAATTATAAAAATTCTCACCATAAGCTTTTAATAAATTCTAGATTTTTGAGGAGAAAATGTTTGGTAACCAAAACAGACCAACAACAATGCGGGCTAGGCGTGATGCTTTTAAAAAAATTGTTGATCCTATTATTGGAGTGAGTTGTTTTCTGATATCATCACTCATTATTTGTATGACGTTTTGCAACTTTTTTCAGTAAAAGTATAATTTACCGACTACCTTGAGTGACCTATCTGACAATCGAAAAACGCTGTCGCGTTATGAAATAAAATAAATAAAGCAATAAAATAATGGTGGAACCATAGCTTTAACCTGATTAATTAATCCTCATATGTTGAATTATTACTTGTAGTAAAAAAAAGCAATCAGATCAGTGTTATGAGTCAAGGTTACGATTCTGCATTAAGCTGTATTTTTGAGTTGCGTTAGTAAATTAAGTTAGGATTTTCATCACGAAATGAAATCACTGATGATGAAATGCGTTGTTATTCTTTTGTTAACAAATTTAAGTGCCTTCACTAAGCACTCTTGATAGCGCATTAAATGGCAACACATACTTTAACACAATCTACCTTAGGCGCTCTTCCACGTTGTGGGCAGCCAGGACTTGATATCCGCCCTCATACCCGTAAGAATGCACAAGACCAAATTGGTCACAATCAAATCCTTCCTACACCCCCTAATATCCGTCTTATTTACACAACTAATCCTTCTTACATCCCTTTATCACTCCGCACCGCTAATACAAACGATTCACATTCACGAAACATAATTCCCGGTCTACTGAAACCACGCTCCAAACTACATGTTAGAGCTTTTTATGTCCGGAGATTGTGCCAAGTAGGACAGCAGGCTTCCTTAGCAAGGACTCTAAAATCTCGCGCCATTGATGTATGCTGCACCTCGGAAACTCGCATAAAAGATCCGAACGAAATCATTAATGTGATATCACCCTGTCCAGATAGAGAATCAACTCGGTTTACAATTCATGTATCTGATAGCCTTGATGCTGCTTCCCGTGTCCTCGCTGGCATAGGTATAGTAGCAAGTCCTAAGGCAGCAAACCAATGTAAGTCCTCGAATCTTTATGAGGTTGAGAAAGCTATAGGAAATCTAAAGCAAGGGAGAGTAGGGGCTCCTGATAGGCTTATGCCTGAGATTGTTAAGGATGGTGGTCCACTTTTAGTAGGTAGATCGACTGGCACCCTAGGTAAAATTTGGGAACTGGTCTCAATCCCTGATTGCCCCAGTCTACAAAAAAAAGACAAAAGTCCTCTTGTGACAATCACAGAGGAGTCAGTCTAACTAATGTAGTTTCTAAGTCGCTAGCCTTGATAATACTCCGATGCCTAACTAGAGCTTGCGAGCAGCAGACTGGAGAAAACCATGCTGGTTACAGACCTGAACGTGGCTGTATAGACCACATTTTCACACTACGACTGGTCCTGAAACACAGACACACATTTCAACGTCCCACTGTAGTTGTCTTTCTGGACCCTAAAGCAGCATTCGACTCTGTTGATCATGAGGTTGTGTGACAGTGTCTGTCATTACAAGGTGTACTAGAGAAGTACATTCACCTTATACAAGCTCCCCACTCGAACACTCCTAGTTGAGCTAGAGCTTATGGCAAACTGTTATTGGAATAGGTTACTTCAAGTGATGTCCACTTTTTCCATTCTTATTCAGATTTGTTATTGGCATGCTTTTAAAGATTATACTTTCATCATGTCACTTTGAGGATTTGACCTTCTACCAGGACAGTCGCTTGTTGACTTAGAATGTGTCGATGACATAGTTCTACATGGTGAAGAAGTTGACAAAATGCAGTGTTTACTGACTACCCTAAGCAACAATGCAAGCATATTCGGGATGCGATTCTCCCCTTTGAAATGCAAAATGTTGCTTTAGGATTGTCTTGTGTCGACCCCTGAACTAGTGATAGAGAGTGAAGCAGTTGAGCTTTTAGACCGCTTCACTTATCTGAGGAGCCTCTTCAGTGCTGATGGCCTGGTGACTGACGAAATCTCAGCACGAATACTGAAAGCTTGACTGACTTTTGCCAACTTCCGTCACTTATGGCGTAGACGAAATATCTGTTCGCTGACTAAAGGACGAGTGTAGTGTACATCAGTTCGCTCCGTCCTACTATATGGCTGTGAAACATGGCCAGTCAGAGTAGAGGAAATTCGTAGGTTATTAGTATCCGATTATAGATGTCCTCAAAGTATTGCTCTTGTATCCTGGGACAACCGAGTAGCCAATGCACTTGTTATGAAAGGGGCACTGGGTAAGAATGATAGATCAGTTGAGATGGTTGGGACATATGTTACATATGCCCAACCACCGACTGCCTCGGTAAGCTATGTTTTGCAGTGTAGGAGTAGGTTGGAAGAAAGCTATTGGCGGCCAGACCAAAACATAGCAGAAATCCATGAAGTCACTGACAAGTAGGTTGAGTCTTGTCGGTGAGTGTAGAGTACCTGCTTGGCGTCCGCGAGATGAAATTCAACGATGGTTAGAGACCTTGAACGACATGGCTCGAAATATTTTGTATTTGTGCAGCTGCATTTATTCATTGTGTTCTCTAGAATTCTAATCTTCTGAATTTGTCATTACCTTTCTCTTTCTAAAGTTATCTCACTGAATTATGCTTCTTGAGTAATATCTTCGAGCCTTAATCTTCTGTAGCCGCTAATACTTCTACTATCTCTACCACTACGGGATTTGAACCGACAATTGTCTCTCTGTGCCGATGTGGTATGGCAACATGAGCTGATGTTCGTACGTACGAAGTTCTACTGTGTAACTGACTGACTGTCCGTAGGCGCAGGTATATCCTGTAGTTCAGCCTAACCACTATCTCACATTCACTTTCTGGTCTCAATAGGAATCTTTTTGGATTCCATTTATTTCAAGGATCAGATATTGCCAATTTCGTTAACAATGAAAAGTTATCTGAGCATTAAACTTTGCGCGTTATCTTGATTCTGATTGTTAATTCAAGACCGTCAGTTTATCATACTTTTACTACTACTTTCATTTTATTATCACCTGGAGTTTTTTTCTTTTGTGAGCTTTGTGCGTTAGCCCATTTAGTATCCAATTTTACTTGTTCACTTAACGCTCCAGTATACTGAGTTCGAATTTTTTTAACTACACAGCGTAAGTTTACTGCCATTCTTCAAATACAGAATCCTCCAGATTGCTTGTCCTGGTAATTTGTAGAACTACGTCATTGTTACGGAATAAGGCTAAGAAGGTTGTCCATATTAAATCCGTACCAATAGTTTTCACTAAAACTTATAAGTCATGATTAATTACAGATTTCGCGATTACTCCTGTTTCAAGTCCTTCAACGTGTGTATACTTAATATTGTGGTAGTTTACTATCAGATCCTATCTCTATATATTATGCATATTGTCTGAAACATTCTTAAGATCGGGTTAGATACATTGTTCGGTATTAAAAAAACTTACATCTGGTGCAGTTATTTCTCCTTTCATTACGTACCGACTTAAGCATCTTCTATAAGTTATTCCTCATAACTACTGGAACCCACATTCACAAGAGCTTAACGAAAAAATTGGTGTTCTACGGAATAAAGAATGTTCGTTACTACGGACGAAGTATTAGCGTGTATCAGTACGATCATCACTAAGTTGTGGCGAGAAGTCGTGAAATGTAATATGATAAAATCTAATAGAAATTTCTTAAGAATACGGAATTTTTAACGAGGTTTCCAATCGTCAATAAGCAAAGTACCCAGTTAACCTCATTTATATAGAGAGCAGCGAATCCATCTTTAAGCAGTTGCTCACCTTCCCATATTGAACATAACCCAGCATTTTAAAGTATGCTAGATTAATAGTGGCACTTTTTTGAGGAAAAATTCTGTGATTCGTAATCACTATTTTCCCTTTTAATAAATAGCTTGCTGTAACAGGAATTTCCTATACATTTGCTGTTATATGTAGAAACAAGAATAGTTATTCTTTTGAACGTTGATAAAACTCGTCCATGTTTTCAGCTCTAATGAATATCTGATTTTCATTTTAGGTTCCTCTCAGCCAACGTTTTCGTAATGAATTTCAAATACACAATATACCTCCTCTACACCGACCTAAGTGGCTTCGCACACGTGAGAACAAGAATGCGTCTTACATTGAAAACGATTTCGGTCTTACAAATCTGTTTGCCAATGGAACTAGCTGAATTACAGAAACCAGAATTTATAATTATGTATATTTTTTGACAATAAAATCCTGTCACACCTCTGACATCAATAGTTGCTTTAGTTTTAACGGGAATTTTGTACATAAGGTGAGAAGATAACTGCCAGTTGAGACCGTTTGTGTGAAGTACTGTTCATAATCACCAACAATGCTTCTAAATACTAATAGTTCATGGGTTAACAAATCTAAGTGCGGCGCGTTTTGCCTACCTACGCAGCAGTTCTGAAGAACGAGTAATGCTAATCGAAATTCTTGTACTTCAGGCTAATTCAACCAAGAAGTCTTAAGGTGGAGTTGAATTAATAGTGTACCTGATAATTGTTCTGTAGTAGAAACAAGTTGAATAGAGAAAGCTAAGACTATATCCTTGATCAGGTTAATTTATTTCTGGACCTTGATATATCTAAAATTGGACCCACACAAATACGTTAGTTGAATGGTGTTTAGGCATGATAAATTGCCCCCAAAAGGTTATTCGTGATAATTGTCAAAGGTTCATTGTGATAAATGGAAAATTATGAGAGATGACAGCAGGTCATATCTTTACTGTTTCTTGACACCTTTGTAAGTCGAATCAGTTAGTTAACATAAAAATCTGCGCAACCCTATTCCGAATTATCACAGCCTAATAAAATTGACAAGAAATTCACAGTTGTGGTAAAACTTGTAGTAAAAAGGATCAGATATTGAAAAGGCGCGGAATAATACGTAGTGAAACTTACGGAGACTCAAGACCTAGCGAAAGAGAAGTACATAAATAAGTAATTGATTCTGAGACATGTCGCTCAGTTTTTCTTGACAAAGTGGTCTCTGACTATCAACAGTCAGTAGTGCCATAGACTAACGCCATGTCTCGTTTCGACTGCCTCTAAAATTACATGTCAATATAGGCGGCGTCTAGACATCCGTGATACGTCTCAAATACGCCAACCAATGATTCAAAATCGAATCGCCAATAAGCGTACCTGTAAGCCTAATAACGCCCGCTTGGTCATCACACGATACCAAGGGAATTATTTGAAGGAACTGCAACCAACATGACTTTACTTCAATACTCTGTGTTTCATAACCATAGGGTAACACAGGTGACTGACGTTCAGACAGTTATCTCCCCCATGAGAAAATCAAATGTACTGTAGTGAACGAGAACACAGGTGGGGCAACCGGATTGTATTTAGCGAAAATTACAGAGTTACTCAGTAAAATTGGAAAACCATATCGTAAATCGTTAATTTGCAAAATATCAGTTCATCATATCGAACTGGACTGTTCCTGTTGTAAAACATCAATCCATTGTCACTATTCATGCGTTTCATACAAATTCCATTGTGTTCCCACTCTTCTTTTCTTGATCTTCCCCCATCTTCTGCTGCCAGACATTATGTTTTCACTCACGTCATATACTACTTATAAGTAGCTCACATCACAGTACTTCTGAGTCCGAATTCAGATTTTGTCAGATAGTAAACCTAAGTAAACTTCGAAAAGTAACGTCGACGAACCAAGCTACTTGATAGAGAGAAATATTTCGAACATGCCTATATTCTTCAACAAGATGTTCGGGAGACTGTGTTATATCTAAGTTTCATGGCATTTATAACCTTCGTGCTGCTAAGTTAGTCTTCAAAAAGATCAAGTTCTGAAAAACTAGTGATCCTTAAGAGGATATGTACGATGAAACTAAACTGGGGATAGCGGGTACTCATGATCATCATCCAAGCAAAGATTTCCTCAAGTATGATGGAAATTGTATAACGCGGAATTTCTGAGTAACAAAGTTTATTGCTCTTCCAATATCTACTTCCCCTTGGCCATTTCTCCTAATACGTCCACTTCTCACCACATATTTGTCCGCTATTCTACAATATGTGCTCCAAACTCTTCAGATACCAACCCTTATAAGATTATGTGTACTACCTTCAGATTCCTTATGGATTTTGAGGATAACGAACATGGACCGCACTTTGTTGTTGAAACAGTACTAAAGGTTACTTACTGGTTTTCGACTACAGGTTGGGACATTTGTTACGAATGTCCAACCGCTGACTGCCTCGTCGAGTGATGTTTTGTGGTGTAGAAGTAGGTTGGAAGAAAGGTAGTGGCGAACAAAACATGGCACAAACCATGAGGTCACTGACAGCTGGATTGACTCATGTAGGTAAGTGCAGACTACCTGGTTGGGATTCGCGAGACGATAGTAACTGATGGTTAGTGACCTTGGATGACATGGGTCAAAATCGCTGCAATGGTGCTGGTGCATCCACTCTTTGCGTCCTCTCAAATCTTAATCTTCTGAATTGCTCATCACCTTTATCTTTCTTTTTTCTTAATTTATTTCGCTGGATTACACTTTTTGAATAATTTCTTCGATTCCTAATCTTTTTGATTACCGCTAATACTCCTACTACGTCTATCACTGAGATTTTAATCGACAATTTGATCTTTCTGTGCTGTAGTATGGCAACTTGAACTGATGTGCATGCGCACGAAGTTCTGCGTCGTGGCTAACTGACTGACCTTCATGGTTAGTGATGAACTTGACGACCTGAAAGCATGACCATAGAAATTAAATGGATAACCACCAAGGGTCAGATCCAGTCGAGCTACCAATGAGTAATTTCTGGTCTGTTATTTCTGTACTTTCTTAGTTCTATTACTTGCACCGGAAACTTGTGGGGTAAGGTGGTGTATGCTGTTTCCAAGGTCATTACGTTGTGAAAGGAGAGCCGTGGGAGATATTAGTTATCCGTATGTCCTAGTGTTTGTAATACGACTTCCTCCTCGAAACTTGTATTTTCTGCTTTTTCTTTTATTTATAACTATCTGACGATCCCTGTATTTAATAACATATAATAAGTCAATATAGCAGTTAGGTCATCTCGACAAGCAAGCCGGTTTACTATGTGAAGGTAGTAGCTACAGTCTGGTCTATAATTTGATGCCCCAAGTAAGTCCAATACTACATAGTAAGTACTTGAAAACAAAAAAATGATAATTAACTATACAATCAGTCACCAAGATAATCATGTAGTTTTACAATCACGATGAGAATTGGGAAAAAGATAACTGTTGTGATAACAGTATAAGTAAAAAAATAGCTCGTAGAAATCGAAAATCAGATAATCTGTTTATACATTATCATAACATGAATACCAATCATCTTGGAATGATAGCCTAGTTGGTATTAATCACAAAAAAAATATTTTTATGCACTGATTCATTCGAATGAGTAATACTGAAAATATACAATGCGAAACCATAAACATTTTGTTAAATATTTTAAAAACCGGAAATCAAGATGAAAATTCGACAACAGTAAAGGATTAAAGATAATATATAAGATGAAAATAGCATGCTTAACTCATCCATAGTCACGAATTTCCATTCAGGAATATTAGTAAAACAAAAAGAGATTGTGTGCTCAGTTCATTATCACAATTTCCCGAAATTGTACAACTGAATAGCAATAAATTAAAATAAGTCTGTACAACAACTGACGTACTATGATGACTATGTTCCAAATGAAAAATGAAGGTTAATATACATTCATATTAGAATCAGGAGTTGAAAAGTTATGCCAGATGGAAACAAGGAACGATCAAGAGATGCAAGTGTCTAGCCACAACGAGCAATCGCCGAGTGTGGTTGTTCGATTTTTTCCAAATACTCGAAGTGCTTACGTGCATTGCGAATATTCAGTAAAGTTGCAGAGGACGCTGAGAAGTCGAGAAAAATGCCAATTTAAAACAAATCACAAAATATTAAATACTTGATCATAAAATCGTAACTGAGTCCGACAAGGCGAAAATCAGTAATCCTTAATTATTTAGCTACCGCAATAGAATATAAGCATATTTGATCTATAATATTCAGCATTCGTAAATGGATATTAATGTGAACTGTCCTTTGAACAATTTGAGACTTGGCAAACGGTACAAAATATACTTCTGATTATTATGACCGTAATTATAACAAGATTAGGAACGTTTGTGGAAATGAGAAATGATCAGCAACTTTTGAAATATGACTTGATATCTCAACTGACAGGAGTCACTGGATTTCATATACACTAAAAGCATATCTGCTTTTCGACACTTCAGTTTAATAACGAGAGCATCAATTAATTTTCTACGGGTTTGAATTAATATGATCCTGGAAAGCAAAAGATCAGTGATATTCCGCGCAGGTCTTAAGTTTGATATATAGATTATCAGCCAAGGGGGACAACGCTGTTAAAATCATGTAAGGGTTGGTAAATACTGGTTTAAGAATGCTTATTGTTCCTGAAACAAAGGTGAACAAACTGCAAAGTCAATATTCACTACTTATTTTTGAGTTCCTGATAGCTGCTTAGATAAATAAGAAATAGTATCCACAGAATCCAAGTTTGTACCAGTAAAGTCTTGAAATGGAAGAGTGGAAAATTTCTCTTTTATTAAAAATTAACTTATGGTCTATATTGCAAATTTTGTACGTAAGAAGCTTAGTAATTATGTCATTTAGGATGTCACTTTTAATTACCGATTAGATTTATGTTGCCTGGCAATTCGTTTGTGTCTAATTTGACCTAGAAATTAGCGGCTGAACTCCAAAGCATTAAACAAACCTAACAAAACACCATGTTAATCTACAATTAACCAATAGTTTGAAGCGCTAGATTACAAACAACTTGATCAGAGGCACAAACTCAGCTCGATTCGGATTCATCATAGGTGAGACCTACAAATAGAAAGTGTATATCACAGCCATTTAAAAAAGTACTATCTTTCGTATTATAATACCTTTAATTAGTAAATGAAAGTAGTGAAAATAGAAAACTATGGAATACTTTGAATTTCATACACTTACCAATGGATAGATCAGAACATACCACCATAATATATGTATTAGATGTGAATACATCAATAAAAGCAGCAAAGTACTGATTGCGCAGTTCAATCTTCGTGAAATTTGCTCCAACTTTACTACATGACAATTTGAATTGTTTTACGATGTTGCTTATTTTTTCGAACCTAAATTATGCAGTTGTTAGGGTGAACAGACACAGCATTTACCTATGCACATCAGAATGTGGGATCCTAGAGTGACAAGCGATTTCCAAAAAGGTTGCTCTTTCGAATAGAATTACTTCGTCAGCTTCTAGTACCTCACAAAGTTGCTTTAAACTACCCTCCAACATTTTGATATTTGGAATAAGTTCGTAAACAATCTTAGACCAAGCCTTAAATAATGTTTCATCCCATATAGATGTAGCAAAGCACGAACAAGTGAATGGCTTAGTAACCGCTTCGATGTTCTGCTTCCTGACTTGGAATATCTAATTAAATATCAACGAAAGAAAAAGTATATTTTAACTTTCAGGCCATAAGAGCTGCACAATAAGAATTGGCGAGATTCAGAATAGTTTGATGAGTTAAAGGTCTTTTACAAAAACAAAGGCCTAGAAAATTAAATCTTTAGATGGCTTCCATCATGACATGGTACTAGTAAGAAACCACGGGGAAAATTTTATTGCTTGCCTAAGGGTTTCTCATAATTTCATCACACAGCAAAATGCTTTTTTCAGGTTTGACAGTGAATATGCAATTACTTTTTAGTGTTACCCGAAAGTCCAGGGCGTCAGCAACAACATAGAACTTTGTACGTAAGTACATCAGTTAAAGTTGCCATACCACAGTAGCACAGAAGAAATTGTCGATCCGAATTCCATAGTAGTAGATGTAGTAGAAGTATGAACAGTAATCAGAAAGATTAGGGTTAGAAGATATTATTCAAGAAGTAGAATCTAGTGAAATAAATTTAAAAAGAGAAAGACAGAGGTGATGAGGAATTCAGGAGGTTAGAATTTTAGAGAACACAAAGTGGATGCACCTACGACATAACAAACCATTTTGAGCCATGTCGTTCAAGGTCTCAAACTATCAGTTACTACTGTCCCACGAACCCCAAACAGGTACTCAGCACCTATCAACATGACTCAGTCCACTTGTCAGCGACTTCATGGATTTCTATCATGTTTCGGTCTGGCCGCCCCTAGCTTTCTTACAACCTACTCCTACACCATAAAAAATAGCTTATCGAGGCAGTCGGTGGTGAGGCATACGTAACACATGTCCCAACCACCTCAACTGATGAAGTTTCATTAGTTCATCAATTGATCTGCCACCCTTACCTAGGACCCATCTCCTAACGACAGCATTGCTCAATCGGTTGTCTCATGATACACGAACAATGCTTCGGAGACACCTACGACCGAAAACCAGTATCCTACGAATATCTTCTACTCTGACTGGCCATGTTTCACAGCCATATAGTAGGACGGAGCGAACTGATGTACACTACACTCGTCCTTTAGTCAGCAAACAGATATTTCGTCTACGCCATAAGTGACGGAAGTTGGCAAAAGTCAGTCAAGCTTTCTGTATTCGTGCTGAGGTTTCGTCAGTCACCAGGCCATCAGCACTGAAGAGGCTCCTCAGATAAGTGAAGCGGTCTAAAATCTCAACTGCTTCACTCTCTATCACTAGTTCAGGGGTCAACTTGACGATCGCTAGTTCTCAAAAGGTTTCGAAGTATCCTCATGCAATGCTAATAAATGAACTTACTAAATTTAGTTCTGAAACAACAAATAAGGCTGAGACTAGTAACTCAAGAAGAGGGGCAGAAACAAAATGTTAAAATGTTGATGCTTATACATAAGCGTGTCATTGTGCTCAAAGACGCACTTCGTTGAAGCAATGAAAAGTAACAACACTTCTGGGACATACTTCATCTTTTTTTTCTTCACTAACTAGATCTGTCTTATGAATGAGACAAAAGATTTTTGCGCCAGGAGAATTTTGATTTACAGCATCTAAGCAGGAACGGTAATAAGCCAAATCTTTTGAAATTTCTCTGCTTTCAATATCAAAAACATAGATTAGGACCTCGACATTTCTGAATATTGTTTCTCTTTGATTAACGAAGTAACTTTCCATAAATCCATCTTGACTACGAAGAAATAGCTGATTAATTAACTGATTTACCCTCCACAATCCCACAAATTTAGAACCAATCCACCTAACAGTCTTAAATGGGTGTGTTCTACGTCCACTAAAAAAAAACTTTGTCAAACTGCGTGTTTATACATACTTGTAGGGCCGAGCCTGCGAGTGTCTCGAGCAATAAAGTTTGCAAAGATGATACTCCTCATACTTGTTTTGCCTGAACCAGATTTACCCATTAACAAAACCTAAGAGTGAGAAGCACGATAAACAGAGGGGTACCTTCTTTCTCATTGTCAAGACACAGAGTAACGCAGTAGAAAAATGCCCCACATTCAATCTTCAAATTCATAGTTATGTAGTGAGTTGAATGGTTGGATCCTTGCCATATGAATCAACAGTGATCCGATTTTTTAGAATGTTCCACTCAAAGACCGAATGACGAAATAAAGTTATATTTGATTACTTTCCTCTTTGCCAAACAATATGTCAACTTTTTTCTTGAAGGACTTTTGGGAATTCACTCTTACCACACTCAGAAATGGATTACAGAATTCGACTACTCGTTAAGAGTACGTGTTTCTGCAGTCCGTCCTTCTAGGTTATACCTCTGGTTGATAAGTATTTTCCCTTATGTTTGTGTCAAGAATGAGCTTAAGTAACTTGGTTGGTTATCAAGAATGCTTAGAATTCTGAATCATTGGAAAGTTAATACTGAAACGCAAATGCTATATCGGTAACTTGAAGGACTATCCGTAAGGCTCAGTCTTCAGTCCTCGAATGTTTTAATGTATTCTCGTCTCTTTGGAGTGAGGGTGGAAACACTTCTTGTATATTTAAAATAAGGGAAGAATAAAGCTATTAAAGAGTGTATCCAATATCCAATATCTTTTTCACGAGCTAGTGTAAACCAATTTGATTTCTTCGCGCTCGATTCTTGTTCTTTCGGTACGGTTCCACAAGCTAACACATCAAAAATGCGCTTTGGCGTTACTAATATCAGGTTTGCTCGAAAGCCATTTTTGTTACAGTTAGTGTAAGACTTTAGATCATTGGGTACCATGACACTTAGATTTTCTGCAACTTGAGACACCTATAGAGGGAAGTCATCTAAATAGTCCGCAGCACATCTCAAATGGACTACTTTGCTATGTTAAGTGTTAAAGAGTAAATTCGCTCTTATTGGCCAAACTTTGAGGTTGAGTCAGGCGATTCTAAAGAATCGGCTTTTCATCTGGGCAACAAATTTCTCCCCAAAGTTTTTAGTTGTCAGAGAAAAGTAACAACCCAAAGTATTGTAGAATTCTTTTTGAATGTTTTGTTTTTGGGAAAATCCCTCCATGTTTACATATTTTTGCCATGACCTGATGGACTTTTTCTCTTGACATTTTTGGTATTTTATTTGATTCCAATTTGAGATTTTACCATTGTATGTTGTTATTCTTTCCATATTTTGTACTTATATTGAAGTTTTTGTGTTTGCCTTTGAACTGTACATATATTGTTTAAATTTGATATAATATGGCTACCGCCACATTTTTGGATAGACGCGGTGGCTGCTGGACTTAGTGTCACTTACTAGCTATTGTAATAGATACTCTACGGGGTAATTTAGTCCTGGAAGAAACATAAACATCGTAAGCCTCTGTATTTCCATTTTTATAACAATAGAGACGGTTTTCTCCTAGAATTTTCGGCTTTCTGATTTGGCTGGGACGTGGATCTAGGAGTATCGTACCGGTGTGTTTCTATTGGACGCGATTAGGACAGCCGCCGGCGAAATAAATTCTACAGTCTGATGTTTTTCCTTCTGGCGTGAATTATACTTGGAAATATTTACCAGAACGCATATAATTTGTATCTATTTGGATTATTAAGAATTACAAGGAAACATTTGGAATTTTAATCGTTTATCTTAATTCTGAACTGAATTTTGGAACTATTCTATTTTGTATCTGTTACCTTTCGTATTGAATCCCATTTACAATGTCAAGCCGGAAGAAGGCAAACAGGAGGACGGTGGAAGAGCTCGACGGATCACAGGGCTCTAGGCAAGTCGTTGACGATAACCTTTTTATGGGTAACCCTCATGTTATGTCTGATATTTATTATTGTAAGTCACCCTCGGCAGGCATTAAGGAATCAGGATTAAGTGAGAGTCCTAAAGTACCAGAGACCGATCAGATACGAAAGACATCGATGGAGGGTTTAGAATTACCTAAGGTTGAGCTCTCATTTTTTGATGGAAGGTCTCGCGACTATTTTAAGTTCATACGACAGATAGAGACGTTTATAGAACCTCGAATCAAGGATGATCAAGTGCGTTTATTGTATTTAATTCATTATTGTAAGGGAAAAGCTAAAAATGCGATCGAAGGCTGTCTTATAATGGACCCACAGGCAGGATATAAGAGAGCTAAGGTTATTTTAAAACAGCTTTTTGGGCAGTCACATGTGATAGCGCGAGAAACCTTAGAGGACTTATTTAGAACTGGGAATGTCGAATTTAATGATCCTGAATCATTGACGAACTTGGCCATTAAAATGCAGAATGCTTCTTTAACTTTAGAACAGTTAAATTGTACAGCTGAACTTAACTCTATGACTACTTTGGAACGAATAGTAAGGCTCTTACCTCGTCGAATGCAAGCCCAGTGGGCAGAGCTAGTATTCAAGTGGGACGAAGAGGAGAGAGAGCCCAATATTAACGAATTGACGGAATTTATTATGTCTCGTGCTAAGATAGCTAGTAGTAGGTTTGGAAGATTAGCTTATCAGGCTAAAACAGGAAATAATACGGAAGCTACTAGTGGTCTGCGTGCGAGACATTCGGATTCTTCGTTTCTACCTAAAGCATACTCGGAAGATAAGAGATTTGTCAATTATATCACGAAAGCATACGCTGATGAAGGACGAGTATGTGACCGGAACGATGTAAAGCCTCTTGATGCGTGTCCTAGCAAGAAGCCGGTTGATGTAACAGATAAGATGGCTTTTCTAAGTGTAGAAAAGAAAGAAAAAGGTGAAAAAGGTAGGCATCAAGATGGATCCGGAGTGTGTGACGATAAAAGCCTCTTAGCTGCTCGAAAAGCCTGGAACGGTAATTTGGATTCGAGTAATCAGAGGTTAGTGAGTTCAGCAAATATGAATAAAGCCCAGGCAGGATTGACTGAACGGAATAAAGCTTATTTTCGGAACCCTTCAGTTAGGGTAAATTATATAACTGGACCTAGAGTAGCTTCTAGGATAAGTGATGGTGGTACAGTAACGGCTAAGAAGCCTAGGAGACATGATGCTACTATTACTAAGAAGCCCGAACCTCATGCTCTTTCGGATGCTACGACTAGCTATGGAAATAGTAGCCATCAGAACCTCAATAGTGACAGTGATAATAAGAATATAGAAAGTGTCAGCAGTCCACTTATAGGGACTAGTTTATCGACTTCATCGAGTGAGCCTCCTAGTGTTTCGACGCCATTGGACCTCGTCACGAAGGTTAAGTTGATTGAAGATGCACAAGGTTGTGCAACTGTAACTGTTCCTATTACGGTTGACCGTCAGTCGAGTGATGATGAGAAGAAAGTGTTTGATGGTAACAGCCAGTCTACAGTGCTGTGTGATGACGATGCTATTGTTGAGCATATGTCTCGTGCCGCGGAAACGGATGCTAATGTAGAACGGAATCATTTAGACGTTGACAATAAACTGGATGTCACTGAGGTGACAAATGAGTTACCGACGATGATGAATACTGTTCAAACCTCCTCTGCAGCAGGAGATGGAAGGATAAATATTGATCCTACGTCATGCTACTTAAGGTCTTCTGGAGACGATGAAATGTCAAAATTGGAAATTCTACCCTTGCATATTATTTATGGGTCAAAAACTTCTGTTGATAAGTTGGCATCACGGACTTCATGGTATCTGCTGATCGGAGCAAGTGGTGGTGGATTGGCGACTCGTCCCCACGATAGAGAATGTAGTCCTTGGATAGGATATGACCAGTTTTGCGACGCGTTGTTCATGTTCGTATGGGTTAATTGGGTAAGGTTTATACTACCGTTAGGTCATTCCACGATAGATAGGGGAATCAAGGGCCTGATGGGAAAGTATAGGTATCTAGTTAGCGCGATAGGTCATATCCATGTTGGATGGCGGGTAGGCGTACTGCTGTAAGTCCTACACGTTATTCCGGTGTGGATTAGGGGATAACATGGGAACCCTAAATAAGGTGTCGTTAACGCTTGCTGTTTTTGCATGGAGGGATTTTGCGGGCCGGTGTAGAATTCTTTTTGAATGTTTTGTTTTTGGGAAAATCCCTCCATGTTTACATATTTTTGCCATGACCTGATGGACTTTTTCTCTTGACATTTTTGGTATTTTATTTGATTCCAATTTGAGATTTTACCATTGTATGTTGTTATTCTTTCCATATTTTGTACTTATATTGAAGTTTTTGTGTTTGCCTTTGAACTGTACATATATTGTTTAAATTTGATATAATATGGCTACCGCCACATTTTTGGATAGACGCGGTGGCTGCTGGACTTAGTGTCACTTACTAGCTATTGTAATAGATACTCTACGGGGTAATTTAGTCCTGGAAGAAACATAAACATCGTAAGCCTCTGTATTTCCATTTTTATAACAATAGAGACGGTTTTCTCCTAGAATTTTCGGCTTTCTGATTTGGCTGGGACGTGGATCTAGGAGTATCGTACCGGTGTGTTTCTATTGGACGCGATTAGGACAGCCGCCGGCGAAATAAATTCTACAAGTATTTCTGTTAAGTAAGGTCATTCAAATAATAAAGGGAGGGAGTGGTACCCATGCGGACCGTAGCTAAAGGGCCGCCTGTACCAAAATTTGTTACATAGTTATCTATCGATAACATTCTACTTTCGCTAATAGTAGGAGACGGGATCTTAACAGCTTGTTGTATGCACGTTTTCTTGAAAAGCTTGTTAATTGTCAGACTTATTACCATCATAATATCATCCACGTTATGTTGTGTTTGAAATTCCGTTAAGAACCACAAGTCGTTGATGAACAGTACGAGGTTTTGAGATGGTGGAGAAAACTTGTAGCTCAGGTGGATGATTGTGGTGGTGTTTCGTTCTCTGAGCTGGTTGTTTTGATTGTGGAGCTTTCATTGTTCTTCTGAACAACATCATCAGCACAAACTCCAGATAGAAGTGAAGCATTCGAATTTCTCCACGTTTGACCTGTAGCTTGTTCTGCTAACCTCGATCTTGATTGGTTGCTGTTGTCTTTTGATCTGTCGTTGTTTGCAACTTTGTTTTGATTGCACCCACCTTTTGATCTGTTTCTTGATCCTATGATTTTTCTGATTGGTTGATAGATTGAGTCAATGTCGATGTGTTTGTTGATTGCTGATTGGTCTGAGTGCCAAGCTTCTAAAAATTCTCTAGCGTTTTTTGTCCTCCCCCTACCCAGTATTTCCACATTGTTCCAATCAAATGTGTCCATAGTTATCGGTATGTATTGAGATAAGCGAAGCGTTGTCGTGGCGTTTGACTGATAATTGATTTTGACGTAAGCGGAGCTGAAGAGGTCGTCCACTTTGTCCTATGTAGTGTTTTTCACCAGCTCAGAGTACAAAACATCACCACAGTACGAGGTTTTGCCGAAAGATGTAGCTTTGTGGATTTCCTTTGGGAATTGAAATTGAACAAAAAGTCAGCGTGAACAGAGAAGTTGTGTTAAGCTAGAAGTTAAATACATGTCTGGACGACGATTAGGATTTCTAGAAGTCGGTGAACATAGTTTGTTTGTTGATGCGCTAAAATGCATTCCACGCCTTACCCACGGCTTTCTATTGCCGATGCTTGGGGGGATCGACCAGTAAAACTGATCAGTTTAGTATCAATGTTGAAGAACGACAGAACTGTTTACTTAAGGGACTGACTGCCACTACAGTCCTATAGTAACTTGAATCAGCTACTTACCTTTATTCTCAAGGAAATAAATCCTATGTAAATATTCTGTGTTGATGTCTGATTCCCTAATTTGACTGGGTGCTCATTCACGCACCCACGCTATGCATCCCTCAGAATGCATGCTAGGAAATAAATCTCAGGAGAACATGCGCACTTATCATTTGTAATAGTGTGCATCTTGGAAGCAACATTTCTCAGCCTTCCGCTAAAATATGACCACTTCGTTAATGCTTATTCATTTTAAGCACGTCTAACTCACACCTTATTGCACATTGTGGTGAT
Source organism: Schistosoma turkestanicum (assembly GCA_944470395.2). Classification (NCBI taxonomy): domain Eukaryota; kingdom Metazoa; phylum Platyhelminthes; class Trematoda; order Strigeidida; family Schistosomatidae; genus Schistosoma; species Schistosoma turkestanicum. The sequence goes on from OX103971.1 coordinate 49,005,771, forward strand.
TCATACTAGCATTACCGCAGTTTTTGTAAGGTTATTCGATTAACATTGATATATGTTTCAAGTCAACTGAATGTGTGTCAATTATAATTGGATTGTTAAATCAATTCATACTGATGTATACACAGACTTTTAACTAAAGTGCTTTGTTTACACACTGGAAAACTATCAGATGATATTTTTCGCAAGATAAGTGTAATATCTTCTGAACATTTTTACTATAACAAACGTGAAATAAATTTCACCATAAATGCGCTGAATGTTGTACATCTATCTTAGTAGAACTTGTTTATACACATTCGTAAAAAAGGAACACTTGGTTGACTAGCTGAGACAAAGGAGTTTTGTCGACGCGAAACTAAGCATGCTTGACGTTGTTAAATCTTACTTGCCTCCCGACTATATACGAATCAACATACTGCCGTGAGCAATTTTCTGTTTTAGCGGCTCCCCACTTATTATGCAACGGACGCCTCAAGTTGTGCATTTAGATTTATGACAAAGTGGACCTGATTACAGTTCGGTTATTGAATACACGCCAAGTGAAATTCAGATCTGTAATCATTTAAAGCAGTCGCTTGTGTTGATAATGTGCTAATGTTGGTTAGTCTTTTATCAAATACAGATTGCTGATCACCATCGCCACTTTTGAATCATTTAACGGGTACTATCATCCGAATACAGGTTTCATAAACACAGAAGTTCTGTTAAATCCAACGTTTGAGATTTGAGTGACTTAGGTACACCGTCTGCAGACCAAATGAGTTAGTCATTTGAAGCACTAACAGAGTAATAGAATTATATTTCTATATGGAAATTAATTAGCGCTGCTGATTGACTCTGTCAACTTTGGCGAGGGAGTCACAAGGGAGCTGTGGTATTGACGCTGTTGGTGTTGTGTAGTTATGGTATGATCCCGCTTCTTGGCGCCAACATTCACATTGCTGCTTTGTTCATGATTAAACTGTCTGAATTCTACTGATAGCGGTTAGAATCTGGAGTTGATGTGAATAGCATACGAAATTATTAGTGTGGAAGACTTATAGAATTTTCCCGAGCTTGCTAGCATCATGTTTTTGTTGCCTATTTCTGAAGGCTGAATTTTCCATTGTTTTCATGATTTGTAATATTTTTAATGTACAAACTACACTTTCGTGCAATTTTTTCATACTGGTTAACTGCAAATTACAGTGTAGACATACGAGTCGTTTCTTCTGCTTTGACTGCACTTGGTATTATATGTTAGAAAAGTGTTACATTCAAAACGTAGTCCAACCTTGAATATTTAAAGCGAATTCTGATCCCGTAATTGGTTGTAATTTATGCGACCGAGTTTCAAAGTCTACTTCATACTGACTCCGTATAGTTGCTGTTCAAGGACTAAATGCCGGTTCCAGTGAACGATGTTTCTTCGTGTTGATAAATTGTAATAGGGGTTCAAAAGCCTACATTAACATGAGTCTAGCGTGACCTTGCGATGGAGTACTACCTGCTTGAACGATGAACATTATGCACAACTTACATGCTTTTTAGTAGATGTTATTCATAAGGCACAACATCTTAATCACACAGTGGCTACCTTGAGGCTACCTGTAGGAGATACGCTATTTTTAAGATTTAAGAGTATTACAACAGAACTTGTCTGCTAGTAATAAGACATATTATTATCACTAGAATTTTGATGTTTATGTTAATTCTGTCAACGCTCAAAGTTAGCTTTGTATCTCTTTGATACTTTTTAACCTCCTTACTGTTTACTTCCATGAAGAAATTAAGAAGTCATCTGAATCAACACTAAAGTTTCTCAATAAATGTCCTCCGCATTCGTTTTTACATTCTTTTCTACGTTGAAAACGGGCTTTTCTTAGATATACACAGTTTCTGCACAGAAAACCGGTACCAACTCCATGAGTTCTTCATTCTAGTGATTTGACTGACAATAAAAATTGAAAAGTTTACTAGGGTTATTAGCTGGTGTTGATTTCACTGGTGACCATGCCTTGTCAGCCCTACGCCCTACTAACAATATGGATACTATGCTGTTCTCTTTCTAGACAAAACACGCATTTTAAGAAACAAACAGATCTTTGCATCGCTTAACAGGAATCGCTTTTTTTCGTGCATAGAAATACCACATATATTATGGTATAAGCGTTTGTCAGAATTACTATTTTTGTACGCGTTGAAACGTCCCAGAGATTTTCGACCTCACTCATGTTTTAAGGTCGTACTTCTGGCTTGGTTAGTGATTTAGAATGAAATCTGACAAGCGATCTTCGGGGGGACAAAAGAGGTCTGAAATGCATGGCTGATGCTGTTGCCTATAAAGTTGCAAGTATATTAGATACTTCAACAAGCTACTGTAGGAAAGCTAAAATTCAACTAATTTATTTCATTTCAAGAGTCTGTAACGCGCTAAAACAACAGCGATCTTGTAGTGGTATGCCTTTGCGAAGAAAAATCGCTGAAATATAAATTTTTATTAGTGTATTTAATTCGGACAATAACTGCCATGTTGTACACATATTGTTTATCTGTACTAAAGACTATCTCTCGCGCACCAAGTGTGTTATTCCTGTTCTCTAATCGGATGTCTCCTGCTTGGACGTTAGCCGTTTATACGCCCTCTGGCCTAGATATTATTTTGATAACACGAGGCTAGCATGAAATATACTGTTAGTTATTTTATAACTAATTGTATTTATGTCATAACTAACCAATCAGATTGGTTGAGCGCTCACCACGTTATCTAGTCTGACCGGTCTGTAAACCTTCATTGTTGTAAATGACCTATTGATTGAAGGATGTTATTATTTTATTATATTGATGTGACTCATGTTTTTATTCATATTCTAAAGACACACTATACTGGTCGGTAGGTTCGCTCGTCTTACTTGATAATTGTAATTTCCTAATTTATTGTACTAATGTAATCGTTTTTTTGTTTAAAAACAGATAAAGTTTAAAACCAAGTTGTCTTTTACTAACTATATCTTTACCTCTTATTCTGTGCTCGAAAGTATTGCTTTTACTGTTTAAGAATTACATCTGTAGGACAAATTAAATCCTACATATACTTCTTCCTCTAGAATCGCCTTTTTATTTGATTCTTAGAGAAACGGGATTAACATTTGCTATCTGACGAAGAAGGATGTTATTAGATTCGCTATAATCTAAATGAACTTCCATCATTTTATCTCCAATTTCTGCAAGATCCTAAAGTATGATTTATTTCCCGAGAGTGGGAGAATCTGGCAACTATTGTGGCAACATCTAATTTAATGCTTATGCGTCGAATTCATATGAACAAAATGAATGGATCATTTACCTCAGGAGTTATTGTGGTTTTATATCACATAGGTCACACGCAGTCCATATTTTCTGTAGTCTTCTCATTACAGACTGAAGTACTATGTATAATTGGAGATTTCAGCTTATCACACGGTATACCTTTAGATAACTGATCTATCTAATCTCTAAATTCTGCGGAAGTATCATGTGGTTGTGAATATCCGGGATCTTATGCCACAAGAAATGTTCAAAGCTTATAATTATGCGGACCAGATTCGTGGGTTACTCGCCCCGTATGAAGAGATTCGGAGTGCGGAGGTAGCATCAACTATGTTTAGTGTCAGTTTAGATAATTTGGATGAATTGGTACAGGATCTTACATAACTATAATCGGCATCAATATTCTCGTTAGATGCATACACTATACAGAAATTGCAAACGATAAAATCTGAACTGTGTTGCATTAGGGATTTCAGACGAAATAAACAATGAGTTTCACCAAATAATTGTGACAGACTAGAAAAATATCAGTATCCGTACAACGTCGCCATCAACTGAAAAGAAAATACTGAGACAATGAATAACATAAAAATAAATGCATACACATAAATAATATGGGACTTCATTCAAGTTGTCAGTAGGCTGTGTCCTAGATTTGTTCCTGCAGTTCACACCCATAAGAAGTGGTCAATACTGCCAAATACTCTATATTTACCCGAAGACATCGTATGCCAAGAACAACTGCACAGTTAGGTCACTATGATTTATGAATGTACATAACGGCTGTCTTAGAGATTTATCTGCTTATCATTTGAATAAATGAAGTCGAGGAGTGTGCGAGCAGCAATTGGTACGACACGCAATGTTAGAATGAAATGGTAGGACATGAATGGTAAATTTAAACAAAAATCTTACAGACAATAACAGTGATAGTAGAAATGAAGTAGAATTAAGACAAATGCGAAAAATAATAAAAACTATCTAAAAAACGAGTCTTTTCTGACCTACTGTGCCGTAATTTTTGTTTACGTGTCATGTGTTATCGTACGTTCTGAACGCGTTATTTCTGATCTGTGGACAAGTATTTTCCAGTTTTATGTTGACTTTGTAATTTTCGCGTTTGTGGTCTACGTTTATCCTAATTACTAGTAGTCTGGTTGTAAATGTGAAGTAACCTGACGCCATTCAATTAAAGCCAACTCAACTTAAGCTTCGACAAGACACGAGGAAGAACTAAAATTCGAAGCATATCCTCTGAATTTGTATTGTGTTATTGCATCGAATTTAAATAATGCGGAATATTTAATAACCCAATAAACATATTTATGATTCACAACTGGTGCAGTTGTAGTTCCTAACGTTGGAGAATTTTTGGTTAACCTGAATCAGGTTATTTGTATCTATCAAAACCTAAACATCGAGAGTACAGTAGCAGTCAAGTTATCTTTAGGGTATTTTCAGAGTTCTGAAGAAAATGGGCTACAAAGAACTCCTAACTATATGCTTTATCACCATAAAGGATTTCTTGAGCATAGACGTCTGATAGCTATTTAGTCAATGCAATTCTGTTTTTAAATTATATTTAAATATTATAAGAGTTCTCAGTATAAATTTTGAAACAGCCATCGTTAGTATCCTCACATGTTGATTTGACTGGTATACTAATGTTTACCTTGCATGTGAAGGGAAAACTAAATGTGTAGATTGACGCTAATAACCTTTTCTCAGCTTTCTAAAGACAGACATCAATTTATATCTTATCACTAGGAGTTTCACCCGCACTAACCACACAGTTTTCAGTAGTCTCGTTTATGATTGTCAGCTTCCGTGTAAAAACGTTTTGGGAAATTAGTAATTCAAATTACGACAGGTCAGTGTTACTAATAATGCAGTACACTAATATACGGGTACTTTGCTTGCCTAGGTCTCCATGCAGATTTAAGACCTGGTTAGAAAGGTAACTTACTTTTGTTAGTCTTACGATTGTCAAATTTTCCTGTTATCTCTATGTCCGTTATCGTCGCAAGCATGTTCGGTACGCAGTTCTCACCCTCGAAATGCAACCTGTTGCTTCAAGATTGGGTTTCATCGGTACCTGAACTAATGATAGGTAGTAAAGTAGCCCGGTGTGCCGACCGCTTCACTTATCTTGGGAGTTCCATCAGCGCTGATGGCTTGGTGACTGACGAAATCTCAGCACGGATACAGAAAGTTCGATTATCTTTTGCCAACTTGCGTCATTTATGGCGTATGCGAGATACTCGTTTGCTAACCAAAGGTCAAGTGTACTTTGCAGCAGTTCGCTCCGTTCTCCTATATGGATTCGAAACATGGCCAGTAAGAGCTGAGGACATTCGTAGATTGTTAGTATTCGATTATATATGTCTTCGAAGCATTGCTCGTATATCGTGAGACAACCAAATAAGCATTACTGTCGTTAGGAAACGAGTACAAAGTAGCGATGGCAGATCAATAGATGAAGTGATGAAACTTCATCATTTGAGGTGGTTGGGACATGTGTTACTTATGGCTAACAACCGACTGCCTCGACGAGCTGTTTTGTGGTGTAGGAGTAGGTTGGAAGAAAGCTGGGGGCGGCCAGGCCAAAACGTGACACAAGTGGACTGAGTCATTTTGGTGAGTGTAGACTACCTGTTTGGGGTTCGCGAGACGAAAGTCATCGATGGCTAGACACCTTGAATGACATGGCTCAAAATCATTTGCAATGGCGCAGGTGCATCCACTCTTTGTGTTCTCTTAAATTTTAATCTTCTGAATTCATCAGCATCTCTGCCTTTGTAGTTCTAAACTTATCTCACTGAATTATACTTCTTGAATATTATATCCAAATACTAATCTCCATTATCAGTAATTCTTCTACTATCTCTACCACTATGGGATTTGTATTGACAAATGCGTCTCTGTGCTAATGTGGTTTGGCAACATGAACTGATGTACTTAATTACGAAGTTCTACATTGCAACTGACTGTTATCGTTGCAGAAATGCGGCAAACTTCCTAAATATTTGTATTTATTACCTAAATCTACGAATTCCTAGTGACATTGGAAACCATCTAAGATTTACTCCTTAACGCCCCCAAGATTTCGGTCAGAATATTAATTTTCTGCACACTTCCCATATTTCGAAAACTAGTTTAGTTGTTTCCAAAAACGCTGGTTGTCTGTAATAACCCCTTACTGCACTTCATAAATTCGATAGCAATAAGCAACTAAGTTAACGGTTATGATTATTTGATCCACTAAATCTCTAATTTATCTGATCAGAGTGGTCCTGTTTAGTCGAAATCAGAAATACATAACATCATATTTGTTTACAGACGTTTCGTAAACGGCAACGCGTTCGGATAAACGATATATATATATATATATATATATATATATATATATATATATTTGGATTCGTATTATTTCATGTCACCATATAGCTTTACATGGAACGTAGAAACATCAATGTGCGTTTTAACTAGTTTTTTTACGTCCATGCTTTAACTGATATCAGTATTTAAGAACCGTGTGATGGCATAGCTTAGAGTTGGTTATAATTAAGTTAACGGATTCACTCTATATGGTGTAAAGATCTTGACCGCTAAAATTCTTTCATGCACACTTTTTCATGCTATCTTTGAAGCACATTCCCAGTAGACTGGGTTTCTCTATCATTATCACTGCGATTATTCCCACTCTTCTGTCATCCATGTTCATTTTATAGTCGTAATGACTTGGTATGAAGACTTGAGTTAACTGGAATTCTTATCACCTGTTTATTTAATCCTGTTACCCCTAATGGAACATAGGCTGTCGACCAGCATTCGCCAACCTGCTCTGTCCTGGGCCCCTCTAGTTCTATCCGATTTTTGTTCGTTCTCCTCGTCTATCTCAATTTCTCGGCATAATATGCTCGTTGGTCTTCCTCTTCTCCTTTGGGCTTGGGGATTCCAAGTGAGGGCTTTTCTTGTGACGCAGTTGGTTGCTTTCTTCAATGTTTGTCCTATCCACTTCCAGCGCTTCCTAATTTCTTCCTCTGCTGAAATCTAGTTTTTTCTCCCCTACAGTAGATTGTCGCTGATGGTGTCAGGCCAACAGCTCCTCAGTATTTTGCATATATACCTGTTTATAATCACTCCTATCTTGTGGATGATTTTCGATGTTCTCCAAGTTTCACCTCCACACAATAGAACTGTTTTGGCGTTCGTATTAATAATTCTGACTTTTGTGTTTGTCAATAGTTGTTTTAAGTTTCAAATGGTCTTCAATTGTAGAAATGCTGCCCTTGTTTTGCCGATCCGCACCTTCATACCTCCATCAGATCCACCTTGCTCATTAATGAGGCTGTCCAGATATTTAAAGGTTCTGACATCTTCCAAAGCTCCATCAAGTGTGATTTGGCTGGTGCATGCTGTGTTGTATCTGATGATCTTGAGACTTACTTCTGCAGAGGCTGCTGCTACATTGACCCTCTTGTGCATTTGCCGTAGTGTGTGGGATAAGAGATCATTTGTGAAGTCCAAATCGTCCAGCTGCATCCAAGCTGTCTACTGTATCCCTTTTTCTTCTAAAATGTTGAGGTTTCTGTAATCACCTCGAGAAGAAAGAGAAAGATTGAAAGCAAACAACCTGGCATAACACCGGTCTTCACTCGGAATGAGTTTCTGAGCTGTGTTCCATGGACTATCTTGCAGTTTAATTCATCATAATAATTCCTTATGATATTGACTATCTTTTAAGGCACAGCAGCATCGAAGAAGCCTCCATGGTGTCATCCTATCCACGCTGTCGAATGCTTTCTCGTAGTCAAGGAAGTTGATGTACAGTGGTGAATTCCATCCAGTTGATTGTTCCACAATGGTCCGTATCGTCACGTGCGATTTGATCGGTACACGATCGATCCTTGTGGAATCCAGCCTTCTGATCTCGAAGTTGGGGGTGTAATATATCTTTCATTCGGCTTCACAACATGTCTAATACGTCCTAGTATTGAGACTAGAGTGATCTCTCTGTAGTTCCAACACTTGCTGGGATCTTTCTTTGGTATCTAGATGAGGTGTCCCTCTTTCCACTCTGTTGGTACGTGTTCTTCCTCTATGATTCTTCAAAACTTTTTATTGATGCAGATGTAGTCAATTTGGTTCTGTGTAGTGTGATCCGGGGAGACCTACGTAGCTTTGTGTATGCGTATGTGTAGGAATATCGTACCGCTGATGACCAGTCTGTTGAAGGTACATGGGTTTAAAAATCTCTCACCATTTTTGTTCCTTTCTCCTGGTCCATATCGTCCTATTGTCTTCATATCCAATGTTGTCCATCCCAACCTTGGCATTTAGGTCTCCCGTTAGAATGCTCGAGTCCTTTGTTGGGTATTTCTCGACGATTGACTGCAGTCTGCCGTAGAATTGATGCTTAACGTCCTCATTGTCATCGTTGGTAAGCGCGTAGCACTAGATGACATCCACTGTAACCCCTCTTTGTTTGAAGGAGGCTCTGATGGCCCTGCCTATTCAATCAGTGCTTTTTGTGCTTATTTGAACAGCACCAGCGGGAGGGACTTCTCTGACTAACATAACTTTTTCTGGTTTTATTTTCCCTAAGTACACCATTTCTCCCATTTTTTATTACTGCTGTTTGACTCTCATGCACAACTTTCCATTCGCTTTTTGTTATATACACTGTTAAATAAAATAGAGCAAAAAGATTGCTCAATAGTTATTATATTTCATAGATCTGACTCTGTTCGGATGAACAAAAATTCATTTTCTTGTATGTCAAGTATGATTCATGTCACATTGTGACTGCATTTTGTTCTGTTCATAAGTCACTGTAGAAACGTGGTTATTATGAATATAGATTGACAAGTTTCATATTATTTAATCTTAGCATATGTCCAGTGGTTGGTTCCCAACCTGTGTCAGCTTGAATAAAACCCAAAGCAGAAATGCCACCAACTGACCAGTTTTCAGGAATTACATTTCATTTAAACCTTCACAACAGGGATAAAATCATCTCGTACCCACTACTTATTTTAGGCGTGTTCAAATTTATGAATGGTTGTCAACCAGCTGACTACTTGACATCAAACGTTCTGTGTTTAGTTTGAAGCAACTCAGGTCAACTATCGCTTATAGCTATACTTCTGTTGTTTCCTAAACAAAGAGCTTGGGTTTCAAAAGTCGTTATTTCAGTCTTGGTACAAAATCTTTGTTGTAAGTGAACTTTTAACCTCTAAAATACTTGCGTTTTCATTGTATACTTCTATGTTAAAGCTGTATAATTTGACTCTTGTGTTTAGGACTAAAGAGCTCTCTTAGTTCATCATAGAACAAAACAAATGTTTTCAGTCTGTCGACAGTTTTATTTCAAGAAAATCATCTTACCCATCGGATATAAGAGAGCGCTTCATCATGGGTCAAAACAGACGAATGAAAAAGTAAAATTAAGAGAACCTTTCTCTGTTGTCCCTGGGAATTCGCCTAAAACCGCTTCGAATGGCGAGGACGCCTTCAGTTTTCTGAAGAATGGTAGGTTATTTGACTATAATATGGTTGTACTTAAAATTAGACGCCAACGTTTTTATCCATGGTGGCGCAGCGACACCTACAATACTTATTGCGGAATTTTATAACTATGTAATGGCTAAGAAGCTGAAGAATATAACGGCTTATCATATTCACACAGAAGGACCCTTCCCTATTATCAATCCTGAAGCAAGTGGTCATTTCCGATCCGTATCACTCTTTACAGGTATATGGAACGTAACCCTATTATCTTTCCACAGGCGGCAATTGCAGAGACCCAATCAAAAGTGGAAGAGCCGATTATGTTCCAATATTTCTAAGTGAAATTCCATTCCTTTTTCGCAGAGGTTTAATAAAGCTGGACTTAGCATTACTGAACGTCAGTCCTCCAGATGTTAACGGGTATTGTTCTCTTGGTCCAAGTGTAGATATTACCCGTTCTGCTATTGAGTCTGCTAAATATCTCGTTGGTAGGTTTTCATTATTTAGCTATGACGTTTTAAGGTCAAATAAATCCAAGTTTACCGGTCACTTCAGGAGATGCCCATGTACACATAAGTAACTTCACGTCAGTTATCCATGGAGATATGGTTTGTCACTATATGGAGCCGCGACAAATGACCGAGGTTGAAGATAAGATTGGAGCATTAATTGCGGATAATCTGATAGATGATGGTGCTACTCTACAAACAGGTAGGTAAATCCTTTACAATAGCACTGCTTAAAGTCTTTAATCTTATTAATTTGAAACGTTTTGGGATATGCTCTCGTAGTAGGACGTAGACCCTTTTTTCTGTCTTAACAATGTAACTGAATTAGCAGGTAGATGTGAATTCGTACATACAGTTGGCATTAACATGAAAAGGATGCCTATCGATGTTTGATCAGAATATAAACATATTGTTTTAAACAAGATAAACAGCTTGCTTGCATGACAAGTTTAAGTCAATTTAGTTTTTAATTTTCATTTTATTGTCGCTGTAATATCACACCTTCATTATATAGTCAGTTAATTATTATAGCTCAATGATCTCTCAGTACAATGTCTTAAGATCCTGAATCTTCTTTCACATAATAAATTTATTTACAACTTTTTGTCGTCGATCTCATTACTCCACCATAATGATGCATGTCCTTTTTTACCGTTATAAGTATGTAAACTTTACAATAATATTGATTTTTTAAAATATTGTAGGTTGTAAGTAGCTAATGATAACCTTAAGAAATAAAATGGACTCATAATATTCTACCCAACTGTTTGTTCTTGCTCTGCCCAAAATAAGAATTTTCGACTGATAAACTGGATATTGAATTAAAGCAAAACGATAAACATGAATTCATTTTATTTCAGAGTTTATCATCAGCTGCTTACAACATAAGTACATTAGTATTAATCATTCAAAACTACTGTGCATACTTTATTTCATAATGTCGGAAAAGTTCTCATCAGAGTCGATTACTGAAAAGAGCAGTAAGTATGAATTAACGAAAAAAGATAACATTTATATGATAAATGGTGTAAATATTTATAGGTTGAATATAAAAATATTCTGGAGTAAACAACAACTTTATAGTGGTTATGATGTTGATGTCTCAAAACTCTTCAAGATAATTAATAAACAAAGAACATCAGGTTTGGTACGGTTTGCTGAAGCGATTGCTGTAAGAATTAAATTAAATTTATGCATTTAAACAAAATCAGTTATCAATCTTGCCTTCATAAACGTTTGTTACGTAATTTTTTCGTTCCTTGACTTTAGTTATTAATTCTCACTTATCTGATCTGTACTTAGTCAATTTTTTTAAGTCACATAACCATAAAAATCAATATCTTATTTTTAAATAATTCTGTTTTTAGTCGTTTATCCCAGAATATTCTTACTATCCAGCTTATAAATATTATTTGTTATTATTATTATTTATTACTTAGCATATAAATGTTATCTCTTTTGGCCGTTTCATACTTATTGCTCTTTTCAGTAATCGACTCTGATGAGAACTTTTCCGACATTATGAAATAAAGTATGCACAGTAGTTTTGAATGATTAATACTAATGTACTTATGTTGTAAGCAGCTGATGATAAACTCTGAAATAAAATGAATTCATGTTATTCTACTACGTTTATTGCTTTTTATTCATAGAAAAAAATTGAATGAATTGTGGCTGTTTGAATCTGGCTACCATAATTAAGAAATTCTTTCGATCCCACTAGAAGTCTGATGATGTTCGGTTGAAATAACTCAATTCAAACATTTCCAATATGATATTATTTATGGTATTTTGGTGTCTACCAATGAAACTTAATAACTTTTCAACCACAAAGGTTTTTACAGTATATGTTATTGGAAAATACTCATTGGATGTAGATATTCCTCATAAACAACTTAGAACTCGACACAAATATAAATCGATCCAATTTGTAATAATTTGCATCAACACCAGGTGGAAAGTAATTAGATTAGAATAACATAAGCAAAGGATACTGTTTTCAGTTAGACTGTCATCAGGCTTTTCTCATATACATGACTATTTATTTGCAAATATCAAACCGATCAAGGCCATTTATGAATCGATAATCACAACCAAACAGGTAAAAGTACAAGTCGGTAGCAAGAAGACAGATGTTTTAGTAGTGATAAGAATAACAAAAGTTCCGTTTTCATCATTCTTATCACTACTAGCACACCTGCCTTCTTACCACCACCTTGTACTTTTGCTTATTACAAGTCGTTGATTAATTTATGTCATGTTCATTGGCTCTAATTGTCTTGTCTGGTTTAATAATCAGTATCCATGTATGAGAGTCAAGCATAATGACAATCTAACTGAAGATAGTATCATCCGTTTATGTGTGGTTCCAATTTTCACAATGGAAATCCTTAATAAATAAATAATATTACAATCGTCACATAATTACCTAAATAGCTAGTTGTAATAACGATTAAAGAAAAACATCTCAAACTAGTATATATTTAAAACAATTAGTCCCTTTTATAAATTTTGATAGAACAGTGAGAAGACGTAATTGATCTGAAAAATGTTGATATATTTGCGCTATACATTTCGAACAATCTGGTCACACATATTTATTTGTCAAGGCATTTTATATGAAGATGAATAAAAGGTCAATTAAATAAAAGTTCAAATAGACATAGGGTGATAATTGTAAATAAAGAAAGAGAGAAAATTAACGTAATATGAAAAGAATAAGAAGGGGTAGGAAAATTGTCACATTACCCTAGGCTTAAAGATTACCAAGGTAAATTCAAGGTTATGACAAATTGTTTCTGCACACATAAAGGGAGTTTTAATTTTCTAATAGCCAAGGCCTCCATAAACCTCAAAATTCGTCCTTCAACATTTCTATACAATGTTTTGAAGGCTGTCTTGATGTCAATCTTATGCCCTGTCTCAATTATGTGTTTGGCGATCGATGAACATGGTTTTCTATTTCCAACGTTAATCGGCTCATCTGACGTTAACTGATTTTGAAGCCACTTAGGTACATGTTCCACAACCCTTGATTGCAAAGTCCGATTACTCCTCCCTATGTATGTGTGTCCACACAAACATGTAAATTGATAAATACAATGGGATGTGATGTAATCATTAGAGCAACGTTTAGGTATATGCGAAATCATGGACTTGGTCTTTTCAATGATAATCAGTTTAGCAGCGTTGTATGTTTTCTCTATGGCTGCTTTTAGTCTCTGTCTTATTATTAGACCATTTGCTTCACCTCTAAATGGTAAAGTGATATAAACCTTTTTCTTTTCAGCAGAATCAAACACTTGCTTTTGTCTTAACTGATCTCTACACCTATTGATAAACTTTAGCGGATAGCCATTTGAAATCAATGCTTCAGTTAAGAATTTTGCATCGTCGTCAAATGTATCCGTGGTGCAAATCTTTTGTGCCCTATTGAAGAGGCATTTTACTAAACCTCGCTTGTGTTGCAGTGGACAAAAACTGTTGAAATTTAGGTACTGTCCAGTCCACGTCGGCTTTCTATAAACAGATCGCTTTATAGTTCCATTATCTCTTCGGCTCAACAATATGTCTAAGAAAGGCAACCGATTATTATTTTCTGGTTCATGAGTTAATACAATATCATTCTGAAGACTATTGAAGTTTTCCAGTAACTGGGAGACGTTAAATTCTTTATCACATATAATTAAGATATCGTCCATATATCTCCTATAGAGAGTAAGCTTATTAATGTGCTCATTCCACAAATTTTCAGCATATGCCATGTAAACATCGGCTAAGAGAGGTCCCAAAGGACTACCCATAGCAACGCCATCAACTTGCTGGAAATGTTCATCATCAAACGTGAAATGAACTTTCTCAGTACATAATAAAATTAATTCTCTTAGTAGACTTGACTGAATGGGAAAAAGGGGGAAATTACTTAATATCTAATCACAAAGAAAGTTAACAGTTTTCATTAGGGGAACATTGGTAAAAAGAGAGTTTACATCAAAAGAATGCATAGTCTTTTCTTTAATATTAATGTCATCAAGAACACCTATCAGTTCAAATGTATCTTTCAGGGAAAACTTACACAATTTATTACGAATTGGGCTAAGTAATTTAGCTAACCATTTGGCTAGCTTATGTGTAGGTGATCCACACATAGATAATATTGGTCTCAGTGGAGTGTTCGGTTTATGAATTTTGGGTAATCCATATAAGTTCGGTAGTACAGATCCGGTGGGTTTTAACATATTAAATTCATCTTTATTGATAACCTTCATGTTAAGTAGCTTTATTAGATTGGAGTTAACTCGCGATTCTAATTTTCTAACCTCATTATTAGATGAAACATTAGCCAAAAACTTTCTTTCATCACTAAGGATGGATAACATTTTCTTCTTGTAATCACATTTATTCATTACCACTACTCCAGATCCTTTGTCAGGTTTGAGAATTACAATATCTGATCTTTTACGGAGGTCCCTTAAGGCAACGAAATGTTTTGATGTTGAAATATTCCTGTGTCTTATTTTGGCACCATGAAATTGGTGAGCGATATCAACCAATTTCGCCTTCAACCAGTTTTGATTATCTTGAGTGGTTGGGACAAGAGGGTTCAATTGAGTAAAGAGATTTTCAAACTGGGCGTCAATCGAGAAGTTAGAAGTTTCGGCATGAGGCATGGAAAAGTTAAATCCGAGAGATAGAGCTTCTTTTTCATATACAGAAAGTTCAACGGATGATAAATTTGTTACATACTTATCCGGGTTAAACTGTAAAGAATTTCCGCGATTATCAATAATGAGGGACTTGTCCAACTTTTGCCTCGTAGTATATTTCGTTTTAGAGACCACCGAACTGCAAAAGTTCATAAATTTAATATGACATACGATAGAAACATTCGATAATACACATGATGCACGTGTTTGAAGTTCAATTAGCTTACATATCATTTCACTACATTTTTCCACATGAGATTTCGTGAGACGAAGGAGATTAGAGATATTCTGAATTAATTTATTAGATCGTAAGAATTTATAAAATTGTCTGGGAAATATATGTGTAGTAAGGCACGATTTGTAAAAGTCCAGCTTTACCTTTTCAAAAGCGATTTTGCATTTAACAGTAGCAAGTTCATCTATATGTATTTAATATATATATGTATATATGTATATATTTAATAATACAATCAGTCGTAGTAGTCAATAAATTCAATTTCATTATTTGGATATCTATTCTATCAGGATGTAATGCTTCTCATTTTTGCAGTAAACTTACTCATAACATTTGTTTCCCATAGATTTTTTTTGCGAAATTCTTTTATCGCTTTTGCTCTCTAGGTATTGGAGCAATTCCAGATTCAGTCTTAGCTAAGCTTTCCAACCGTCGAAACTTAGGAGTTCATACCGAAATGTTCTCAGATGGTATTGTTAAACTAGTTGAATCTGGTGTTATAACAAATACAAATAAGATCGTTCGCCCAGGGAAAGTTGTCACGAGCTTTGTCATTGGTACAGAAAAAGTTTTCAAATTTTTAGATAATAACCCATTTATTGGTGAGTTTTTGTAGTTATTTTTTGAATTATTTTTATGAAGTAGTTCAGCAAAATTTTATCTGACAGTATTCGATATACTAACTGTTTTAGAATATTCATCAAACTAAAACGAAGAATACAAGACTGCCACCTAATGCTTCCAGCTTTTCAATGGTTGTCTAACTTTAAATCCCTTTGTGATTTCAATGAAATTAGTAATTTTCTCTTATTTTATGAATAATCCTAAATCCGCATACTATGATTTTGAACGATGTATTTGCCGTATTCCTTGCCACTTTTTAGATTATTAATTTGAATAAATAACTGTAGAACGTAAAGAAAATTTGTTGGAAAGGAAATTCCCAGTTCAGCGATCAGTGTTTTAATATACTCTTTAGATTATCATGAGACATTGTTTAAGGTTTTACCTTTTGTTTGGTCGTTAATTAGACCAAGTCAGATTTCTTTAATATTTCTATTGTTCATTATCTGTATAATTCTATCTTGTACATATTTTGAAAAAACACTTCTTTCTAATTTCCTTAAACTCATGAAAAGGAAACACATCATTATGGTTCATAGTCAAGTTTTCAAAATCTACTTATTAACAACTTGTAACCACTTCGGAAAATAAATCACATATTGGCACCTAAACTGATAAAATCATAAGAACTTACCATATATTATTCAGCTGTTTTTCTATGCTTCTCTTATCTATTTTCTTTTTACATACTCTTTTAAGTTGAAACAAATTCTGTCTGAAAAGAATGCATTCTCTTGGTGTCGAACTGCCTATATCGATCAATTTTGATTGTGATTTGAGGGTTTTGTCGAAAGTTCTATTCATCCTTCCTGGTTCTTTTGTTATGTATCCACTAGAATAATCTAAACCAGACCAAGAATCCGATCGGTGAAGTTCCGAATCGATCACCACCACCATTAAAAACCTGAAAGTACTGGAGAGCCATATTGTCCTAGTACGGGACTCATCAGCAGTGTGCTTTCATGATACCGCGAGCGGGAATCAAACCCCAGGACATTCGATCTCGCGTGCGAACACTTAACCTCTGGAGCACTGAGCCGGTATCCCACGGTGTTAATGTATGCATTTGATCAATTCACGATATTGCGCGAATTTTGTTGATTTTCGGTTGAAGCTTCGATTCAGAGCTCCACTTAGATTTCTTCTAACTAAGCAATCTAAATCTGATAGCTCATCGTGTTGGTTCCGATTTTCGTAAGTGAATTTAATAGGAGATGAGGGAATATCGTTCAGTTCAAAAGGAGTTCACACGAAAGTCTTTTTTATGACGACAAAGCTGTATCGTCATCCTATCTGAGTTAAATTCTTGGTTTAATGTCATTGGTGAGAATGTTTAATTCCACGTGTGACATAAATAAGTAGACTACAGTTGGGAACACGAGAGATCCAATTACTTTGTTTGTAGATCTAAATGAAGGAAGATTGTCTAGCTTTGTTTTTTTTCAACTAGAGCTCACGTCTAACCGCAGTTTATCGTAATTTACATTTATCAAGGGTTTTACGTAGAACTTCCGTAAAGTGAATTAATGTATAACCTTCATTGAAAACTAAGTTTGTTTGACCAGTTACTTTCATCTGGAGATCTTAACAATTCGAAGCAGCAGCTGAGAACCAGTAATCCTTAGTAGGAGAACTAGGACATTTTATTGGAGGACAGACAATGTATGAAGTAAGTGTAATCATATACAGCTAGAGAAGAGAGAACAAAAACAGATAACACAGAAAACACCAGAAATTCCTGCGATAGGTTTATCATTATATATATATGCTAAGTTGTTCTATGACCTATTAATTAGCATAGATGTTATTTAAATTGATCAAACTAACCAGGCTGTATTCTCAGTGTAAAATATACACAAGTAGTTTCATCGACAAATTGTGTCAAACTATTACCACACAACAAAAGTCTGTATACATAATACTTGTCTCTCTTTGCTCAGTAGCCAGTCACATCTTACTTTTTCTAACCACATTAATATTCTCAATTTTCTAACCTGTAATTCATGGTTTCTATTTTTCGCAGAATTTCGTGATGTAGCTTGGGTTAATTCACCTTATGTAATAGCCCGAAACCCTAAACCAGTTGCCATCAATTCCTGTGTCGAAGTTGACCTCACTGGTCAGATTGTATCCGATTCTATTGGTAGTAGAATCTACTCAGGTAAATTTAAGGCCCACAATGTTCTATCCTTTTTAACTGTATTTCTTTTTCTCACTGATATAAGTCATCAACCTATTTAAGTCACATTGATATAACCCAGTATAGACTTCCTGCAATTTTCGGTTTAATAACACTTTGAATTTTCATGTGCTCACCAGTGACTAATTTCGATGTGATTCCGTAATTCTAGTGAGAATCCGTGACCAGTGGATGTACGGTGTGAGGAAGCTCGCCATGCAGTCAAAAATCCTGAGATCGATGCATAGTAGGGTCGTGAATGGGCACTCTTAAGTAGTTTTATACCAGAATGAAATAGTTGTCCAGTGCACTCTAGTTTTAAAAAGACGTCTAACGTAGGTGTGTTCATAGTGTCAATAAAGCTTAACATTCTCTACCAACCCCTTTTACTGATGATCACACACTTTTAGTTATCTCGAACGAAGCAGAAATTCATCTTATTCAGCAAATCTGATTGTTCTCGCTCTCTTCAAAATTTTACAGCATTCCAATGTATACAACTGATTAACCACAGGTTAATGATCAATGTCACGTTCCCCTGGTCCTTCAGGGGTGACAGGATTTTGTCAGTTAAGTTGCAAAATAATCACAACTAATGTGAGTGACCTGTCATCGCATGTACTACTGTTTTGAGGTATAAGATAGTTAAAAGTGACTGATAAGGAACTCTAAATTGTAATCTTGAATATTTCCTTTCAAATACCTTTAATCACGTAACACTAATATTTCCATGAACCATAGTTTGTATTGTTTGTAAGGATAAAGAATTCTTTTGAATTGTCACTATCACTTTCTGTGTAATCTTATTTTATTACTGAATTATTATTACTTAACGGTAAAGATTTAACCTTGCGATGCACTTCGATTTTATCTGCAGTAATCTAGATTGGTTTTTCATTGTTACAAGTGATGGCTTAATGGTTATTGCACTCGATTTTCTGCCAATAGGTCCCAGGTCTGAACCCTACTTCACCTACTATCGTTTGATCAGCTAGATGGTATCATCAACCCTTACATAAACTGTGTGGATCAAAGCCGATTGTTTCTTAAGAAATAGTAGTCAACCTTCAATACGTATACAGTAATCTCAATAGAACTCTACTGATATTAAATAGTATTAATTTTTGTTCGATAAATTTTGATTGTTTTGTTTATCTATAAATACTTTGATATTTCTCAGTGTTGTACACTTACGATAGCTGGTTTTAGTCTATGATAAAAATTATCCTCAAATTTTTCACATCTCCATTAATCGCTTAACTAAATAATGAGCCGAATTTTTCAAACGGGATTTACTACAAGCAGTTTGCCAAATTTAAAATATCTCTCAGTACTGTTTTTAACATTTCATTCGACTTGTGATTACTAAGAAATTATTTATGTATGTGATAATTTCATTGGAATTTTGTCTCAATATGCTACTGATAATTGACTTCATGCCAAAGTATCCATAATATCTTGATTTATTTTCATTGAAGGATTTGGTGGTCAGGTTGACTTTATCCACGGAGCCGCAATAGCTGAAGATGGTCAAGGCAAACCTATAATTGCTCTTCCATCTTCAACAAAACGTGGTGAAAGTAAAATTTGTTCACATATTAAACCTGGTGCTGGTGTTGTAACGTCTCGAGCCCATGCTCATTATGTTGTCACAGAATATGGTATCGCCTATTTGTTTGGACGTAGTTTAAGGCAACGTGCACATGCTCTTATTCAAATTGCTCATCCAGATCACAGGTAATCAAATTGTACTTCTTTTTCATATAGATACTTGTTTATTGTATCTTGATAAATGTTTTGGCCTTAGATTGGTCTCTGCTATAGAACTCTTCTGATATCCAGATACTTTGAGTGGTAAAACACGAAGATATCGTGCCACTCTTCATTGAAGTCCATTCTCTTTAGCGGTGTACTGAGAACAATCACACATAGTATTCCAATGAATTGCCTGGCGTGCTGTTTTTATTTAAAAAGATATTGAAGGTTTCATGAATAAACCATTCGTTTCAGAAAATATTCAATCATACTGTCAGCAGTGAAAAAGTGTGGTAGTAATTAACACTAATTTAACTTCCTAAGAAAGTATGAATCTTGCCAAGGTTAAAAATATAAGTCTGATTGATTTGTATCAGATGTATGGAGAAATTATCATCATCAACCCTAATTTTAGGATTATGAATTCCATAATGACAATCATATTTGGTCAGGTGTGCACATTTTGTTTTTATTTTTTTAAAATAAAGAAGAAACGTTCTCATACAAATTCATTGTTATCATTTAACTAGCGCCGTCCATGATTTCTTTTTCTCATTTCTAATCGACTCATGTATCTTTTCTTCTTTTACAAAATCATAGAGAAGCATTAGAAAAGGCATCATTCGAACAACTCAAAGTAATGCCATCACCTGATTGAAAAAAAGCCACCTAATTTTCAAGAAGTATACAGACAAACGAAGATGAATGCAACAAAATAAATAATGAGATTCCCACAAACATGCTATTACTAATTTGTATACTATTACAATATTGTAACTAAAAATCTTCACAAAACATTATTTTAAGTCAGTTAACATCTATTCTGCAATATTTTCATTAACGGATTTCATGAATTTAAACACTTTCTGATTTATATCTGATTTATGCATGCTGATATTGGCTTAAATTATTTTATTGTTTAATCCTCATATATTCTTTGTAATTGGTATTTTGATTTTTGTGTGGAGATCAAAGGAAGTAGGAAACAAGTTCAAAAAAAATCGTGGACTATGTAAACTCAAAAATAAAACTTGGAAGCAGTGGACAGCTGTTTCGTCCTAATACTTGTCAAGGATCGAATCCTGAACCTTAAGGCCTTTTAGTACGAACTTAACTTCTAAACCATTGAGATGACGCATAACGATGTACTATAAATAGAAATGGACAGTGTCCAATCAATCAATCACTAGCAACGTAGAACTTCGTACGTACGTACGTACATCAGTCCATGTTGCCATACCACATATGCACAGAGATGTAATCCAAATCTCATAGCAGTAGAGGTAGTAGAAGTATGAACAGTAATCGGAAAGATTAGGACCCGCTGCTCGCCCTTGCTTCAGATTTCCTATCGCTTTCACAACTTCATAAAAAGTCGGACAACTTCGATTTGCCGTTCAAGATGAATGGAGCTGAAATGTGACCGAGGGTCAATTGAATTGATCCGTAAAGTGTTCTACCCATCCATACAATCTCCTGAATTGAGAATGAATAATAAGACCATCTTTTTCTGAAGTAGTCTCACTCACACGTGGGTTCCTAATACAGGTTTCCTTGATGAGTCTGAATTGTTGCCTACTGTTGCCGAACCCCTCCATCGGTGGCTGATGGCAATGTGATCTAGTTGAGCCCATCGTTGGGTCGACTTTAGGGGTCACCAGGTCAAAAGCTGTTTTTCCTTCTGCCTAAAGTTAGTGTTTGATAGAAATAGGCGGTTATCTGAACACAGTTGTAGCACAGTTGCGACAGACGGTCTCCATTATCTGTTTTGTTAGCCGCGACACCATAAGATCCATCCAGGCGTCTTTCCTTTTCACCGAGTTTACCTACGTGAACATTAGTCACCAGCCACTACTACTATATCAGAGCGCCTAACCTTTTGGAGGAGGTCCGAAAGCCTCCCATAGAATTCATCTTTCTTCTCGTCTGAACTGCAGTCAGTGGGAGCGTAGGCAGAGGCAACGGCGAATGTCCCTATCGTTCTGAGTCCGTACCGTCCCGTTTAGGTCAACAGCGCACAGGCGACTGTCTACCAGGTTCCAGTCTGAAAGTGCTAATTCTGCTCGACGAGGCAGCATCAGGGCTACCTGAAACACGAAACGTAAACCATGTTGTCTCTCTATCTGCGCTATGTGAAATCAAATTGATGATTTTACTTGGATCTTGTATGCGCGTTTCAGAGACACAACATACACCGATTGCCCGGGATTCCAGAGTTCTAGCAAACGAAGCCTGTTGCCCTATTTGGCATAGGGTTAGAACATTAAAAGCTTCTATGTGTAATTTAGTACGGGGTTTCAAGAGAACTGGAATAACGTTTCGGGAGCTCAAACCGTCTGCTTCAGTGGCGCGAGGTGATAAACGATCGAAGGAAGAGCTAATCGAGGAGGTAAGAGAATTATTAAGAGGTGTAGGTTGTGATGAATTTGGTCTGGTGTGTTTATATGGGTATGAGTGCGGATTTTACTACTTCCCGGCTGCCCACACCGTGAAAGGGTTCTGGTTGTCAGAATAGTGTATATCAGTGGAATCCAGGACGCGCGTTTTGTCCTATTCAGGACTTGTCAGCTGGATGTACCTGCATCCTGGAGTTTATGTTCACTCCGGGACTAGAACACGTCGCGTTCTTAACTTAACTACGGAGTCCAGACAGCCTTAAAATTCACCTCTTTGCACAAGCCAGTGCCTAAACGGAATCAGTAACCAAGTGGATAAGGCAATGACGTTTGGAGCGTAAGGTACTGAGTCCGAGTCACAAAGTGAACATCAATTCCGGGATGCAGGTAAATCTAGCTGACGAGTCCCGAATAGGACAAAACGCGCTACCTGGATTCCACTACTAGCCACTCAGGACATGGTTGAATCCCACTGGTCATAGGTTTACAAGAACACTGGAAATTACCTGAAGTTATATACTAGTAACCACGCGATGATCTCTAAGTATATGTTGTGAGGATTATGAGATTTGTAGTTTTATATAACGAATTTACTGCAACTAGAAAGCGACCTAAGTGTGGATTTAAACTCAGTAGTCTAAATGTTAATAGCACACCCCTAAATCAAAAGGTTTTGAATTCAAGCCTTAGAATGGTCACCATTGCGTACTTCTGTGGAGTGCAACGCCCTTTAGGTTTCAACAATATCAAAACTGATGTGACACGTTGACTGTAGTCACCAACACATCGTAATTGTTTGTATGCATAGATTAGAATATTTTTATTATTTGCTCCTACAGAACTCCGTTGTAAATACACTAGACCACTAATTTAACATTGTCTATTATTCTTCATGATACAGAAAAAAGATGTTTCATCGAATATTTTAATACCCGTAGTAAAATGGTATTTCTTAAAAATGGCTGAATTAAGTTTTAGAGTTAAAAAAACACTTTATACAAAACTGTTGATATAAACTAGTGAGTTGTTAAAGAAATGCTTTCTTTCGAGATATGGTTTTATGATATTTTAAGACTTAGGTAACTTAGTCCAATCTCCTAGAAATCCTCTACTGAATTTGTGCTAGTTGGCATAGGTCAACAGGGCTTATCTACAGTTTTGTGCGAAGATACTGAAGATAATGACTTTGAGCTATTCAACCTAAAGCTAACTTTTTGTAGATCCGTTACTCAATACGAGACTAACTGATCTATTCGCTCTTGCTGAAAGCATTAAACAAATATGATCAAAATTCTGTGGGAGTTTTACTTGATCAGTTATTCAAATTCACATTATCATCATGTAATGAACACTTTACTGATCATCATCTATACAGGTATTTCCACCTAGTAGTTACTGTAATTTTGTTTCATAAATGTTTAAATTGTAATTTTTGAATCGAAAATATCAAATCATACTAAAATTTCAATCCATGGATCTTATTAGAGTAAATATATTATCTCACATACATTATGAAAATATTCAGTAAATTAAAACCTTGCTTTAACGGATATCCCATTTTGTAATACATCATTTCGTGAGGAGTGAGACAGTGTATTGATGAAATGTTGATTAAAACATCTACATTAAAATGATAAACTGCTACTTCGTGACTGTAATATGGTCAGTTACATGGACGGCATCAAGAATTTTATCATTTTTATTCATTAATCTCATTTCTTCAGAAACTCGTTTCATACATTTGTGGTATCGTGTAACATTCAGTGATTGGAACTTCTTGTCCCATTTTTGTGGATTACGAGACATTGATGAGGATGATTAATTATTTTCAACCACTACTGCCAAACCTCGAAGAATACTTGAAAATGAATAAAAACTTGACGGACATTAGATTCTAGTTAAGGACTTTAAAAAATGAAAGCTCAAGCCCTTGAGCTTCGTTAAGTGCATTTCAACGCACAAAACCATCACTAGATTCCGATCTTATGATTTTTGGATACTCGATTTATGGTGTAACCGTTCTTCATCTATACTGGCTACACCCCACTCTCATTCCGCAAGAGACCAATCATACTTGATCATCTGACAGTTAATCTAAAAGTTAAATTGTAGGAAATTGTTTTATTTTATTGTTTACGTAATGGGGAAACCGATGTTAAGTACCTATTAGACGGTTTATGGTTTTTAATTGTTTCACTGCCGATAATAATTTAAGTGAAAACTGTGCAAAACAAGTCGATTGATTCCGTGAATAGGCTTATTTTATTACATTAGTAGTTAACAATTTTTGTTTGGTTAAACTATGTTTCTTGAGAATTGAGTATTTGGAAATGAAATTTCCCAAATAACACTTCAAAGAAATCTCCTTTTATTTAATTTTGTGTATACCAGTTTAACTAACACCCAAAAATGTAAAATATATCCTGATCTAGCTCATATATTTACTTATTTACACTGAAAATCAATAGCGAAACGATAAAATTGACTACCTCAATATCGAAATGTTTACAAACATAGGCTAAAAAATAGCTGATCACTACAGTGGAATACTTAAAACCTTAAATCGTTTGAACCAAGTATATAATTAGATTAATTTGATGACCGAATAAATGAGGCAGTAAAAAATATGAAATGATTTAGGTTAGCTTTCTACCATCTTCTCTAACAATAGCAACTTGAGCAATAATTTACCGTTTGAGGGTAAGATAATTTTACTTCTATGATAGTGGATACCAATGGATTGTAATCTGTCAACCAAAAACTGAGCTGAGTAATTTTGAAGATTTACAATAATTTCTAGATTACACTGATAACCATAATACAAACTCCCGAATAAATAGTAATATCTCAACCATCCGTTTAAGACGCAAATATGTAAATAGAGACTGATTAACGTCAGTTTTAAATATCAACAACTGGAACAGACTCACTCCCGCAAATACTATTATAGAGTAAGACGGTTGGAAAATTGAATTGAAACAGATTAACTCTAGCCATTTGATTAGAGCAAACTCATAATTCAGCTTCATTTGACAACAGCTATGTGTTTTCATCTCTTAAACTGTTAAGTCTATTTTCTTATACCGGGTGACTGTAATCTCTAGTAATCGCCAATTATTACTCATCCCGAATTATTTTCCGGATTATTTTCAGTTTCTATATTCTTATAGATTATATATTTCGTCTAGATTTATCATCTTAATGAAACTACTTTCATAATCCTAATCTAGTTTCTTTTGGACTACTGATTAGATTTTGGCTATCTGTAACAGAAATTCAGCCATCGAACAGTTACCGGTGAATCCTATTCCATGCAAAACTTAGAAAATGTTAACTTATTCTTCAGTGTCAGTGAGTGAAAAATAAACAGATTTTATCCACATCTTGTGCCTGAAACAATGAACAATACTTCACAGCTTGAAATAATTGATTTACCGCATTCGTAAAGCTAGAACTCAAAATATAGTAATGTAAACAGACAATTCGAGCTGTGTGAACGGATAACAAGCGCAGTCGGACACACCTTAGGCGTTCCGTATTCAGTTATCAAGCGTTTCATCCTAATGTGTTAAGACAACTTTGTTTATCATATCTAGTTTTTTGTTAATCGTTCGTACAAACTTGAATGTGACCATATGACACACAGTACGTGCTGGGTTTCTAAATACATTATAGAACCAGTTAAACAATATGGAACATACGTGACAAAGATTAGCTTTTATATCGATTATTATTATTTGTAATCTAAGGTTATCCAAGAAAGACAAGCGATCTTACAGTGAATTATAGTTAATAGTTACTTCTTTCTATAGTATTTAGGAAGAGACATTTCGCATTCCAATCAAGGTACTGCTTTCGCAATTTATTATAAATTCACTGGGAATCTAGTCAAACAGTAGTTTCTTAGTATTTCCAAGTGATGTTGACTCAACTGCAGTTTAACATAACCACATTTTACTTTAGTTGCAAGACAACATGCTAGATAAAAATATCATGTTGTTCTAGAAAACTATTCTAAGTATTGATTTTTTTGTCAAAAAGCGCTCAAACACTTAAAATGATTTTGCATTTAATCAATGTCATTTATTAAAATCGATTTATCTGAGAGGTCAAGCAGATCGTCTCTCATTACAAGTCTATCATTTGAAAATCGATCTTTCCTCGCACGTGTTTTCATCTAACGATTCATGTTTAAAAATCAATAACCACGTGAACCGAATTAGATTGTGTTATCGCCTGAAAATTAGTGCTTTTAAACTGTTTTTTACAGTTATTATAAAAAATCATATTTGATTGTGAACTGTAATCGATGCTCTCTTGAACTTTTTGCGTGACACATCATTATCATCTGATAATGACATGAACAGTGAATAATCATAATGATACTTATAGAATAAAAACATACTACAGAATATTCTGTTAAATAGACTGAAGATTCTTTAAAAAAATATTTTTAAACTCATTTTTCAAATAATCTAAACGATTGAAGAAGTTTAGATAATTCCAACGTTTCGTCCAGGAATTTATTTTAATGGCTGAAATTAATTCAAATAGAGAGAGATTCCACATATAATATCCTTTATTTAACTAGCACCCCTGTTAGATCATTCGTTCAAATCATGAGGAATATTCGTATCAATAATAGTGGTCGAATTCAGCATGGCTTGTTTGCTAAAATATCAACCACTAGTAAATATAGCGCATGATCAAATAAATGCACACAGATTGGTAGTCAATCCAAGCATGGGTATAAAATAGTGATCTGGATTTATTTCTTTTATCATACTTCTTCACAATATCATATATTTTATTTTAAACCATGAGTTATCTCTTGATGTCTCCTTCAACCCCTATCTGCCTTAGTTTCCAATTCTGGATTTCCGTCTTTAAACAAAAAGAAAATATGCCAGAAAGTTGCAGTGAGTTTGAACTAAAAATTGTCGAGAGTTTTAATCTTATCTTAGGTTGTTCATTTTGTTAGTACCACGTACTTGTCTGCGTCATTTTTTGAATTAAAACTAAATCAATCGAATTATTAAGTTAACTACAACATGCAAATCCAAGGATTATTTGTACTATTGTACTATTTGTTACAATAGACAATGAATATACCAAGGCTTCTGGATATTCTGAATTCAGAAGATAATCCAGGAAAGTTCCACTATTTCATTGAAGGATTTACTGCGTTCATGATACTTCTTAAAATGTAGCATTTATTTTTAATTAAACTAGCTATGTATAATGTACTATCCAGGAAGTGACATCCGCCCTCATACCCGTAACAGCACGCGAGACCAAATTGGTCACAAACATATCCTTCCTACACACCCTAACATCCCTCTTATCTCCAAGATTAACTCTTCTCATATTCCCCTATCACCCCGTACCGTTAATGCAAACGATGCCAGTTCACGAAACGTCATTCCTGGTCTCCTCAAACCCCGTTCTTAACTACATGTTGGAACTTTTAATATCCGGACATTATGTGCTCCGATACAATAATAATGGCTAGTGACTTTAATGTTCATGTAGGTAAACTCGGTGACAAGGAAAGACACCTTGGCGGATCTTATGGTGTCGCGGCTAGTAGAACAAATAATGGCGACCGTCTGCTGCAACTATGCTCAGACAACCGCGTATTTCCAACAAACACTAACTTGAGGCATAAGAAAAAACATCTTTTGACCTGGCGACCCCAAAGTCGTCTCAACTCTGGACCTAACTAGATCACATTGCCATCAGCCATCGATGGAGGGGTTCGATAGAGGACTGTCGCTCGTTCTTGGGCACGTGTCTAGATTGAGATTAAGCCCTAGTGCGAACGCGTATTTGTTTGCGACTTACTGGACGTAGGAAAGACACCGCAAGGAAACCTCTTAGGGTTCTTCCTAATGACAGCATAACTAAGAATATGTCAGGAACAATTAGAAAAACAGTTAGGCGGCTGTGCAAGTAATTCACATCCGGAGGCAGCCTGGAATGATGTAAAAAAGGTTGTAGAAACAGTAGTGATATCTGTTGGTAAGATAAATCATAAGGTTAAGAAGAAGCCGTGGATCTCAGTAGCATCCACCGAACTGACAGACGCACAGAAACTCATCCCACCTGGCTCTGAACATAACGAAGAGCGAAGTCAGCTTAAGCGCAGGCTGATAGAAAGCCTACGCAACGATCGCGAACAGTGTTAGGTAGCGGAAGCAAGAGAGATGGAGAAGGCAGCGATGATAGGTAACAGCAGACAGTTGTTCCGACTGACCAGTCAGTCAGTCGCAACGTAGAACTTCGTATGTATGTCCATAAGTTCATGTTGCCATACCACATCAGCAAAGAGAAGCAAATGTCGAATCAAATCCCATAGTGATAGAGATAGTAGAGGTATTAATGGTAATGAGGAAGACTAAGGTTTGAAGATATTATTTAAGAAGTAAAATTCAGTGAGATAAGGTTAGAAAGACAAAGGTAGAGGTGCTGACGAATCCAAAAGATTAGGATTTAAGAGAACACAAAGAATGGATGCACCTGCGCCATTGCAAACGATTTTGAGCCATGTCGTGCAAGGTCTCTAACCATTGGTGACTTTCGTCTCGTGGAGCCCAACCAGGTAGCCTACATCTACCAACATGACTCAGTCCACTTGTCAGTGACTTCATGGATTTCTGCCATGTTTTGGTCTGGCCGCCCCTAGCTTTCTTCCAACCTATTACTACACCACAAAACATAGCTCGTCGAGGCAGTCGGTGGTTAGCCATACGCAACACATGTCCCAACCAACTCAACTGATGAAGTTTCACCACTTCATCTATTGATCTGCCATCCTTACCTAGCACCCGTTTCCTAACGACAGCATTGCTTACTCGGTTGTCCCACGGGAAACGAGCAATGCTTCTTAAACATCTGTGATCGAATACTAGTAACCTACGAACATCTACTCTTAACGTCCATGTTTCACAGCCACATAGGAGAACGGAGCGAACTGCTGCGCAGTACACTCGTCCTTTGGTTAGCGAACGGATATCACGCCTACGCCATAAGTGACGCAGGTTGGCAAAAGCCAGTCGAGCTTTCTGTATCCGAGCTGATATTTCGTCAGTCACCAGGCCATCAGCACTGATGAGACTCCCCTGATAAGTGGAGTGATCAACACGCTCGACTACTTCACTCCCTATCACTAGTACAGGTTCCGATGCAACCAAATCTTGAAGCAACATTTCGCATTTCGAGGGGGAAAACCGCATCCCGAACATGCTTGCATTGTTGCTTATGGTAGTCAGAAGACTCTACATTTTGTCAGCGTCTTCACCGAATAGAACTATGTCATCAGCATATTTTAGATCAGTAAGCGACTTTCCTGGTAGAAGGTCAATCCCTGAAAAATCTGACGAGCTTAATGTTAACTCTAAGAGGATGTTTACGACACAGTTAAACAAGAATGTAGAGTGGACAGCCCTGACGAACACCACTTGATGTAGAGAATTCAGATGACAGTTCGCCATATGCTCTCACTCGACAAGTGTTGTTCGAGTAGACGGCTTGTATAAGGTTAATGTACTTCTTTGGTACACCTTTCAATGACAGACACTGCCACAGAACCTCACGATCCACTGAGTCGAATGCCGCCTTAAGGTCCAGGAACACGACTATTGTCGGACGTCTAAATGTGTGTCTGTGTTCCAGGACCTGTCGTAGTGTGAAGATGTGGTCTATACAACCACGTCCAGGTCTGAAACCAGCCTGGTTTTCTCTAGTCTGCTCTTCACGTGCTCTAGTTAGACGTCTAAGTACAATCGAGGCTAACAATTTAGAAACTATATTAGTTAGACTTATTCCCCTGTGATTGTCACAAGAAGACTTTTGTCCTTTCTTATAGATTGGGACAATTAGCGACTGAGACCAGTCAGATGGGATTACGTCCATTTCCCAGATTCTACCTAGGATCTCGGTCAGTCTAACCGTTAAAACTGGACCACCATTCTTAAACATCTCAGAGGTAAGCCTATCAGGACCTGCTGCTCTACCTCCCTTTAGATTTCCTATAGCTTTCTCAACATCATGTAGACTGGGAGGACTTAAATCGATTGGCCATTCAGGATGACTGGGGGTCGTGGACAACCGAAGTGTGGCTCGAGGCCAGTTGAACTGATCCTTAAAGTGTTCTGCCCATCGGTCCAGTCTCCTGGATTGAGAATGGATAATAAGACCATCGTTTTCCGAGATAGTCTCACTCACATTACGGTTCCTAATACCGGTTTCTTTAACAAGGCGGAAAAGTTGTCTAGTGTTGCCTGTCGCCGCTGCCTTTTCCATCGCTTTTGCTCCCGCCACCCACCACTGTTTGCGGTCGTTACGTAGGCTTTTCATAAGTCTGCGTCTAAGCTGACTTTGCTCTTCATCATATTCAGAGTCAGGTCGGATATGTTTTCGAGCATCCATCAATTCGGTGGATGCGACTGAAATCCACGGCTTCATCCTAGCCTTATGGTTTACCTTACTAGCAGATATCACTGCTGTTTCCACAGCCTTCTTGATATCATTCCAACCTGCCTCCGGATGGGAATCACTTAAATGGTCGCCTAACTGTTTTTCTAGTTCCTTCTGTTGTTCCGACTTATCAACACAACCGGTATTAAAAATGCATTTCTTAGCAAAACTATCTCAGAAATGGGTGACCTTATTATCCATTCTCGACCCAAGTGATTGGATCGATGGGCAGAACACTTTAGGTATCAGTTCAAGTGACCTACAGCCACACTTCGGTTACCCACGACCTCCAGTCATCCTGAATGACAAGTCAACGTAATCCCTCCGAATCTTTAAGAAGTTGGAAAAGCTATAGGAAATCTGAAGCAAGGAGAGAAGCAGGGCTTAATAGGCTCGCCCTTGAGATTTTTAAGGATAGTGGTCCAGTTTCAGCAGTTAGATTGATTAAGATATTAGGCAGAAGCTGGGAACTTGGCGTAATCTCATCTGACTGGTATCAACCATTGATTGTCCCAGTCTACAACAAAGGACAGAAGTCCTCTTGCGACAATCACAGAGGAATCAGTTCAACTAGTATAGTATCGAAGACATTGGCCTCAATAATACTCCGACGCTTAAAGAAAGCTCGTGAAGAGCAGACTCGAGAAAAGCAGACTGATTTCAGACCTGGACGTGGATGTAAAGACCGAATATTCACACTACGTCAGGTTCAAGAACAAAGACACACGTTCAGACGCCCAACAAAAGTAATATTTCTCGACCTTAAGGCGGCATTCGACTCTATCGATCGCGAGGTTCTGTGGCAGTGTCTGTTATTGAAAGGTGTACCAAAGAAGTACATTAACCTTACATAGGCTCTCCACTCGAACACTACCGGTCGAGTGGGAGCATATGGCGAGCTGTCGCCAGAATTCTTTGTTTCAAGTGGTATCCATTAGGGCTGTCCACTCTCTCTATTCTTGTCTAACTTTGTCGTAGATATGCTTCTACAGTTAACATTATCTTCGCCTGACTTTTCAGGAGTGGACTTTTTACTAAGAGACACGCTTGCTGACTTAGAGTATGCTGATGATATCGTTCTACATCGTGAAGGCGATGACAAAATGCAGTCTTCTGACTACCCTAAGCAACAATGCAAGCATGTTCGGGATGCGGTTCCCTCGAAATGTAAAACGTTACTTCAGGATTGGGTTGCATCGGAACCTGTACTAGTGATAGGGAGTGAAGTAGTCGAGCGTCTTGATCACTCCACTTATCAGGGGAGTCTCATCAGTGCTGATGGCCTGGTGACTGACAAAATCTCAGCACGGATATAGAAAGCTCGACTGGCTTTCGCCAACTTGCGTCACACATGGCGTAGGCGAGATATCTGTTTGCTAACCAAAGGATGAGTCTACTGCGTGGCAGTTTGCTCCGTCCTACTATATGGATACGAAACATGGTAAATAATGGTTGAGGACATTCGTAGATTGTAAGCAATGCTGTCGCCAGGAAACGAGTACTAGGTAGAGATGACAGATGAATAGATGAAGTAGTGAAACTTGGTCAGTTGAGGTGGTTAGGATATGTGTTACGAATGCCCGATTGCCTCGACAGGCGATGTTTTGTGGTGTAGGAGTAGGTTGGAAGAAAGCTGGGGGCGGCCAGACCAAAACATGACACAACTGCATGAAGTCACTGACAAGCTGACTGAGTCATGTCGGTAAGTGTAGACTACCTGGTTGGGGTCCGCGAGATTATTGTAATCGATGGTTAGAGACCTTAAACAACATGGCTCAAAATCACCTGCAGTGGCGCAGGTGTATCCACTCGTTGTGTTCTCTGAAATTCTAACCTCTTGAATTCCTCATCATCTCTATCTTTCTCTTTCTAAGGTTATCTCGCTGAATTATACTTCTCGAATTATATCTTCGAGTCTTAATCTTCTCCGTTACTGCTGATGCTTCATTTATCTCTATAGGGTTTGAACTGACATTTGCGTCTCTGTGTTCATGGCGTATGGCAACCTGGATTGATGTACTAAATTACGAAGTTCTATGTTTTAACCTAACCTTCTTTTTGAAGAGTTCTTATGGTAGAGCTTTATGGAAAGTTTGCGATTTTTTTTGTTAACTTCGGAGGCCTTAGGAAATATTCATAGACCAATTTATCTGCGTAATTGGAAACTCCGTTCAAAATATCTCCATGATTTGGTGTTTGAATGATGAACACAAGCCCATGAGATTTTTTCCTATTCAGACAGGATATGATCTTCTCGATTCAGTGATGGAAGAAATCTTCAATGCTAATGTCACTGATCAGCTAAAACCGACTAGATGGTCAGAGAGAGAACGTTAAATTAATTGGTCAGTTCGTACTAAAATAATTAACTTCTTTGCACTTCGGAACATCAAAAATGGCAGGTTTCGTGCCTTCAACCTCTTTATAACTTGAGACAGCTTGTCGACGTTCTCAGATCAAACAATTCATGTGGTATTCTTCGACTTTGCAAAAGAAATCGACACTGTGTCCTACGTACTCCTCACAGGCAAGTTTGTGAAGTCAGATTTCTATGTCGGGTTCAATAGCCAATAGAGGACAGGATGTTTCAAAACAAGGTTACCAGAATATATGCAGATTGCTAGATCTTGATAACAAAAATTTCACAGAGACTATCCTAGTTCCTTGTTCTTCTAAATCTCAATAATGATACATCCTGTGAGAGCGAAGTTCGGGCTGTAACCACATAGAGTTTAGAAACTAGCTCGATTCAGCTAATGCAGTTTCAAATTTTCGCTTGGTGAAGGTAAATGGGAACAGTCTCCTCGTGACCGTTCTTGACGCTTTCTATAATATATACATATGGTTGACACTAAAATCTATTGTTTGTCGCACTTATTTGTTTTTGAGCCAGGTAAAGTGGCGGCAAGCTCTGCGGATAACAGGGTGAACGCTGATGATTACTCTTTTATAGTGTTAAAAGAAAGGGAAACACATGGAGACTTTCATACTAGGTAATAAATGCGCCAAGCCGCGTCTTGCTGTGACACCAATATGCTCTTCGAAGCAACGCCTGAAAAGTTGCACATCAAAGAGTAAAATGCGATATAAACTTCAAGTTTTCCTCATTCGGAATTGCAACATTATGAATGATTTCCCAAACGAAGTGTCCCCAGCCATGCCAACGAAAACAATCATGAGCAGACGTGAGTTCATATGAAATACGAATTCTTACTTGAACTGGATGTACTTCAGTCATATCTCATAACTTTTTTACTGTCGCCATTATTCAGTAGTGATATTTTATTGGTATCTCACTTTGCGTAACCCCGGGCTCTTGTTCTTAGATTTGAATCTCGAACTAACTGCTTTACTAACTAACCGACCTATTTAGTTCTTGAAAAGACCGTCTTCCATAACTGTGTAACTTTCCGCCATAATTATTCATACTATAGTTAGCTGATCCCTTGCCTAGTAATGGCATAGCTGTTGGCGTAAAGAAACTTTGGTGACCTGAGATTTACGCCCTCAGATAGCACTATATTCAAACTCTGAAATAACTTTCAAACTGGCTGAAGTCATTGCCATCTAGCGGCTAAAATATCAACGGATAAGTATTAAAGAACTCCTGAAACGGTAATAAGGCAGGAAAAGTCAACGTGAAGTTAACAGTTAGTTTATGCAAATTTACGGTAAACATTTTGGATATTGGACAACCTTGATATGACCTTGTGTCCGAGCACACAATTTCGAAAAGTCGTGCTGTTTATTACGTTGCAATGGATGATTTTGTCCTCAATATTCTGGAAGCTGATGATCAAAGCAAAATTAATCGAAAGGTAGTACGTCTTTACATTTTCATCGAACCCGAGTAGGACAAATCCAGTAAACAAACGCTGAACACGAGTTCGTTACAATGTGCTTCTCCGAATACTTCATCCAATAATGCATCCGTTATTCAGAAAAAAGGAGGGCTTAAAAAAGTTGATAAAAAGATTATGCCGGAGAAAAATTCTCTGCAGTTTGGTATACAGAAAAAGATGACTGAGACGCATATGCTTAGTAAAATGATGAGGTAATGATACTTTTTCTTCTTGTATCATGGATTTTTTCAGTTCGTATTAAGCTCACGATTTTAATTCCATGAAGCTGATGCGATTTCATTAACATTTATGTGATAAGATGAGTGTGACATCAAAATAGGCTTCAATAATGGTGATACTTCGTCAACCGGTCAGGTTTCACACTACGTATTCTTGTGAAACTATAGATTTTAGCATCATCAGCTTTCTGTGAAGCTTCTTCCGATAAGCTTGTCTCAAATGATGGGAGTCCAGCTTGCGGTGGTTTTACCATGGTTTTGATCCTTTTAGTAGCGGTTCCATAGACGACTAGAACAAACAAGGACGTTATACCAGTTTTGTGTATACATTTAATATGTAAGGCAATAACTTTATATTGTTTCCCTCAGTGCGAAATTATCCGAATTCATTTCAGACCTTTATTTCTATTAAAACTTCCCATTTTCTTGAGTATATGATATATTATTTAATGAGCACATGTTTACTATATTTCGAGAGTTTTTCAAATGAGCACACCATGAAAAACTACCAGCTTCTGTCAGTAAGTCAGTTCCAATACGGGATATTATTTTAGATGTTTTTATTAATCAAATGCAGATCCTTGAAATATATTTTGGAACTTGGATGGTCGAACATAATGCTTAATGACTTATTTCCACTCTTGACTACACACGATATTTTGTTACTTACTTGCTATTATAGGACATGCAGTATGCAATCATAACCTGTGGTATCATCATATGTAGGGCTATTTTATGTATTTCCATTGTATAATTAGTGAACGTCTGTATCGTACTTTTTTATTCCTCTGTTGCTAAGCTTTCGGTCGACCTGTGAATCGCTGTTTATTCCAGATTTATCATTAGCTAATTATTTTCTTCGTACCCCGGATTTATTTCACTTATTGCCGGGTTATGTACATATTATAGTTTCTTAATTGTGTTGCTGTACGGTCAGACACTTGTGTCATATTATTGCATGAGTTTCAAATCATGGTTAGATACTGTGTTAATGTCTCGCTTATTGTTCGCTAGTCAGTGTGTCCATTGGTAAGTAAAAAAGATCACCTAACCAAACAGTTTAGACGAACTGACTTGAACTTCAGAGATTCTATGCAACTGCTGCAGTAACTACAGCATAACCACGCGGGATCCAATTATAATCAACCATCTGTTTTATTCATTAAATCACTATTATGATGTTAAGTGCTTTTTTAAATCATTTACTGAACTTCTTAATATGGTTGTGGTTGCTTTTATTTAGCCAACCTGTTAAACCCAAGATTGAACCAGTTTTTTCGTTGGAACACTGGAAAGATTTGTGTCAGTCGTTGAATATCTTCCCACATCTAATTACGTGCTTGACTAACCGTTTCAAAATGGATTATCTAACCGCTATTCAGGAAGCTGCACTGCCTCCTCTAGTTGATGGGAGAGATATTTTGTTACGTGCTCAAACAGGATCTGGAAAAACGCTAGCATATGCAGTCCCACTGTTTAACCGACTAATTAACCTCGATCCTCCTGTTGAACGAAAAGATGGACCCTTAGGGATAATTATTCTTCCTTCAAGAGAATTAGCAACACAAACATTTGATGTTTTCAAAATTCTGTCACAAGCTTGTGTACGCATTGTCCCAGGATTGTTGGTTGGAGGGATGAAACGGAAATCTCAGAAAGCAAGGTATGTTTCTTTGAATTACTGTTAGTATACAGGCAACGTTTTACTATGTTTAGCTTTCGGTGGATTATTAAAAGTATTATGATTACGTAGAATAACATAACAAAATAACTGTTAATTTGTTCTACAAATATGGGATATATCCAATAACTAATTAAAACTTTGTTTCACATTTTTGCGTACACTTCCTGGTGTATGTGGCTGTTAGTAGTACTACCCCATCCTTTGTATTGAAAACCATCTCCGGTTTAATTTAATCATCAGTATTAGACCGTGAAATCTACGTTATTATTCTTCAATGACAATCCTTACTAATTAACCATGCTATCGTATATAATCCTTGCTTCCAGTTACGTGTTACGAAATAACAAACTGTGGTAGTCATTAAACTTTACATATATGATCTAAACGTTGTTACTAGTCTGATATTCTGTTTGTATTAAGATACATGATTCACATAATTTCTAAAGTAACTGAACTGAGATCAGTCTCGAACCTAAAATGCTTCAGAAAATAACCGCTGACTAGCTTACTGAATATATTACTAGAGAGGTTGGAGCTACCACTTATATTATATATATATATATATATATATATATATATATATATATATATATATAATATTATATATATTATATTATTTAAATTATTCAACCAAAATAGTATGATTGAATTACTTGCCAGATAACAAATGATTGATCAAACGTAGATGTGATCATTTACTATTGTCCATCACGACGCATCAAGCAAACGAAACTGTTTCGAGACTCCTGAGTAATATGATTATGAAATAAATACTTTGGTCCTTACTAGTATTTCATGTACTTGCTATTTAAACTAAAAATGTCTGGCGAATAAAATTATTATGAGAACAGCCTGTTGCTTCTTTTTTATTCACATTTATGAACCACATACTCAGAAATTCAGTGAAGTATTTTATTTTTTGTTCAAGGACAATGGTGTGTTCAACCGGCATTAATCTTGATATTGACAGTGACACGATGATTAAACGATTATGTAAATTAAGTAATCAAATTTTAAGCAAATAAGTGGTTTTTTTCACTGAAATCCCTCAGAAAAATTATGAGACGAATTCCCTTTGAAAAGATGGGGTTTCGGATATATGTTTGGTCTTTTTTTAAGTTGTAAATGTTCCTAAAGTATCTAATTTACGTAAGCATAAACCACAACATAAATCGAAGTTGAAAGAAAGCCAGTCTAAATCTAGTCAAACCAATCATTCCAATTTGGTTGTATGTTAGTGTTCGTTACTGTAAGGTGTACCAAAGTAATACACTATCCTTGTACAAGTTTCCTTCGCGAAAACTACCGACCAAATCAGAGATCATGGAAAACTATCATCAAAATTTCTCACATTGCGGAGTATTTGTCAGCACTACCCTTTTCCTCCGTTTCTAGTTAGTTTTGTCATAAACTTTTTACCAAAGATAAGTATTGTAGTGAATGAGAACACAGGTGGAGGCAACCGAATTGTATTTAACGAAAATTACAGAGTTACTCAGTAAAATCGGAAAACCATATCGTAAATCGTTCATTTGCAAAAGATCAGTTCATCCTATGGAACTGGACTGTTCCTGTTGCCAAACATCAATCCATTGTCACTATTCATGCGTTTCATACAAATTCCATTGTTTCTAACTCTTCCTTTCTTGATCTTCCCCCCATATTATGCTACCAGACTTTACGTTGACACTCACGTTATATACTACTTATAAGTAGTTCGCAACACAGCACCACAGTATCTCATTACTCGACTTTTCAGGAATTCATCGTATACTTTTAGGTTTGTTGGTTTAATTTTTCAAATTTCTCTCTGTTCTATAAAAATTTATAGGATTTATCTTAATCATTTCATCTCGCTGTACTGATATGGTGTGACAGTGTGAGCTGGCGCACATATGCACCAGGTTCTACTTATAATTGACTTCCTTTCTAAAAGCATGCTTTGACTAAAGATTGCTATAATGATTAGTATTGACATTGTTTCTGTGTTTTCTATGAATCTCATTCGCTTTACCGGTTATTCTCGTGGAATCTCAGTCTGAGAAAGGGTATTAATATTCTAATTGGTACACCAAAGCGCATTCTTGATCATATGGGACATACTTCCACACTTGACCTTCGGAGAATACAATGGTTAGTAATAGATGAAGCCGATCGTTTGTTAGAAATGGGATTTGAAAAAGATGTTAGACAAATTGTCGAAGGATTAATGCAACAGTTCAATGTTTTTTCAATGGAGAAAAAATCCATAGCAAAAATTCAAACTGTTCTCTTATCGGCAACATTATCTCCGGGTATGTTTTTCTGTATTTTTTTAATTTTATTTGATTGAATAACTGGAAGAGGTTATAGCAAGGAATACATAACATATTATGTTCTTAGTAAATTGTAAAAAAGTAAAAACACAACAGTTATGGGGAATCTAATTTATAAGTATTTCTTACAGTTTTTTATCATTTTGACTTGACAGAAAAGTATGTCACAACCCAGTTCCCATATGTTTCGATTCCAAGTTTGTACATTTCCTGCTAGTGGCTCGACAAAACTATCATTCGCTCCAGTGGATCATGTAAACTTTACATGTATGACAAAGCGAGTGTTCGACGGATGTTGCGTAAAATATGTATCTACTTTATCATAGCTACTGTTATAAGATTACTCAATTTATAAGTTAAAACTTCTCATTCAATTTGTGTACATCTCATCACATCTTTGTACTGTATGTATGATTTTCCCAACAAATGCAAGTACATAACCAAATAACGCTCATAGTTTATCCAAAGAATACTTTGTTCACCGCAAATGTTCTGATAATAGCCTTGATGTATATTTTATTATATATTTTGTTTACATCATTACTAACTAAACAATCTACTAAAGTTCTGAAAATAAGTATATGCATTATGATTATTATTGATTTACTGCTATCTTCTTTTTTCCGTTTAACCAAAGGAGTCGAAGCTCTTGCTGGTATGACTTTAAAGAATCCTGTCCGTTGCGTGGTTGGCGAAAATGAAACGAAAACTTCGAATACTCAACTTTCTATGACAAGTGCTTCTGAATTGGAGTCGAATTCACAAGTAAATAATGTTGCTGAATTCGCTCTTCCTACAGGGTTGAAACATTTTGTATTAGCTGTTCCATTGAAATTAAGACTTGTTGCATTAGCAGCTTTCTTATTACTAAAATGTAAGGTAAGTTATTTTCTATTCCCTTTTATCTAGTGAACAATACATACTGATTTCTTTATGTACTATGTAACTCAGTAACCACAGAACAATGGTTTGGTGGTTAAGGCATTCCGCTTTTGGTCACTAAGTTCCAGGTTTAAACCCCCCTTTTTACTTAGGCTATAGCAACCGGTTAGTATCGTGAGCCGTTACACCTAGGGCGTGACGTATACCCAAGTAACCTGGTCGATTAGTTAGCAAGAGCTAAAGCAAATATTGGTGCAGAACAAAATGAATTCATTTATTTCGCTATATTCTTACCAACTGCGAAATAAAATCATTTGTTTTATTCTCCACTAATCTTTGTTCTTACTCTCTTCAAAGTAATTAAGGGGACTATGGACATGAATAAGTTCATCCAATAAATTTAATTAATCACGTTTAAGTCCATGTAACTAAGTCCTATTTGGCAGTCCGGCAAAATAAGTTGAAATCTCCAGTTAAATGTCAAGTGATTCAACTACACTACTACAATTAAAACGTTCACATATCCATTTCAAAACAAAAAGTGAACAACTTATATACCAGTCTGTGATTTCTATCCTCAATAGTATAGTAAAGAAACGAGTCTCTATGATTTACTGTGCCTTAATGTAGCAACGGACTTGCAACTTTCCTAAAAGATTATTGTTTCGAAACATTCGATTTTTTAGTAAAGAAACATGACGATAGAACATGCTGATCCTAAAAATATTTTGCTTAAGTCCTAGCTGTCAACACTAATACTTCCCTATGCATAAAGCTTCAAAAGTAACATTTTTAGTAGTTGTCAAGCAGTGTATTCATATAACTCAGTTTTACATACTTCAACTGTCAATAAAATAGCGATTAAATTGTCTTTTGATACGTTAACACTAGTGGGATTATCTTATCTTGCCAATCACTAGAAAACTGTAATCAATTTCGAGAGTTTATGTATTTAATGAGTGAAGATTATCCCTAAAACGTCAGTCATATATGCCTTCACAGTAATCCAACTTGTCTGATTTTCCCTAGCGAATTTCCAAATGACGATAGTGAATATCCAAATACAAGTGTTGATTTAGTAACAACCCCTAATGTATTAATAACTATTTGACTTTGTCATACTTGTGCAGTTAGGCAATTAATGTATCTACATGCAGCCTTTAAATTTGTGCTTCATAAAATTGATTTCTTTTTCTAGTATCATGAAAATGGTGGCAAGCTAATCGTATTTATGGCAACTCAGGATTGTGTGGACTTTCACTATCATTTATTCCAGTCTGTATTATGCGATGAATCTGAAGAGTTGATTAGTAATATACCCGTAATGAATCTATCGATTTATCGGCTTCACGGAAGCATGGA
The DNA here is from genome assembly GCA_944470395.2 of Schistosoma turkestanicum. Lineage (NCBI taxonomy): Eukaryota > Metazoa > Platyhelminthes > Trematoda > Strigeidida > Schistosomatidae > Schistosoma > Schistosoma turkestanicum. Next base: position 49,046,778 of record OX103971.1, read on the forward strand.
ACATAAAGTAAGAATTACTTAAATTTTTTAAACGTCTTTATAGATTATGTAGACTTGAGTGATAATTCTTTATCATTATTAGTAACTGTTCAACCTGGGTCGATTTATATCATAAGCAAGTAGGCAACAAAAAATGGTTGTATATAATGAAACCAATAGGAATCAAAGTTCATATAAAAGAGGAAAACTAAAATCAAATGTACAAAACATAGCCCACTCTCTTAAGTCTTACACCGATCACAATACACTGCATCTTCCAGGAGAGAAGCTTGCATAATGGATATTGTCTTTTAAAATTCAGTGCTATGGAGAAATGTGTTGATTGAATCTCCTGATAAGACGAAATTATTTGTCAGTCGCTTGACGTATGAGTAGTGATATTTGTCATATTCTGTACTCAGTGTTTTTCTTACAATTTGTAAATCTATTATCTTAATCTACCATTGTTTTTTAAGGAGCGTGAATCAGCTTTCAATGGCTTTTCTTCAAGTCAAGCTGGTGTTCTAATCACCACAGACGTTGCAAGTCGAGGCTTGGATTTAGCGTCAGTTGCATGGGTTGTACAATACCACGTGACGGGGGGTCCTGTCGATTATGTACATCGTGTTGGGCGCACTGCACGAGCTGGAGGTCATGGTAAAGCATTGCTTTTTCTAGAACCTGAGGAACTTGAATTTATGGATCTTTTAAAGTCAAAAGTTGGGATTGAAATGAAAGAATTAAGTTTACCTGATCTACTTCAAACTGTTCTTTTTCATTTGCAGAATACTAAACATCCTGGGAAGCAAAGGGTATGCTTTTATATCTATTTTAAATCTGTTTATTAAAATAAATTGCTCCTCTGACCATTAAAACCGAGGAACTTTGATATAATCGGTCAACTAGACACCGGCCAAATAGTAAACTCACCCTATTAGCCAAGATTTTACTCCCTTTTTTAAGGAAAAAGACATACATCATTGGTTAAACGTGTGTCTCAGATGACTAAGGGACATAAATATACATATTTTGCTTGGTCGACAGAACTTCTTTCTCACCTTCGGCCTTTTTGTTTCAATAGCATTTCAAGTTAGTGTATACGAAGCCTGTGTACCGTCGATATTAATATAAGATACAGTTCACGTAATCGAATTTCGTTTTAACTGATATGTTGGAAACACTAAAAAGTTACTTATAAAAATTATTAAATGGATTATTGCACAGAAACGAAACTATGCCTTATGGGATCCTGTTAAAGAAAATGCATTCAAAAATTTAACATTTTTTAGTGCGAAACTAATGTCTTTCTGGTAATGATCTGATTATAACCAATACATGTTCTGCTATGATAACCAATCTAATAGATGCATGATACGTTGTTTCAAAGCAGAAGCAGTATTTTTCACTCAATGAAATACTAAAAACATCTGGAATAAATTAGTCCGAAGTTTTCTACATATGACTTAATGTGTTTGAAATCAGTTTCACACAAAGACTTGATTTTATATTATATCTTCTGATTTTAGTATTCGCTTGTTTGACTAAATTGAGAAATGTTGTTTGTCATTATAGACTTTATTTATGTAGTTATTTTGTTGAACGATATCAATAAACCACATTTTTATTCCAACTATTTTTTTTGTTTAGCCAAATGACTGTACAACTGTTGAAGAGGGAACCAGTCAACTATTTCATTTATTTCTCCAAGCTGTAGATAATGATGACACTTTGACGTCACTTTCAGAATTGGCTTATTTATCATTTCTACGTTCTTATGCAAGTTTTTCCGGTGACTTACGACATATATTCAATTTTAAACGTCTTCACCTAGGGCATGTTGCTAGAGCGTTCTGTTTGCAAAAGAAACCATCTGACGTTGCTTCTCGTGTTAGAGGTCGTTTTGTTAAGACTGATAAACAGAAGAATTCTACAGGAAAGAAACGAAGTCTTGAAAGCTCAAATGGCGATGAAGTAGTATCACGAAAACCAAAGTAAGTTAAAGTAGACATAATAATGTCTCAGTAATGACTTGTAATTCTGCATTGAATAATGTATAGAACGAACACTCATTCTACGATTAGTTCCTTCGTAGCGCACCATTCAAGAAGCTTTTGCGATGCCATTCAGTAATACTTTGACTGTTACGTAAGACCGTGCTCAACTCAAGTGAAAAGGTTGATCTTTTCTGAAAACGTTTTTGTTATCTCAAAACATATTGCACAGTGTACATAATTGAATTCATTACTTCAAAATAATATTGTACGTCAACATGAGCAACACCATTAGTACGAACTTTAGGTGGAAGTGAAGTAGTATTCGAGTTCTCCCAAAATCGACTAACTGCTCTCCCTGTCGACGTCTATCTCGATTGTTTATTGTAGACCTTTAATCTGTCACTATCTGCATTTCTAGCTTTGTTATGTCTCCCTTAGATCTGATTATTGGTCCTTTGTTTGTTCATGATCTTCCTGATTGATTGATAAACCGGATCAATTTCAATATGTTTGATGATTGCTGATTGACCTGAGTGCCAAACTTCTATGACTTCAACATTTTTGCAGTAGAATATATATCCATCCAGCTCAGAGAAAAAAACTCCACCATCTCACGAGTCAACATCAGATTACTATTTGAAGTGTATTAATGTTTGACTGAAGAAAGTGGCGTATCCAAATGTGTTACGCTGGTTAGTGTGAAAGTATTTTGACAGAAAATGTGTCCAACTTGATCAAGACGACATGAAACTTAGGTTTTTGTACAAAAACCTCTAGTTATTAACTTTATAATACATATTCGTATTATATAACTAAGACTCAACTAACTTGACATATTAGATATGCTACGAGGAATTAAGGAGTTGTGTTTCTTTTTATGCTGTTTCATTGAAAATGATTTCATCTAAAGATTTCTTCATGTTTTTACTTCACTTCCAAAAATAATCAAAACAGGTACTCATCTGCTTTATCATTTGATAAACCTCAGAAGAAGCAAACTGTTAATCGCACAAAACCATCTGATTTGGCCAAACGTAATATGCTTGCAGAATATGGTTTATAACTTAATCTATGTACCATCTGTAAATACGTTTTGCATAACTCATGTGTATAAAAGAAATCTGTAAATATTCATTTTTATGTAATGATATCAATTAGACATATATAAATATATTGATGATCATCATTGGCTGTTTTCTCTTACGAAATCCACCATCTTTTTTTTAAGGTAGTCGAATTTTATGCAAATTTACTTATTATTCAAACATCCTTAACTAGATTTATGTTCACTGTAACAATAAGTAATAACTTCTTGAAACCTTCTACACATAATTATTGTGTTTCAGATGTAAAATGATAGTTTAGCGTAATTGATCGGACTTGAAATCATATGTCTAAGAAAGTTTTAATTAAATAATACGCGAAATATTAACTAAAACGGTAAATGTGGTTTGAGGAAGGCAAATACTGTTCATTAGGTAGGTGGTAGATTAGAAATGCTGAAAAATCGATAGTCATTCCGAGTATACATTACAAGAATTTTATTGAGGATAGTGAATTTTTGTTAACTCGGAACAGAATCTACCGTTTAAGCAACTTTAAAAGTTGATGCGATACTGTTGTTACATTCAGTAACGTTTGTGTCTAACGTTGTTCACAACTACTGTGAAATAAGTGTTGATGCTCCCAGTCTTTTGTCTAATTAAAAACAACCTTTATGTGGTTTTTTAATCTATTCAAACGTTGCGTGAAAGTGAATATGCTTGATCAAATAGTTGATTACTTGTTAAAAACACGTTAATTCTGCTTTCAGTGTGTTTATTCGTATCGATAATAGATTGGTTTAATCATGTTTAATGCATCAGACCTTTTCTAAAGATGCCATAATTTTCTATCTATTGATAATTTTTCAATTCTTTGTGTTCTTTTACCAATCGACATCCGATTCATTAATTAATTTACAAATGAACTTCTTAATTTAATTACGTTTTGGATGGTAATGATGTGTGCTATAATTCCTTCTTTATTTACAACCCTAGTGTTTAGTATTCTCGGATAGCGATTCACTGGAGACGTTCTCCCACGGTTGAACAGGAAATAGATTATATTCCAATAACAAGGTTAGATGGAAGACAGAAGGTCCAAAGGGAAAAGACGTTAGTTTATTTATAGTTTCCTTACATGGGAAGATTCTAGAATTTTCCCTCAGCATCGGCTAGCGCTGACTGGATACGAAAGAGCCAATCAGCGTGCAACAACGCAATCATGCTTTAATCCAATCTATGTCCCACTAACAATGTGTATTTAAAAAAATGTTAGTATAGTGCTTGAAACTGATCCATTTTTACACTTCATACTTTATTGTTTACTATTTATCTCATTGTTATTTGTTTATTCTTTACTGTTTACTAAAGAAAATTAATATTTAACACATCTGCTTGATTATATCGTTTCAATGTGGGAAAATTGACAGCAGCATAAATAAAAGGATGTATTATCTTCCTGTTTAAATTCACACTTGAAATGAATGTGAATAAGTTTTTCCTTTTTTTTGTTTAAAAACTCAATGAAATTTTATCAAAAGAATCTGTCATCGATTTCTAGAAAAACAAAACCGGTATTAGTAATTTTCTTGGTTAAGTATTCTAAACGGGAGTTATTTTTTCTTGCTATTAAAGAAAGATCACGTAAAATCACTATGTTTATAAATAAAAGTTTAAAATGTTGATAAAAATCTTTCTGAATTCCCTTTACTTTTCAATTTTTGCATTAATTGTTCATTGGAAAGTTGCTGTAAAAGAGAAAACAAAGTGGTTTTCATTATAATTCAGTCAAAAAAATCACTGAACTATATTGCTGTATGTTGCTGACAACTAGATTTTAAGAAATTCCATATTAATGGCTCAATTGTATACTGTTCATTATGATTCCTGAAAATCATAACATATACTTTGTCACCTGTTCTCTCTACTGAGTTATCCCAAATTAAGATATAATTTTATCAAGTTTTCAGAAATTCACTAACAACTATTAAAACTTTCTGTCGTAAGTGGGATGTTTTTTTTCATTAGAAAGTTATGTATAGTTTAGTGCACTAATTGGTGTTGCCGCAATCGATTAGAATAGTTTTAAAATTATTCTACTTATTTGTAGGTATGGATTACTTTCTTTTCAATCTTTTACTCATCATTTAAGATATATTGTTTGCATTTCATGAATAATATCATTCAGCTACTTGGCTAATCATTCTACAATGCAAATCGTACTAAATCTTTCGAAATAGTCCATGAGAACATATTTCTCTGTGTTTCATGCCTTCTAACCTATATCAATGGAGTTCGTCTTCAACTTTGTGGAGAATAATTCAATCTATGATAGTTTGTAATCGTCCAGTCGTTCTGTTCCAACGTTGGATAAAAATTTTAAATTCATTTGATTTTGATGATATATTTTAGTATGAATCATTAACAGTTAATTACTTGATGTAAAAATAATTCGAGAGAAATTATTGGTACATAACCTGTTTACTAAATTAAGGTAGACTAACTTAATCAACCATTACTTATAGTTAAGTAATAATCTAATGTCTTGGAATTCAACAATTGAATGGATAACAGAAAATTAACGCACTTAATGTAGTTATTGAAGCTGTGAGATATCACTACCACGCCGAAGAAGCTTAACTCAAAGTCAATTACATGGAGTCTATATAGCACCATCAACTATTTGCAAATTCATACTCATGTAAACTACACCTTTTGTTTTAGATTTGCTTTCCGATTAAAACTTGTCTAGTCAAATAAAAAATTTTGAACTCATAATGCTACAATTAAAAACCAAGTACTTCAAAATTTACTTACACAAATGGGTCGTTGTTCACTTTCTTGATCTGAATGCTTTACCGGTACAAGTGGTCGTCGTAAAAGCAGCCGACGTAATGCCATATTTTCTTCTCTCAGCCGTTGAATCCGTGCTTTTAGTTCAGTGATAATTCGAAGTGGTTGTTGACTGATCATCAAATGATTTGTGCCATTTTTATCATAATTTAGTGAATATAACAATTGATGAATAGATGAAAGATCTTTATGCTTTCTAAATATATCATATAGAATGAATGTGAGGATAGAATATATTTTTTAAAAAAAATCTACATATTTTGATTGCATAGACTTTCTGCTCATTTTAATGTGTGTGTTTCAGACTCCTACTCATTCGTGATGGGGATTTTATTTTAAAAATATTCCTGCATCAGATTTGACAAACCTAACCAGTGATGTATAGTCTTCCAGTAGAAGTGGTTCCTCTATTATAGTTGTTGAAAAAATTACAAGTTACCATAGGTGTCTTTTTGAAGCATTATTCGAATAAGTTGAGATTTCTGATTAACTAACAAATGTTTGAGTTAGATGTAATCATAGACAGTAATCTGAAATCAACAGAAGTTCATATCTTTACTGACTGATAAGGTTGTAAAAGGTGAAACATTTATCGATCCAGTACATATCCTGTCACTTTATGCTGGCTTTCATGAAAGTAGGTTCTAAAAAGCCTGATAGTGGTTAAACTGAGTTGTATCAAACCTTCGACGATTAGGCTGATTCATGTCAGGAGGTATAAGTGTCCTTGTTTAGAGCCCACGTATACTGTGATCTATAGTTTTGGTCAGATATCATGGCTCAAATTAGCTTACGGTGGAAGCCATACTTTCCCTTATTCGACCTTTCTATATTAAGTTGTGACTCCTCTTCATTCCATTTTAAGGAATATTGTTATTTCTACTTCCTTCCTACTAATCTTTTTGGTTTACTGTCTCTCGGTGTTGAATTAATGTATGATAACGTAAACCACAAAACATTCCAACTGCCACATTATGTTTTAGTTACTGAAATCTTTGCTTACTATTGGTATTGATGGAGTTAAAAGCATCACAACAGATCTCTTCATGCGAAATGAAGAAATTCCACCCCAAATACTCTCAAGTTATATAAAACTATGCAAAATATTCTTATTCATATGTTACTCAATAGTATCTCATATTTCTGCTTGAATACCATGACAACTAAATGCATATATATATATATATATATATATATATATATATATATATATATATATATATATTGATGAAGGGAAGTTACCTATCATTTACTTCTTCATTATCTGATTTATTTCTTTCAATTGTTAGTTTTTTAATTTCTTGTTGTAATTGTTGTATTTCATTTTTCAAACATTCAACTTCATCATCTTTTAGCTTTAATTGTTCAATTAATTTCTTTCTCATAGTTTCATCTTCTAACTCTTCAATTCTGGTACAATAGTGCTAAATTTAAATAAAATGATATAATATTTCATCAATTTAATTTAAATTATCATCTGTAATAACAATCATAATTAATAGCTTTGTTACTTTATTACTTTATTTATTTATTACTGGCAATTTTTTTACTGCGCGAAGTTTAGTATCTCAATAAAGGTCATTTTCATATTTATTCAAATTGTAATTATTTCAAAACATTTGATTGATGTTTTCAACACTAACAATCGTTTACTTGTTTATATACTGCTAATATTATAAACATTTGTTTTTTCACTCATCATATGTAAATGCATGTACTCTAGTATATTTGTTACTTAAAAGATGAACAAAGAAGTAGTGTGTGAAAATAAGCAGTTAACATTTAAGATAATTCAATTGAAACAAATCGACAAGTAGTAGATTCGTTTTCATATCTTATCAGTTAGGAGGTAGATGTCACAAAGGTGTGAGTAGGCCGATACTGATTTAACACAATCCAATATATCTATTCCAATTATAAGCTCATAATGTACCTCAATATTTGGGGTTCAAGTGCTGAGGTCATTTACAAAACAACTATATACAAACTCAGACAAATAATGTAGATCATCCTTATTCATTAATTCAAACTGCAATGAAAAATAATTTCACCTTCAATGTCACTTTAAGTTCTTCTTGTTCAGTTTCAGCTTGTTGTTGAATACGTTTAATTGTACTTTGAGCATTATCTAATTCACTCTTAACTTGTTTTATTAATACATCTTTACGTCGTTGTAATTGTGCTAAAATATCAACTGAATTCTTTCTCAAATTATTCATTAATTCATCTATGTGTGTTATAAGTGATTCCATTACACCTTCTATAGAAATATCATTGATAGTCCATTTCTTTATGATATTCGGTATTTCAATTTCTTTGTTTAACCTTTCAGAAAGCAATTGTAGGAGGAAATAACTTTGAAAATTGGAAAAAGCTTTATTTGTCTTACTTTGTTAACTAGGTTAATTTCAAATAAATTTATCAAAGGAAGAAACTTGTTAAGAAATGTCGGAATTAAGTTTCGTGCTAGTTAGCATCCAGCAACCAGAAGTGATCGCAAAATCTTAAAGTAATTGGTAGTCCTGGTATCAGCTAACTTTTGCTGTTAAAGCAGAAGAATTTAGTCGGACAATCGCAACATAGGTTACTCTTCAATAATCATCAATCAGCATACGATTTATCAAATGAATGACTTGACTGCTGAATTTTGTTTTAAGATTTCGAGATCAGGTTTATATGAAAAGTCGAACAACTGAACCTATCAAAGACAAACTAAAACTTTCATTGTGTATTCAATGCAATAAACATTAAAGAACAAACTCCTTAAGACAAACTTTAAGAGAAAATGTTTCGAGTTTAGACTTATATTTGTGTTCTTGTTTGTTGCAGTATTTCTCTTTGCCATTGTTGAGACGTTATTTTATTCAGAACAGTCTGTCTATTTTGGATGCACAGCTATCAGTTCAACCTTCGCCGATTGCCGGTATATGTTTTCGGCAGGGCTATATGATATCTCTTCGTTTACATGATGTGTTGTAATTTGGATCTTATAAAATTCAGCGAAGTGTAATCTTACTGGCGGATCATCTAACACATGAATACTTCATGATTCGAAGCTTGTAAAGTTCATTTATCTTATTGGTTTTTTCTACTATATATAAACTATATTTTAAAGAGAACATGTTTTTTGATTTCAAGATTTTATGTTTAACTCGATCATCGAATCGGATTCTTTGAAAAGATTCTTTAAAGGGCACTTGTTAACTGATAGCGGTTCAATATCAACTACTAAAAACTGACTATTAAGTAATTTATGTTTTGTGATATGTATACATGATTTTTCTTGCAACTTCAACGACAGAGTAAGTGTAACCAGAATTCAGTATGTGTAGTACTAAATCCTTAAGTTTTATTCTAATTAACAACATATTTTCAGCTTCATTGGTTTAGCTAATATTATCAAATGTCAAATATTGTTAAACAAAATACTCAACTTACGCAACTTGTGCATCTAAATCTAAAGTAAAATCGGAGAAATTGTATAAATTCTGTACATTCCATTCTACAGTATGATAAATATCATTGATTAAATTTCCAATTTTCGAAGCGATCAATGTTGACGAAGCAATAAGATGATCTAAAATCTTATCTTTTTCTGCTTGAATTTTTTCTTGTACTTGTTTTTGTACAGTGACATTTTCCGTTTCGACAGCTTGTTTCATCTCCTGAGAATGTTGTAATTCCATGTTGGAAACTTTCTAAAAAGCAAGTAAATATTAATAAAAGAAAATGATTACTGAAGAGATATTAAAGTAGACGAAACTCCAAATGGAAACATTCGTATCTAAGTTCACTCTACCGTCTGACAAATCAACGATTGAAATGCGGTTATTCAATTGTATATAAGCCTCCCTCTTCCAAAGTGCTTATCATGAGTACAGAAAAGATCAGTGATTTCTTTTGTAGCCCGACTGATATATATATTTTACATGTACACTGCTTAGGATTTATGATCTATGCAAATTATATTCATGAATAAATGATGTAATGAGTCATTAAAGTTTAATTAGTCATTTTCACCTTTTATAAAATAAAACTAAAATTCTCCGATTCGATTTTTTAAACCCTTTTTTGTTTGCATTCAGGGATGTATGAATAATTGGATGTGATTGATGAATTCAGTATACTGGGAGATATTTTAAACTATTAAAATAGACTCATTTGAAATTCTTTGTATAGAAGTTTATTTTTACTCATCAACCTCCTAAAATACTATTAGCATTACCTTGAACATAGTGTTCATTAAACCGTTTCACAAATTAATTAGTTTGCGTCATATTACTCAAGAAATCTCATCAATAATTCATATTACTTATGCTCTCAGAATATCGTTTATTCCTGCAGTCTTTATATACATAACGGTTAATTGTGCAGTCAAATGTAAAATCAGTCATATAACAAAAAATCACTTTTTTAAAGTCAACTGATGATAAGATATTTAAACTCTGTTTTAAAGATACCTGCTAAATTAGATTTTAAAGAACTCACAAGATACTCATTTAAATTCCCTTGGTTAACAAAACTAAAGTAACTGAATCATAGACTCAAAATTACGGATTGGAGAAACAAAAGAAGCATTTCTACAGTTAACAAACATTTAGAACTTAAAACAACTGTCAATCAACAGCACAGTCAGAATTTTCAATACAAACGTCATAACCGTCCTATTGTGTGGTGCGGAAACTTGTTGAACTATCAACACCATCATTCAAGAGATAAAGGTGCTGATTAGTAACTATCTACGCAAGATACTTGAGATCTGTAGACCAGACACAACGAGCAGCAACCTATGGGAATGGACAAAGCAGATTTCAGTTGATGAAGAAATTAGAAAAAAGCGCTATAGGTTGATAGGACAAATTGCCAGAAACAACTAACTGCGTCACGAGACAAACCCAAACTTGAAATCCCTAAAGCCAAAGGAAAAAAGACAGAACAAAGAACACACTACTCAATAAATTACAGGCAAACATCAAAATGGATAACAGTTGTAAACAACTGGAAAGGAGAGTCCAGGACAGAGTTGGCTGAAGAATCCTGGTCAGAAGTATATGCTCCACAAGGGGGTAACTAGTATAGGGAAGTAACTTAAATTATAGTATTCCATTTTAAAAGATTTGATCATAAGACAAAGTTACTGGACTCGCTGGATTCTTTTATTGGACGACGCGTTAGAAACATTAGAGACTTGTCTTTTTATTCCTTTAGTCTTTTAGAGAAACATTTTTATCTACTTATTAGTAGTATAAAACAAGTAAAATAAATTGTGGTAGTCACTGTCATAGTCACCAGTGTAAACAAAATTCAACACAAATATTATTGTACGTTTAGACCTAAAAGTTTAGAATTTGAAAGTTCTTCCGAGCTGTAATGTAACTTGTAAATACTTTTGATTTTAATATATATTTCATTTCTAAAACAAGTGATTGAAAACACTGACTATTCATTATTCTACTTCTATAACAATACAGTGGATTGGTAGAATTAATAAGAAATCTCTTTCTCGAATTGGGTTCAAACAGTTGGTTTCTATTGAACAAAAGTAGCATAGTATTAAATTTATTTAACTAAGGTTTATAAACAGTGGCGCGCCTTATATCTTCTCGTCAGCTGGACTAGCAGACTGAGAACCAAATAAAATTACTAGTTGAATACTAGTTTAAAACATTATCATAAAGGTTTGAATAAGTAAACAGTTGCCTGTAGACAGCTTGATCAAATGTCTTAGTAGGTCTTATTTAAAGTTATATACTTAATCTTTGTATCTGTTATTTATTGTTGAGTTCTTGCACAGAAAAATGATTGTTGGAACCAAAAACTGAAACGTTGTTACACAAAAAGGAAATAAATTAAAATTATGTAGAATAATAGTTCAACTAATCAGAAATGAATAATTCAGTTTGTTGCAGTTTGAAAATTCACATTCATTCTTAATCATCTATAAATATTTATCAGTTTTAGCGCATACTTGATTACAGATTTGTTGAATCTCATTGATATCCATTTCATGTTTCATTTTTAAAGTTTCAATTTGATTTTCCAATGCGATTATTTTTCGTTCTAATTCATTTTGATATGTATCAGAATCCTGAATTCACAGAAAACAAAAATCACAATTTAAAATTAATCTCCTTAGTTTGTATGCACTGATAATATTCATCAATGTAACAACAGTGTTAAATATTTATTATAATGACTAAATATGAATTAATAATATATAATAGATGTATAAATAATTCTCAAATTTCTTAAGTGTTCACCTTAGTAAAGTTTATGCAATCATAGAATTATCGAGTTCAAAACCGAATAAGTAGCCAATGAAAACACAACATTATTTTCAAACGAATCAATGTGTTTTTTTACTTTGAAATTTGATTATCATTTATGTAGATTTTGAAACACTTCCTACGTGAACATTGAAACTAGCAAACATACTTTCATGAATGTATGAATAATTTTTCTATTTTCAGTAACAGTATTTGGATTATATTCGTGAGTATTATAAGTATTAACAACAAAACTCCATCTTTATCTTCTACTAATCCAATCTTGATGTAAATATTTATTTGACTTATTTGGAAAATACCTAATAAGAAAAAATATTCATCGCATTTAAACACAATGGGAACATCTTTAGGAAACACAACATGAATAAAAGAAAAATAATTCTATGGTTGAAAGTGAAATTAAGATAACAGCATAACATGAATATTTACTCAGCGAAAAAGGTATTAATTCAAAGTCGTGATCAAATTACCCGAATGCTAGTTTTTAAGTGAAATTTAAAGATCAAAAATATTCTCTTTGAACAAGTAATTTGGACAAATTCCATTATAGTTAAAAGTTGAATAAATATTTTACTTTGAACAAATAAAAATTTGTCCTTTTCACATTTATATTTTTAAATGTTTAACAAAGAATATCGATTGTGTATTGCATATGCGATAAAAAGAAATTAGATATGGTAAATTATTATCAAAAATTCATATAAAATGCGAAAGGGATGAGCATTTTCAATAAACAATGGCTTAATTCACTTCACTATTAATAATGATTTATGAAAATTGAGATATCTACAAAACATCAGTGTTACAAGTAACAGACAGATGAAGAATTACACATTAACCGACATCTTAAATCCAGTATTAAATTAACTGTATGATTTGTTTACCATACTATAAAACTTACTGTTACTTCTTTGTATAACTTAAACTTTTGAAATGTCGTTATATGAAATTATTAACTTGACACTTTAGATAATAATGATTTCAAAGGTGAGACTTATCGCTATCTTTTTCTATTTTAAATATAAAAATATTTGTAACTCATAAATGATAATAAGCAAAAATATCAAGGGATACAACATTAAAAATAAATTGCGTCAGTATCGATGTGTTTGTTAATTGCTGATTGATCTGAGTGCCAAGCTTGGCACTAACCAATCAGAAAAATCATAGGCGATATAGGATCAAGAAACAGATCAAAAGGGGGATACAATCAAAGCATAGATGAAAACAACGACAGATTTAAGGTCAACAGCAACCAATCAAGATCGAGGTTAACAGAACACGCCATAGGTCAAACGTGGAGAAATTCGAATACTTCACTCCTATCTGAAGTTTGTGCTGATGATGTTGTTCAGAAGAACAACGAAAGCTCCACAACCGAAAGATCCAGCTTAGAGAACGAAGCACCACCACAATCATCCACCTGAACTACAAATTTTCTCGACCATGAGTAAAATCATCAATCAGGATAACTTTGATAGTTGATTTGCAACAATTTAACAAAATTGATATTTGCTTTTTGAATGAGAATACGTAAATAAACAATACAAACATTCATTTTTGAAAAGAAAATGAATTTACTTTTTGAATAGTTTTCATTTTATCTTGATAAAATTTTGTAAGATCTTTTTGTTCTTGTAATTCTTGTTTCATTGTTTCAATATATGAATCTTTTTCATCTTTTATTTCATTCATTTTAATTTTCCATAATTCAAATTTTTCTTTTTCCCATTCAGCTAATTCTTTTGAATGTGCTTCAACTGTTTGAACTTTTAACTTTTCTAAAATTTCTTGATTACGACTTTCATGTAATAAATTCTGTGTATTTGTTAATGTTTCATTTAGAGTTTGAATTTCTGTTTGTTTAGACTAGAATGAAATAGGTGGTCATTATGAAAAAGAAATAGATTAATACACAATGATTTTATCTGGGTATGAATTCGGTCTATGGCTACATATTCACTTTTATAATTTTTCTTGTGAACTTTCTTCATGTACCATTGAAACACAGTAGATTTTTTAACAATCAATGTAAGAAATGAGTAAATCAACAGTTTATCAATAATAAGGATTCTTAAATTTGTCGCAAATAAATTCAAATCAAAGAGTTAAATAACAAATTCATTCACAGGTTATTCAACTGATAGTTGAAACTGTTAACTAATAGATTTATGATGATTATTCGGTAAAATTGTAAACTTCAGTGAATAAAATGTAGTGACGTAAATTGTATTCAAATAACTCGACTAATGTTATCGAATTATAGAAGTAACTGTTTAATTACATGAATTGGACCTGAATTATGTACCGTTAAAGTTTATATATTTAGTTGAAGATGGCTATAATCTAGCTTTTACTTAGAATGTAATGATAGTGTTAATCTTCCCATTGATGTTTAAAACTGTAATTGATCAGTACCTTTGATATATGAACATCTTGTACGTATTGCCTAACAAGTATTCTTAGCATAAATGGGTGGTAGCTAGTAGTGGAATCCGGGACGTGTGTTTCGTCCTTATTCGAACTCATCAGTTGAATGTACCTGCGTCGTAGCGTTAATGTTCACTCTAGGACTCGACTTGAGTACCGTTTACTTTGGACACTATCATGTTATTCACCTGTAGGACGGTACTATGTTCAAATCCCAGAGTGGACATCAACTCTGGAATGTAGGCACATTCAGCTGATGGATCCAAAATAGGACGAAACACACATCCTAGATTCCACTATTCATCTAATAAACACCGCAGATGGGATTTAGTTATTCGGTATAATTCTGTTCATACAAAGAATTCAACAATATGACATTGGTTAATACTAGATCAAATGTTTAGCATTAAACTACTAACAATACAAATAATAAATGATAGACTCTTGAATCATCAATAATCACCCTATAATGCATACATACATAATCAGCAATTTTATGCATACATATTATTTTCTATATGATAAATTAATGAATGAAATAATAAATGTATTCAATTTACCAGTAATTTATTTTGTAATTCTTGAATATTTTCAGTATAACACGATCGGATATCATTCATTGCTTGAATTTTTTCTTTTTGCATTTGTTCAACTAGTTCATTTATTTGAACCGAATGACTATCCATTAATTTAGATATTTCTTTACTCTTTTAATTAGAGTGAAAATAAACGAAATCTAATGATTATTATATTTAATATTTTCAGATTGCAAAATATCTGACTAAATTGCAATTGTAATTTAAAATTAAGAGACTAATTATTGATGCAAAAAACTTGAAGAGTGAGATGAGGATTTCAGTCGAAAAAATTTGGAAATCGAATGAAATCGCTGTCTAGTTTATTTTATTTGTCATTAGTCTTTAAGTTGATGTCATTTGATTAAAATACATTTCCTTTGATATTATAATTAATTTTATTTAAACATTTCCGTAATCTTAACCAACAGTAAGAGTAAAATAATCTTTCTGATGTTGTAAGACACTTAACCAGTGGGAATTCATTACTTTGTTAGGTAATGGGCTAAGAATTTTCATATTTCTTAACGTGGAGTTGACCATTCGCCAAATGAAGTGAAATTAAACTTCATTTTGATGAGTGATATTGTGTGACTATTATCCATTGTTCATCGCCAATGATTTTCTCATTCATGAAACGGCTATATTCTACTTGAAACAATTCCTCATTAATCTATCTCACAGTAAGTTACTAATGGATACACTGTTACAATCTAGTTAAGTAATTTCTGAAGATTACTTCAATAATGGAGAGAATTTTCGTTCAATTAAAATTAATATTTTAAAGATTCCCATTGTGAAAATTAGAACAACACAGATATAAGCGAACAATGTTGTTTTCGATTAGATCGTGGAGATAGCTATATCGGGCGTACGTCCAGGCAACTTAACCAACGAATGAGTGAACATCTCCCAGCATGGTTTACGAAGGGTCAGTCAAAAACAATACGCAGTTCTATCTTAGCACACCTGGTAGATAGTGGTCACATTGTAGATAAATCTAGATCTTTTCGGGTGATCTATTGTATACCTCCATCATTTCTCAAATTGCCTTGATTGGTTTAACATTTTCATATAAATATTCATGTATATTAGAGTAAAGCCTGATGACGATCTAATCGAAAACAATATTGTTCGCTTATATGTGTTGTTCTAAAATTAACATGCACAGCTAAAATCAAATCAGTTCATAATGACTACTGATATTATGAATGCACCTTAATGACAATTCAACAAAAAAAACGTGAGATTTATTTATTTATTGCAAGCGCCTACGAACCTACTACATTTGGAATTTTAGTTAAAAGGTATCATGTTTACGAATAGGAATGGTAAAAATATTTTGCTCGTTACAAATCTTCATAAATTATGCATCTGATATATACCTTGATTGCGTCGTTTCCTACATAAATGTAGGATTTTGAGAAGAAGGGAGAATATTCATTTGTAAAGTCTTAGTTACTAATCTAAATCATTAATTTGTATCCAATGCTAATCATTCTGAGGGTAAAGTTACGTTTTTCTCCACGAACAGGTTTTAGGTTATCATGAAGGATGTATACAACAGTGATTTGTTTACACATTATTCCGTGCCTAATTTGAATTCGAAAATACAATAACTTTGTTTGTGCTCACGTAATTCTTTTTGAATTCAGTACTGGTACATACATGTACTACTACTGTACGAATAGGACATCTTGAAATATCACTAGTTCGAATACGGAATACAACTACTCCTAATTAACACAGTTAATTTTCCACAAAACAATACATTATAATTAAAAAACACAAACCTTCAATATTATTTTCTGTCATAAATAGTTAACCGTAGTGATTCATTTTACAATATAAGTCAATAGCGACCATTATTTAATCATACAACTTAAAAAATCAAGTTGACGTTGTACTAATGAATGACACTACTCTTACCAGTGTGTTGGTATATAATATGTCACATAAGTGTAATCCTGCTTCTAGTAATTGAGTAGTTCACGGGATTTCAGTTAGTTAGTGGGACATAGATGGATTAAAGCATGACTGCGCTAGCTGCGCGCTGATTGACTCATTTCCTAACCAATACAACCCAGGAAGAAGCATAAACGTACTCGACATGTGGTGAAATTAGCCGAGTCTAAATCACTTTCTATGGTAGCTGCTTTTCAAACAGACTATGACGTTCGGAGAAAGTATGTTACTATCCAGATAAACGGTACATCAGCTCGTTTTCAGATCAACACGGCATCAGATATTATCTTAGTGTCTAGAGAAACGTATAACTTGCTGTTTTTCAGAATAGCCTTGGCCGCTGTACGAATATGAAAGCTCACTTACCAGTGAAAGCAGATGGCCAACGTATTTTACGTCCGAGACGCCCTGTACCATATGCTGCTCATTAGCCTCAACAAAACTTATTGATGGGTAAGCAGTCCAATCGACGGTTGTTCACAGATATAGCACCTACAAAGCAGGCGGTTCGTAAGAGTACGGATGGCAAGGCACCCAGGAAGCAGTTGGACTCTAGTACCAGATCCTGCGAATCTTCCCAAAGGGGAGGTGTTAGTGGGACATCGGCGGATTAAAGTATGACTGCGTTAGCTGCACGCTGATTGGCTCACTTCCTAACCAATCAGCGCCTGGCCCATACTTGGAGAGCAGGCTAGAAAATTCTCGTGTTATTGGCTGCATGCTGATTAGCTGAACCTAATCCGGTCAGTGCTAGTCAATCACGTGGATTGCGTTCCAGAAGATTCTCATGTAAAAACTATGGGGACACTAACGTTGTATCTATTTTGCCTTCGCCTTTGACTTCTTATATTCTTATTTGGAATATAATCTTTTCCTGTTCCATCGTGTTCTGATTTCGGAACCTGTCCAGTGTATTGTGGTCAGAGAATACTAAGTAATAGGAATTAGTTGGGAGTTATTAATAGAGCGTTACAACAGTAACCATCAATTCACACACACAAGGTGGAGCTCTAAATATGGTTCTTAAAGTTTGTCTTCATTTAATTGTTTCGTGTGTTTCCGCTAAACTGACATCTCTTAACCTACTTAAAAATCATATATATATATATATATATATATATATATATATATATATATAAACATGTATATCGAACGGCATGGGAAACACAGTGAAATGTAAACTTAAGGATGACATACACATAAGACATTAGTTTATGATCAATTAAATTAATTTTGATGTGCTTTTTATTTCAAGATAGAAAAACCAATAAACTGCTCCAACTGAGATAGGAAAGCCTATTGGCTTGTCGGGAGTATAAAAAGGAGAGATTTTGTGTTGCTAGTCATCTTTTGACGTTGTGCTACATCACGCTCATGCCACAATCCCGTGTCAACACGCAATAGCACTGGTTACGGTACAATTTATAGTCAATCGTTCTGACCCACCGCAATCAGACTCAAGGGGCCTTTTTAGAGATAAACCAGGTAGACATCAAAAGAAAAATTCGCTCTCCAGTCCAACAGTTCACTCTTATCCGTACTACACGTCCCTTTCTACAAATCCGTATTTCAGACAAAGTGGGGGGATTATCAGGAGCTAGCTTCACAAACTTCAGGACATCATGAAGAGGTTCAGGTCGGTCTTTGTCTCAAATAACGAAAACGAAATGCATCTTTTATTTAGACCGTTTAGATTATAGTACCACTGTTATGCCGCTGTCAAATTACTCTACTTCCTAAGACTTACCATTGTTATCTTCGGGTCTGACAACGTTTCTAATGTAATCACCAGTAAAGTAGGCGAAAATATAATCGGATATCTGATATGAATGTTTATAATCATTCTTCCAGTCACTGTTAACATTCATGGTTAAGCTCTTGTAATTAAAGTGAGTATCACACAAAAACAATGTATTTAATTAAACTAATTATAAATAAAAATAAACAATTTAATCCAATCTATAACTTTCACCTTACTTTTTCAACAGAATTACTTTCTAAAATCTCTTCATATTCACTACGAAGTAATCTTTCTTTCTGACGGTGTTCTTTAATTAGTTCCATATTTTCAGATCTATTAATCCATTAATGATCAAAATGGTATATTTTATTTATTACTATCATTTTCAGACTAACGAAATTTATAATCTATCCAGTTTTTTTACAACGTGGATTAAATTAAAAGTTGATCATATTCCGTTGTTTTAACTTAAGCAAGTTCAAGAGATATCATTACGAAACACATATGCATCTACATTAGGCTGTACTGTTAGCCAATGATACAAAATATAATAATTTTGTTTGTGATCGTAAAATAAATTAATTACTATGTATACTATAGGTCCCTTTAGTTAGTTTGTACTGATCTAAAATAACAATTCAACAATAATTCAGCGCCAATGGAATTTCATTTTTAACTTTCACGTGACTCTTTGGTCGTTTTGCAGTGTCTTCCAAAGGTTTTTATCACTCAAATTTACATTGTTAAGAAAATATTGTTTTTCACAAGATATAACAAATCTCGACACAACTTAATAGATATTTCAGTTGAGTAAATAAACAGTTGGAGAACTTTTATTCCTTATTACTTATTTCCGGAGAGCTTCAATTTTATGGCAGTATTCTATAATTTCTTTTGAAGAAACCTCCAAATATTAACAGTATAGTAAAGTATTTTCAAATGAAGTTTAATCCCTAAAAGCTTTATCATACTAAACTCAATATTAACAATCTATTACGTCCAAATTAAGTCCTGGAGTTTAACTCCAGCAGTTGAAGTGAAATATAATCAAATATTTGAAAATTTTAAGAATGATGCTTTTGCCACCAAGTAAATATTCGTATAGATAAGTTGTTAAGGCGTTTGTGTACAGGATTGAAACAATCTAATAATTTGCCGTTTTATTTTTGGAGATGTTGTATGACCCTAACAGTTTTGTTATCATGACAAACGTTGTCAATGCATAATCCAACGAGAAGTAAGCTATTAGAAATTTTACACAGTTGGAGTTGGGGACCCAAACAAGGGTATCTAATCGCGAGGTCAAAGATCAAATAAAGGTAAAAGTTAATCAAAATAGGTGTGCAACTAGTAACATCACATTTATAGACACTCACTGTTCACTTGGACGAAAATCCCAACAGCTCATTTCATTCTGAAGTCTTAAATGACGATGTTGTAAGGTCTTGTCGTATAAATGTTTATTTCATGGAACTAAACTGTTGGGGAAGTAAGATCCCCAAAACTCGCTTGATAAATGTCTTTATTTTGGATTTATTCATGGGCTGATCAGTTGACCTTGAGATCACATTTCCCACCAGGAAAATCCTCGGTTGTGATTGGTTGCTGAGTTATTTTAGTGTACTACCTTTATGACTCTCCCAACGACGTTACTATGATGTAAATATAAACGCGATTTGTGTGCTTCATTCATTGTGATTGCTGAGTTTTTGTAGAATACACTTTCTACGCCAAATTAGGACTTCTTCGTTAGTGAACAGATCAGAGTAGCCTACCCAGACACTATTCATTGTCTCGTTCTCGTTTATCAACTAAGGTGAACCCATAATAGTTTCAAGCATTGCAAGTGACGAGCATAACATAAACATTCTTATGAATGATGAGTCGTTAAAGAAGTTAGAACTGAATATAGTACTTATTTTGTACAAAACCTTGAGCTACATGATATAACAGTGAACGGTCATTTATATAATGATATTGATCTAACTAGTTCACATTCAATCTGAGAAGTTAATTATAAATGAACATTTGTATGTTTGTCCAGTCAAATTTACAATATACATAAAATCAAAATCATTTTTATTCTAAAAATTATTGACCTGAATCATTTCAAATAGCATGACCTTGATTAATTTATCTTTCATGAATATAAACATATATGCAAATAAGAGTGTTTACCTTAAATTTTCTTTCTCTTGTTCAATTTCTTTAATTGTTTTATTTAATTTTTGTAATTTCTCTTCGAATTCCGTGGCTTGTTGTAATTTTTCATTGATAGAATTATTCATTTTCAATTCGAATTCTTTTGTTATCATTTCAGAGTTTTTAATTTCATCTAATCTCATTTGTTTCAATTTCTCTTGATATGTCTGCATGAGTATGATAAACAGATGAAAATTACATTTCAGATTTGATAGCTAATCAATTTTCTATTTTGTTTATTAATACGAAGGTTGAATTTTAATAGCTTTATTTTTCAGAGTTATTTTAAAACCGGTTTTGATGTGGCTTCGATTAGATAAATTCCATCACATTGTAACGGCAACCTGGTCACCATGTGCATTTACCAACTAACTAGGATAGAGGGTATGTGAAAACTGTCGAGTATTAGTGTATACCCGATAAATTTACTGTAGTCAGACAGCCACTTAAGACCAGGAAGCACTGGGGATATATTTCATCAAGGTATAGGAATGTCCAGCAGTACACATAGATGACCCTATCGAAATCAAACTTAAAACTTTCGAGTATCTTTGAGAGCGCTTGAAATTTAGACCACTGAACCATTATGAATTGAGTGATATTAGTATTTTAAACCAGTGAATGGTTTGAAGGTTGGTGACTCCTCAAGGGATGTAAAGTTCTTAGTCTAAATCCTCTGGAATGGTTGCTTGAGGAGATACTTGTCAAGATAAAGCCTCCACTAAGTGCTTGCTGGTTTATATTGGTTTTCTAACTTAGGTTAGCCCTAAATAAAAACTATAGGAAACTAAATAATTGGAATATATGATGTATATCAACGGATAAATACAAACCTTTACATTCAAACTTAAATTAGTTGTAGTAAAAAAGTATTGTCAAGAATTATCAGCACTAAGAGTCAGCTAAGTAAATAAAGTCGATCATTTCGGCCAATTCAACAACGTATGTATTACAAATGTATATATGCATTTATGTATTGCAAATAATATTGCAAGACAGTGAAAAATACTGCAAATTTCTATGCCATATGTACTCTGTTTCTCGCAGCTGAAACATAAGCAAGTAGATAAATCAATCCAATAATCAAATTTATCCATACTGGTTGAATAATCTATGTAAATTTAAACTGTACAAGGTTGAAACTGTCATTACAATATTTTAGAATAAATATTATGTAAAATCCTAAAGGGCTATATTTATTATTCTAAAGTTGTTTAGCGACATGAGAAAGAATGAAAGTTGGAAGATTGATGTATTCGTTGATGTAACATCTAATAATCACTTAGTTTATAGTTTCTCATACATGATATGATAAAATGATATCTGTGGGCCTACTTGAAATATCATCTTTTAAATAATGAGCGGATACTTGCGAAATGTCAATTGAAACATTCAAGATGTTGGAAAAAGTCCTTAAATTCATAAATATGCTTTACGATGGACTATATACACCAACATAAAGTGTAAATGTAAATAAAATAACAAACGAACATTTTCCAACTCGATTAATTCAACTTTATGATTTTCTTCTACAGTTTTCAATTTCTCTTTCATTTCATTTCGTTCATTTTTTGTTTCATCTAATTCAGTTATCCATTTACTTCTCTCAGCTGTTAATTGATTAAGACGACACATTGTGACTTCTAATTCCTGTAAGAATAACAAATTAAGTAAACGAACTTGGCAAAGATGCATCATCAGATGTTAAAAATCTTCTGTACCATATTAATAATGATAAACAGTCCACAGAATAGGATGAATCCATTGTATTTGATTGCATAATTCTGTAAGACATAATAATAAAAATTAAACACTATGGCTTCCATTTCAAACTACCATTTCCTATTAGACCGATGGAGACCATGAAAAGCTAAGTGGATGTTTTATCCTAGTTTCGAAATCCATTCAAGCAATTACCCACAAACTCTAAAAAATTCGACAGCATGATCGTCAAGTATCATGGTAAGTACAATATACTAACAAACGTGATATCGGTTTCACTATTCACATGAATGACGTTTGCTGAATACAGACTCTGAGATGACTTTCATTTATCCTTTTAAATCTGATCATCGCTTTAGTAATACTTATGTGCTTACTAATCATTTACAAATCAAGCAGAAAAGAAAATTATCGATGAGTATCCTAGATATTGTCACTAGTTAGTGACATAATGAATGAGGCCTCTCGTCTTATTCGGACGAGTTTAACTCTGTGTTTCAGAGAACTTTTGAGTGAAATTATGTCACTATTTACAGTTTGGTTAAATAAGTGAAAATAATAATGCGCTAACCATAAAAGCTTATGGAGCGAAATTTAGTCTTGATAAAATTCATAATCGAAAACATGCCAAACAGCTGTTTCAAATTTTTGTTACCTGTGGAAAATAAGATCCAAACATTAAAGTATAAAAAAGGATGAAAACCGTTGAGTATTTGTTTTACCTCTTCTAATGCAGTAATAATTTGTCTTAAACGTTGTTGCTCAGCGGTATATTCTTGTTTAATACTCATTAAACGTTTTTCTGTGGAATAACGTGCACTTGCTTCCTCTTCGTTAGCTCGTAATATCTCATACAATTCATCACGTTCATTAATGATTGCCAAGATCTATTAAGAATAAAATATTAAATAAATGTACAACAAATTCGGATTTAAATACCTTTGGATTGTAAACAGTGTGCAAGCAATAAATAGTGTCTTTGGAAATTATGATTAGGAATAGTAAAAATGGTGATAAAGAAAGTTGATCATCTCTTAGGTTTGATTAAAATTTAAAACTTGGTTTAGGTCGAATTCTATTAGATTACAGTTTTTTTACAATAGTATTAAGTGTTTAACTAAAGTGGCATGTTTTGTCGATGCCTTGAGTACTATCCGATTTTTATACAGTTTACTCACACACTCTTAAAGAAAAGTATCATTAGTTATAACATTTTTATTAATACTATGGCTTACTTCTTCTTTGTTAAGAGTTACATCAGGTATTTGTACACATTCAGTAACTTGATTAATATTTCCCTTTGAATGATCATATCTTCCTTTCAAAGAAAATGATTGTGAAGTTATACTATGGTCAAGATACTGTTCATTTTGCCGTATTTCACGTGGAAATCGATTATGAAATGGCAAATTGTAATGATTATTGATAAACTCAGACTTTTTATTTGCATTCCGATCAATATTATTGACAGAAGGAATAATAGTTTTGATTGAGTTACCACAAGAAACAGGAAGTAATTTTGATTTGCTATGGATTCCATTAAAATTTTTCTCATTCCTGAAATGTAGAATAATAGTTAAATCAACATAACAAAACTTAGAATATCATTGATTAGACAGAGTTAGGGAGTTTCATGCATCGCGTTACTAATGTTAGATCCTAATCGTGACATCATTTTAGATAATCGACTTGTAAACACAAAGTATGAGCTATTCATAATGAATTTATCATACGGTCATCCACTGACAAAGAGTTACAAGCTTCCAAGTAGTTTATAAAATCTTTTAATACTTATAATAAACTAGAAGTTGAACTAAAAAAGAATTAGGTAGGTGATATTTTTATTTGATTCATTTTAAAATTACTTTTCATGTCAAGTTGTTATACGTTAATGGACTGCTTGGCAGCCTACTTGAATATCTGGGCTACCTATATCCTAGCACCAAAGTGTTTCAACAAGTTAAATGTTTTTGTTTCTTTTAGAAAGCTAATGATGACTGTTAACTGTACAATCTATTCAGGGGCATATATAAAAAGTTTAAGACTTGTCAATCTATAGAGATCCAAAAAGTACAATCCCAGATATCGAAGTAGCTGGCAACATTCATTGAAAAGGAAACTCGTTAAAATATTCCTGGCTGAGAACTCTATATTGCACTAAACATAATAAGGCTAAAATCATTATTATTACTGTTAAGCTATTAAAATGCAGAAGAATCCTAGACTGTGTCATCTCAACAGTAATTCATAGGTATTCTACTAATTAGTAGATCTGAGCTGAATTATGAAGCTCGGTATAGTCTAGTTTACGTATTATCCTTATTTAGATTTCATTGAAGTTATTTCAATATATTTGTTTGTTTACTTGTACATTGTAACATGATTGTTGCTCTTAAACAACTTAATAATATAGTGAAGAGCTTAACTGAGATAACTGGCTTAATGATTTGATGCTTGTTAAAGGAATTATTATATTCTGGTCATTTATTCGATCTGACTGATTAATTTTTTTGGTTCATGGCTTTTAAACAAAGTTTGTAAAAGCAAACAAATCATAGTCACTCGTTCTTTCATTTATAAAAATCATAATTTTAAAAAAGCTTAATGGTAAATGCTATTTCGGAGAATTACTTTTCGTGTATATGAAACCAAAAAACTGTACACACTGCTCATTAATTTAGTGTCATGAAAAGATTTTCTTACACTACTCATTTTTATTTGTTTAATTGTAAAGAGTGTTTAATTGTTTAGGGGAGGACGATAGTTCTCAACACTCGTTGAGTTGAACTAGCTATCTATTAACACTAAACGAACAATAAATAGCTGAATCTTCTCAGTTTAAATCATCATAGCATTGCCCACCAACAACCTAACTAAGAAACGAATCAAGAGACTTCAGAGATCTTGATTTGACTCAGGGTAAAAGTCTCATTCATTTGATACTGATTCACTGGTTGTAATTTAGCGTGAATGTTAAGACAAATAAAAGTCTTAATTTCGATTCCCAGTTGAATCAGATTTGACCATTACTGATTAGTCCCGAATCATGATGAAACAGGTATCAAATACTTTCTTATCCTAGATTGTTTATCAGTCAGAGTTAGCAAATGAAGAAGACTTATCACTACTTGTTGGTTAACAATGTAGTTAGTATGTATTTGTGAGAATTTTTTTGAAAATTAGTCAACAAACTAAGTAAAAACTATGTTCAACTGAACTGAAATAATTAATATATTTAGATGGACTGAAACAAGAAAATTGAAAATTGTGTATATTTGTCTTACTGTATTGTTTTATGATTTAGATTGTTAATTTTCCTTGGTTCATAAGATTTCTCAGAATAATGACATCCATTCAAGGATTGGTTAGTTAACAAGCGTGAAACGTTCTGGTATGGTTCGTTAGTGCTGTTCATCAAACTACTGGATAGTAAGCAATCCTTACTCTACAAAATCAAAAATTACAAACAATCTTCAGTATATAGCTGTGGATTGTTGAGCTTTTTGTTTAAATCATGAATCGATTATTGTACTGGACAGTCATTTCGTCTTAATATGGGACTCATCAGCAGTGCGCACCCACCACCCCCGTCCGTGAGAATTGAACATAGGACGTTCGGTCTTGAGTGCGGATGCCTAATCTTTAGACTAATGAGCCGGATTGATTGAATTCAGACATTAACACTGTTGGATGACAGCCCAGTAGTCTAGATGTTAAACATCCACATGCGAGACCGGAAGCCCTGGGTTTGACACTCGAGAACGGGGCTAGTGGATGCACACTGTTGATGAGTCCTATACTAGAACGAAATGGTTCTCCAGTACTTCCAGGCTTTCAATGGCGTTCGAACAATCATTGTATAATTAATAACAATCACAGTTTCATTTGTAAAGTTGAAAAAGAACTATTAAATTCTTCATAGTTTTTGACGTAAACATTTTATTACTCAGACTAAACTATTCTTAAAAGTAAGTGTAATGAATAACAATCAGTTCAGTAAATTTATAACGTTAAGCGGTAAATTCCTAAAGACAGTCTGACAGAACTTGAAGACATTACTAGAATATCCATAGCTGCAAATAAACTATTTTAACTAAAGTGATGTAAAGCTTATTTCTTTCTTGTTACTAGTTTTCTTATATTTTTAAATAAGTGAATAAATTATCTCATCACCGACGCGCTTGTTCATTTTTTATGAATCACAAAGATAGTAGAATAGAAGTTTAAAATTATTCACAACCTACGAAATTGATGTATAATGTTGAGGATTATTATGTTTAATTTCAGTTTGCGAGTAAATTTCATCTAATTCAAAAAATATACAACACCTAACCAAACTTCCAAAACCCGAGAAAATTATTTGGTTGTTATTTGGTAAGTATGTTAAAATTTGATTTCACTTCGAAATCGCATTCCAGCAAGAAAATTACTTATTCTGGTACGATTGAAAAGAATAGTCCTCCTCTTTTTTTGAATTGTACTACTGTCGCCGGATCCTCGATCCTCGCTCTCGTATTGCGACTAAAGTAAACTCGTAATAGTTCAAGCATATCAAGTTGACGTGTTTACGTGTATGCGTAACAACTACATCATAAATGACAGAGTTCTTAGGCACAAGGTTTTTTCAGACAAGAAGTTGCTAATATCTGTTCCCGCAATCGAACTTAGCGTTGATTATACCAAGTGGTCGAATATTCAGTTCATGCAAACATTCAGACAAAAACTGAAATTATTAAGTAAGAACTATAACTCTTCTGTAAGCTTAAATATGAATAGTTTAGAAAATGAAGAGGACAACAGAAATATGTTTTATATTTCTTGAATCTATGAAAATGACCAGTGACTTACTTTAATGCCTGCCGATATTAATGGATTAGTTGAATTTTCTTCATAAGGAATCAAAGAGTTTGTATGATGTTTTTCTTTACTATTTCTATTTTCAGAAGTGGAATTCTGTTGTAAATCAGTATTATTTTCCTTTTTTGCAAAGATTGCTTGACTATGATGAAGATTAATATGATTTTCATCAGAATTTACATTGGAAGTTTTCTTTGGTAATGTATGCCTAAATGTTTAAATGAAATGTATGATTATTACGAAAAGGGAATCATATAAGTTTTGTTTTTGTGCAAACTTATCTCCACTTATATTTATCTCGTCAGTCTATATTTTGTAGATGGAATTTTGCAAAAATATGCATATCATCTCAAAATATGTTTCATTTTATTACTCGAAGTTTACTTTATAAATTTATAAATTTCCAATTATCACTGATGTTTATATAGTGTAATGAGCGATTGTTAAAATTTCTGAATAAAACTTCCTAAATTACTGGAAATAATTATGCATCGGAGAATATATTTACTTAAAATAGCAGAAGGAAACAAAAACCACAGTATGAAATGGTAAATAAGATTTGCAACTTGATCGGATATTTTCAACAGTATTGTTCCATCAGAGTTCAATTGTTCAATAATTAGACTTACTCTTGCTTTCTGGACAACAAGATTGCTGTATTATAACACAAAACCTTCAAGAACAATATTTCGAAGTGATTCACCAATGAAAAAGGTTAATACAATTCATTATAGTTATTGTTACGATCAATGTACTTGTTGGAGTGGAAATTTTCATGAAGTAGTAAACTAAAACAAAACAATTCTTCGTGTTTTACTTTTTACAGTGGTTTTGATTCGGATGCTATTACTATATTTGAAATTACAATTTACTAGTGAAATCATTTAGCTTACAATAAACGAGTGATTATCTTGTTTATCAAAACCAAACACTGAACTTTTTAAGTAGTAATGTAGTTAGTAATATTATTAAATAAATATCACTAACATCTCTTATATGTTTGTATTCACAACTAATCTAACTTTATTGCTAACTTTCAAAGTTTAATAGTAAAAACGAGACAGATTTAAAAAAAAAAAAAAAAAAAAAAAAAAAAAAAAAAAAAAAAAAAAAAAAAAAAAAAAAAAAAAAAAAAAAAAAAAAAAAAAAAAAAAAAAAAAAAAAAAAAAAAAAAAAAAAAAAAAAAAAAAAAAAAAAAAAAAAAAAAAAAAAAAAAAAAAAAAAAAAAAAAAAAAAAAAAAAAAAAAAAAAAAAAAAAAAAAAAAAAAAAAAAAAAAAAAAAAAAAAAAAAAAAAAAAAAAAAAAAAAAAAAAAAAAAAAAAAAAAAAAAAAAAAAAAAAAAAAAAAAAAAAAAAAAAAAAAAAAAAAAAAAAAAAAAAAAAAAAAAAAAAAAAAAAAAAAAAAAAAAAAAAAAAAAAAAAAAAAAAAAAAAAAAAAAAAAAAAAAAAAAAAAAAAAAAAAAAAAAAAAAAAAAAAAAAAAAAAAAAAAAAAAAAAAAAAAAAAAAAAAAAAAAAAAAAAAAAAAAAAAAAAAAAAAAAAAAAAAAAAAAAAAAAAAAAAAAAAAAAGACATGGACTGGGAGAAAGGAACCAAAACGGTGAGAGATTTGCAAACCTATGTGCCTTCAACGAACTGGTCATCGGTGGCACAATATTCTCGCACAAACGCAGTCACAAACCCAAATAGATTTCACTGGACCACACTACTCAAAAACGAATTGACCATTTATGTATCAACAAAACCTTCAGAAGGACCATGGAGGATGTGAGAACCAAGAGAGGAGCCGATATAGCCTCGGATCACCACTTGCTGGTCGCCAAAATGAAACTGAAGCTAAAGAAGCACTGGACAACGGGGCAGACAACATCACACAAGTTTAATACAGCCTTTTTTCGGGATACCGTAAAACTCAACGAATTCAAGATAGCCCTCACCAATAGGTTCCAGGCCTTTCAGGATTTACTCAATGGAGAGGAATCAACATTGGAGTACAATTGGAAAGGGGTTAAGGAGGCAATCACTTCAACATGTCAGGAGGTCCTTGGTCGCAAGAAGCACCATCACAAGAAATGGATCTCTGTTGATACTCTTGCAAAAATTGAAGAAAGGAGGAACAAGAAGGCAGCAGTGAATGTCAGCCGAACAAGAGCAGAGAAAGTTAAGGCGCAAGCCGAGTATACAGAAGCAAACAGGGAAGTGAAGAAGAGCATCAGAGCTGACAAACGAAAATATGTGTTAGATCTAGCAATGATGGCGGAAAAGTCTGCAAGAGAAGGAAACATGAGACAATTGTACGAAACAACAAAGAAGCTCGCCGAGAACTATCGTAAACCAGAACGACCAGTGAAAAGCAAGGAAGGCAAAGTAATCAGCAACACTGAAGAACAGAGAAATAGGTGGGTAGAGCACTTTAAGGAGCTCTTGAATCGACCAGCTCCACTGAACCCACCCAACATCGAAGCAACATCAACGGACCTCCCAATTAATATTGGCGCAACTACAATTGAGGAGATCAGTATGGCCATCAGACAAATCAAGAGCGGCAAAGCAGCAGGACCAGACAACATTCCAGCAGAGGCAATGAAAGCAGATGTAGAAGCAACTGCGAAAATATTTCACATTCTCTTCAAGAAGATTTGGGATGAGGAACAAGTACCATCAGATTGGAAAGAAGGATACCTGATCTAAATACCAAAGAAAGGCGACCTCAGCAATTGTGAGAACTACAGAGGCATCACTCTTCTTTCAATACCAGGCAAAGTCTGCAACAGAGTATTGTTAAACAGAATGAAGGACTTCGTAGACGTCAAGCTTCGAGATCAACAGGCCGGATTTCGTAAGGATCGATCGTGTACTGACCAAACTGCTACATTACGGATCATTTCGGAACAATCAACTGAATGAAATTCATCACCCTTCAACAAATTCATCGACTACGATAAAGCATTCGATAGCGTGGACAGGAAAACACTATGGAGGCTTCTTCGACACCAAGGCGTGCCTGAGAAAATAGTTAACATCATACGGAATTCTTATGATGGAATCAACTGCAAAATCGTGCACGGAGGTCAGCTGAGAGACTCTTTCGAGGTGAAGACCGGTGTCAGGCAAGGTTGCTTACTCTCACCCTTACTCATCATCCTGGTCATCGAATAGATTATGAAGACGTCAACATCTGGAGGGAAGCACGGTATCAACTGGACAGTTAGGACGCAGCTGGACGATGTGGACTTCGCAGATGACCTGGCTCTTCTATCTAACACTCAACAACAAATGCAAGAGAAGACGACCAGTGTAGCAGCAGCCTCTGCAGCAGTAGGTCTCAACATACATAAAGGAAAAAGCGAAATTCTCCGATGCAACACAACATGCACCAACCAAATCACGCTTGATGGAGATGCTTTCGAGGACGTTAACACCTTTACATATCTGGGCAGCATCATCGACGAGAAAGGTGGATCGGATGCAGATGTGAGGGCGCGGATTGGCAAAGCGAGGGCTGCATTTCTACAGTTGAAAAATATCTGGAACTCCAAACAACTTTCAAACAAAACCAAAAATCAGGATTTTCAATACAAACGAGACAGATTTGAACATTAAATGAATACACAAGCAACTTTTAAGCACCAGGGCACTTTATAAATGAAATCACTGACAATATGAACACTACTTTTCATATTTCGCTTATTATTCTTAAATTATTTCATAGTTTAGAGGCATCTCAGTTTAGGAAAGTTAATATCTTATTTGCTGCTATCAGTGTGATTATACCTGGACTAATATAAGTCAACATTAAAGTAAAATTCAAAGTACAAAAAGTGATTATCTGTGATACAAAAATGTTCACTAGTTTGCTCATTTGATTGTTATGTGGTGGTCAATATATCACTATTCTTTTGATGGTTGATATTCAGTGTGTTCTTAGTCTTCGCAATTTGCTCGTCCAGGCAGTCGTCACCAAATAGAGCCTGATGGTTATAAATCAGAAGGCAAACGCGAGGTGTTGAATACGTTTATTTTTGACACACCACAAAATGGACAAGCATATTACAAACACACAGAGAAAGGAAACACACTAGCAACCAAGTGGGTGGATTGGTGAATGTATTAATAAGATTCAAATGTACAAATATATACATAGAAAAATGTCTGAGTCATCGTGATATTTAAGAGATTAATATTAAAGCGAACAGTATGAATACGCACGTAGGCGTAAGCAATGCTCAGTCACACCAGCTCATACAAACCAGGCAATACCAATAGTACATGTAAGTTGTTGCTATACAAATGGCTTGGTTAAATAAGTTAATCGAAAGGCTTAACCAGATAAAATATAAGCGAACTCAAATGTATGTGGAGGCACTACAGTTAATTATACTTTCTAAGAGGAAAATGAATAGATGTGAACTGGTTCTGTCGCTGATCACTTCGGTATAAAACTTATTCAAAACTATGATTTGATAGGCGTTTAGTCATGATATGCACCATCCATGACTCGGTAGGAGTGAGAAGCTAGGTGGTACAATTTTTTTGATAAGCGCAATGCAAACAGATCTGAAGCTGAGATGAAGTTGTAAAACACGATAATTTAGGGCAATCATCTAATTCAATCAATGTTACTTTTCACCAATTACAATTGTTCACGCAGATTCAGGTAATCGATGCCAAGGCAAGATTGTGATTTCGTTATTTCTCTTGTGATGACAAGTCTTATTCAAAGTAGATTTTTAAAATGGATTAATATCAACAATAGAACCATTGAAAACCTAAGTTTACTACTTTTAAAACAATTAAGTTTCTTGCACAAGAGTAAGAACAGTAACAAACAACCGTGGCATTGAAACTATTTCACCTTTTCTATTTTCTGCAATTCACCATTCTAAATTTATCCAATGGATGATACTTTACCCACTGTACACACAAATGTACATTATTAACTAAACCAATAAGTACTACTCACCATGTAGATAGTAGTGTTACTGTACTTGAAGACGATTTTATTTCCCCACACAAGGATCGAACTGGTTGAAATGAGTTAGTTCTATGTGTATCTATTTTACAGAACCACAAAATATAATATATTAGTACAATCAACAATAAAAATAGTATAGCTTATAAATAACTGCTTTCAGTTACATAAGTTAAACTATGGAAAAATATCATACTACAATAATATAACACTTAAAGACAATACTATCACTTTGTTAGGTATTCCGTAATGATAGGAGTGTAATTGACCTAAAATTTCAGGTAAAAATCTGGTTGAAAATTGTGAAGGATTGTTTGTTATTTCGGTTAATATCCGGAATAAATTCAATAAGAAGCTGTTTCAGATTTACAATTTCAGTAAGCTGGCGCCCATGCGATGGTTATTTTCGTAATTCAAATAAATATGCCCTTCACATTAGAGTACTACTTGATGAACATTACGGCGGATTCTTTTTTATTTTTAACCTAAGATACTTTATTTTTATTAAGAACATTGAGAGTATCAAATCAAAGTAAAAAAACGAGCGGTACCATAGAATTTACATGCTCATTTTAAAAAAACTAATGATGTCGAAAAAAATAAGACTGTCAGAATTTACATACCTTAAATAACTTACATAAAAGTAATTTTAAAAAATGTTAGGATTTAAATGACATTTTTGTTATTCGCTATTTCGACTTTTTGTTATTTTTGACAATAAATGTAACTTTTCAACTTAAAAGTTACACGATTGCATGTTGTACATAGTTTGAAAGTTATTCATTTAACAAGAACATGCTGATCGTTCATGTATAGTATATTTTCATCAAATTCAAATTAACTTTCATTATTAACAACTGAAAGTTCTACATCTAAGCGATCCAAGTCAAAGAATACAACACTATTTCAACCAAACATCTAAGTTCTAATTATTCATCAATTCAAAATATTCATACATCGTTATAAATTCAATATGATTTTCCAATATAAATTGAACATTTAGATTTGAATGTCAATTTTTTTTTCAGTTGAAATAAAACAAAACTGTCTGATTATTGATAAAAAAAACATGCTCTTAATTATAAAGAGGGTTAACAGTTAATCAGTTTATTTTAAATCAGAATTATTTACATGACCTCGTAAATTTTGTTATATATCCGTTTTAAAATAAATATGATAGTTCATGCATCTGTAAACAACGTGAAATACAATTCAACACATATTCAACAAGATACATGCCATTAAGTTTCGAACGAATACTCTACATAGTTTAAATCAATAATCTATCCATATTATGAAAGTATGAAATAACAATAAGCTAAACATTTTTGAAACATTATTTTATCATCCTGAGGTTTGTATACATAGTTAATTAATTCAGACTGACTAGATTTCTCCAACTACACCATGAACCATATTCAATCTAATGGTATTTATGAAGTACGATCATAAAAAGTATACTACAAAGTGATTCAAAATGAGAAAACTTCGAATGTAAATCAGTATGAGTATAAACCAACTGAACTACGTAAATACATTTTATTTCCAATAGTCTTAAAATGTTGTAAACCAACTAAGAAAGAATAACTAGCCTGAAATCAATGTTTCCTGTTCATCGGCTATTTATTTTTTTTCAATCTTTACAACAAACTTGTGAAATATGACAATGCACTTTGAACGTAAAAGGCATTTGCATCATTTAGAACAATTGATTTTCAACATTAGAAACGCTGTGTAATAGAGTGAAGTAATGTAATGAACAATTGGAAATTTAAATAACACTTATCAAAACCTTCCTAAGATGATATTACATAGTGAAGGTGATAAAAAAAATTAATAATTTGAAATATATACTATTGTGTTTTATTTTAGGGAGTAGTTTTACATCAACTGTGAAATTGCTGTACATTCATAATAGATAGCATAATAAATACTTGTTCACTTATTCCTCGTTAAGTAGATTAAAGGACATTTTAATTAAACATCTAGGTTGTAGATAAATTACTGAAGTTTAGAAAGATTTGTTAGAAATATGATGGTTACACCAATACCCATTTCTTAACAGTATCCGACCATAGATACTACCTTGACATGGTGGTCAGAATTGCCGATCGAGCTGACCTAACCGAGAAACATTGGCAAGGACATATGTTTCATTAAATACTATCAAGTCAGGCAGGTAGACTGGAGAACGACAAGATTAAAAAGAGTAACTAAAGGTCTGAGGAATAAATCATACTGGTGACTGCTGATTGGTATGACAGCAGTGTGGGGTATCCCTCGGACAACCAGCATCTTCAGCAATACTACCTTCTCCCAAAGCATAGAGGGGTTAGAAGAGGTTGACCCTCACCTTGCATCACAAATTTCCGTCTCCGGCGGTAAAGCCACTTGAAGAGCGGAGCTAACCCTTCAAAAATATCCCATGAGAAAGCCGTTTGCAACGGACCTCAAGCAGTTGTCTTTTGGGATCTGTGATCGCGCTCTCAAATCTCCGAGACACACACTAACCCAGCTTTCTTGTATCAACTGAAGCAACAGACTTGATTAGCTGATGTCTAAGATGTTAGCCTCGTCAGCCCCATCAAAAAGCAAAATGTTGCTTCAGGATTGGCTTGTATCGGCACCTGAACTAGTGAAGCAGTTGAGCGTGTTGACCACTGCACCTATCTGAGGAGTCTCGTCAGTGCTGATGGCCTGAATAATTTCTTGTGAACCCTAATAATTTCCATTATCGCTAATACTTCTACTACCTCTTCTTCTATGGAATTTAAATTGACAATTACGTGTCTGTGCTAATATGGTATGGCAATTTAAAGTTAATCTGTTTTGATGCCCTTTTATTACAGTACTGTTATTTTTAAAACAACCGGCATATAAAAAATTAACAAAGAGAATACCTAAATGTATTTACACATGAACAATCACATTATTAATTCAATGATACTTAACTTAAACTCTCTTTTTTTAATAGAGTCTGATACGCAAAGCTTGGAGACTTACTTGCAACCTTCAAACATCCAAAAAACGTGTACATAGTTAATAATTACATATAATCTAGTAAATAAGCCTTTTGTTGTGTCGAAAATATAAAACATAAAAGACTACATTATTCAAATACGATGCAACGGACAGGTTCCAAGAACTGATCCAGTGACAATTATGTATTCGTAACTATGTAACCCTTCAAAAGTTTTATGAATTTCCGTCTTATTTAATTTCATGGAGTGTATTTACTTGTTGTGGTGTTTCGTTCTCTGAGTTTGATGTTTCGGTTGTGGAGCTTACGTTGTTCTTCTGAACAACAACAACATCATCAGCACAAACTTCAGAGAGAAGCGTATTTACTTATTCATTACGTATAAGCGTGCAGTAATTGATTATATTTTGGGAAAGAAACGTCCTGAAATACTTTGCTGTGATAATTCTATATTGTAATATTTATGTAATATCGAATAAAGCCTTTGTTAATAATGAACAGAAGAAAAGTTGATATCAACTGAACTAAATTGTTTTGAAATATTATTTTAAATGGCAGGATGTAATACATATAGGTCTTGTGATAGTTTTAAAATTCTTAGAGATAACGTACTTTATGCTTATACTGAATTGAATCGAGTCAAATAACAGAAAGAAATATGAGGATTTCAATGTTATTAGCCTTATCATTGGCAAGATTTAAGATTCCTTCTGATTGAATATTATTGACAAATCAAGAAATCAATTTTGGCAGCACTTAGTACATTAAAACCATGTCGTCTCAAAAATACCATACAATATCTTTTACAGATCGTAACCTAATTAATTGAAACAGTTAAGCGTAAATCTTAAATAATAACATTGTTAGCTGTACACAACTAAATGATATATATGTCTTACTTTACTTACTTACTCGCGCCTCTTACCCCCAATGGAGAATAGGGCCCCAAACTGCTTTCTTCAACCAACTATGTCCCGGGCTTCCCTTTCTAGTTCTTTCCTGTTTTTATTCATTCTTTATTTATTTCTCGGCGTAATGTGTTCATCGGTGTTCCTCTTTTCCTTTGGCCTTGAGGGTCCCTTGTGAAACAGTTAGGTGCTTTTCGTACTGTGTGTCCTATCCACTTCCACAGCTTCTTCCTCGTTTCCTGCTCCACAGGAATCTGGTTTGTTCTCTCCCACAGTGAGTTGTTGCTGTTAGTGACTGGCCTACGAATCCGAAGTATTTTTCATGTCTTTTCGGACATAAATCTTCTTTACAATTGTTTTGTTTGTTGCCATTGTTTGAAATTTTTTCTTTCGACTCTTTCTGTTCTTTTGTTATGTTGTATTATTCTTATCAGAAAATTTAACCACCCCATGTATTATAAGCCTACTGCACCATTTGTGTTCTGGTTACATCCACGTTTTCGCAGATATCATTAGTTGTCTACCTTCGAAAAGACTTTTTTAGTCCTGTAACTTGTTGCACTTTTTTGGCCCGCAAGCTTGCACAATTCATAGTTGATCTTATGTTTCTAATGTTAGTATTCTAACTCACTAACTACGCTTCACGAGTACATACAACTACATTTATTGAATTAAGGGGTTGTGAAGATTGTTAAGTTACACATTTCAAAACCATTAATCGATCAATGTTAGATCACCATTAGAAACCTGGAAGCACTGGATGGTCGTTTCGTCCTGGTATGGAACTCATCAGCCAATGAAACAGACAGAGCTGTACAATTTTTCAATCGAATCATTTATTTATTAAAAGTTAAATCAGCCTACTGTAATTAGCAAGTTATAACTTCAGAGGTAATTATCAATACTTTTGTAATTCAAATGATGTTAACTTATTTACAGTGATACCTTAATGATTGACTTGTTATTCAGGGCTTTATGATATAAATTCATCTATATCAAATGGATTTTGTTCCTATATTTCCAAGTTCAGACATGGAATATTCATTTTTTGAAAGTCATTATTATTAATAACTGAATATTTGCTCCAAGTACGAGTTTCGATATCAATTATTATGTTTCAAATACATGTCACGCACAGTAATAATCTGTTCAGGTATCATCTAAAATTAATATAAAAGACTGAACAAAGTAAGTAAATCAGTCATAATAGTTTGCAATGTTATTGATTTTTAGAAAACTACATATAATTTTGTACTCAGTAATGAAAGTAAAGTTCTAGTTCCTACGAAAAGGTTGGATAGGTTAGTGAATACATCCCTGCTAGTGGCACTTGGTGGTACTAGTTAGAAATATGCAGTAAGTATCATACATTGACAGATACGTTATACTAACGATCGAAGGTCATCGTGAAACCTAAGATCGAGGTTTCTTATCAACTAGCTTTCACTGTCTGATATTTGATTTATATTTGTATTCGAATTAATTGGTTATTAGTTAATGTGAAGACATTTCGGTATAGACATCATTTTGAAGATATTTAGAAAATGCAATATGTAATTACTGTTCAACTAACTGATATAACATGGATAAGGTGGTTGAACAGAATGCAGAACCTTTAGTTGTATAGAGAAATACCCAGGAAAGAACCTGACTATTCTGATAAGAAACCTAAACGCCAAGTTTACAATGGGGAATATAGGATATGAAGATGTCATATAATGACACGAAGTAGGAGAAGGGAAACGAATACTGAGTGATTCGCAAGTCTATATGATTCTAAGAAAATGGTAGCACTGCATTCCTACACAAATATATGGCTTTCATTATAATGGTCGATGACACTAGAATATCTTCTCAAGAAATTAAACCTACCATCTACCCATAAAGTTCTTAAGAGAGATCTATGTTCTAAGCAAAGCTATTTTAAAATTTCTAACATTATATTCATCTAATTTCTAATATAAGTCAATTGATAAACTGATAAAAATACTTTTTCGATGAAAATAATTTATCACTGTAATGTCAGTTTTTTTTCTTGATAATTAATTCGCTCTACTAGCATTTGATTAAAATATTCAATAGAAAAAAAACATATTTATCAATGTGTGTGTGTGCCTTTTTTTTAGTACAAAAATGAGATAATTTATTATGCAATATCAATCTAATGGAAATAGAAATAGTAATGCCAACTTGGAAAATATTACACATATTAAATCAATACATCAACTGCTGTCATGTGTAAAATTTTGAAAAATTTGAAAATTTCATCAATTCACAAGTAAATCAATCTTGAATATGTAACCACTATAAAAATGATTGAAAGGAGGCATTACAAATTATCGAAGTCAATTTGATCATTATTTATTTATTTATATACGCATAGATTTTGAAAGGAAAATAAAAAGCAAATCTAACTAAATGTTGGTGTTCATTACTTTTCTAATGAATGATAATTTATTTGTCAAAACTTTTGATATTTAGAATTTAAGTTTATTATTTCAACTAAATAGATGGTATTTCTAACGTTCCAATAGAAAGGCCTATGCACAAGTTTACGATGTATTGTATTCATAAGTTGAATTCAAGCAGATAATCATTAAAAAACAGGCAGCCTCTAGCAGGTCCTATTTCAATGTGTTCCGACAGCGGATTGAGGTTCACTGAATAACATGTATGACTTACGATTCAATCACTCGAAAACGAGCCTATACGTCGTTTGTGATTTACGTGAAGTTACTGGATAGTGATCAAATCAACAGTGTTTGAATTGATAAGTTCTAAGTTTGAAATCTCATTAGCCGGCTTCTGCTTGGGGAGTGCATAAACGCAACTGGTTTCCATCAGAAAGAAAATACCAAATATGTAATACGTATTTTGAAATGTTTTAAAATACTCAAAATGTTTAGCTCACTACTCCATAATCGTTACCATTAATGACAGAGACTAGTTATCCATGAAATTTATATTTGTCTAATTCTTGTACTGAACTATAACATAAAACATCCAAATATTGATAGCATTTCTATTTTGATAAACGTATCTGCTTCTCAGCAATTTTTCTAATAATTAGAAAATCAATAGCTACGATGTCATGTAAGTAGATGATTTGTACTGATTTGGTTAATTTTGAAACTAATTTTCACTATGAATTTGCATCAGTTAATGAGCTATCGAATATTAGTTTAACGTTTCATTAATGCAACTTAGTTGTAAATATCTGACAAAAAAAACCAGCTAATCAAGGTCTCGTGATCGGTAGCACTCTAATACCTCTAATTTTCATTTTTGAAAAGTTAAATTAATTTGTTGAAACTACTCCTCATTCTTTGGCTAAATTACAATCATTGTAACGATGACTGCATAAAATATCTTCCTCATCATTCACATCAAAATTATAATAGCAATTAGTGTTTGAGCTAAATTTATAACTAAACGTTACTTATCCTGACCATAAATGTTGCTCTCCATAAATATAAATTATCTGAATAGTCATAACTACTTAAACTGATGGACAGTACTTTGCAATGATAATTATATGCCTGACTTCTGAGGATAATAACCTTTTCGAAATATAAAGTCCTCCTTGAACACTGGTTTTGTAGTCACTGAGTTTAACTTTTCACACTTATCAGTCATGATGTAATAATCATAAAGTTTTCATGAATTGTTCGAATGATATTCAGTTATTACAAAGCCTGACAATCTAATATGAAATAGGATTTTTAACTCGTATGAATTATTAAAGGCGTTAGTCAAAACAACGAATTATCAACTATTCACCTAATAATGATAAAGGGGAAAAGAAAAACTTACCTGGTAAATCTATCGTTTCATTGAATTTCGAAGCATAATCTTCAGTGCGTATACTGTCATTGTCTAAATTATCATCCATAATTCAGATTATCAATGAATATCAACAGAACTTTTCTAGTTTCATTTTTATTTAATTCCACATATGAAAATACAATTGATTGTAACTCTTTGTTTTATTTACCGAATCCTGGTCACTTTATTTCTCTGTCTCCAAAACATCAAATCAATTCAATATGAATAAAGTTACTGCTTTGCATTTTGTATGTATGAACAATTAGGTTTTAGTGTGTTTTGTCATTGACTATTTGACACATATTGTATGAATCAGTCTCATTATTACAAGTCTTCAAATTAATTTGGACTATTTATGCGGGTGATTACCTTAAGTAACGGAACATTTAACTAATGTATCTGTGATTGATTAATTAATAGGTAGGTGTAATTACTTGTTTTCTACCATTGGAATATTCTAAATTCCATATATAAACTACCTTAGACTTTTGTTCTAACCGAAAGCATCTACTGATCAACAAACGATACTTTTGGGAGATTGTAAACTGGAGAATCCTCCTGATAAAATTTTTATTCACTGAGTACCAGGTGACAGTGTTTAAGTGTATTTACAGATTTCTCTGATAAATTAAAAACTCAATTGCTTATAGCTGTTGTTTCGAATATAGTATACAATTTCGTTTCCTTCTGTTCCATTTAAAGATTTATGTTTTACAAACCCGAAAGGTTATTTGTTATTGTCAACAGACATAGATATAATGGCTAGCAGTAGAATACAGGACATGAATTTCGTACCTGCATCCCAGAGTTAACATTCACTTAGAGACTCAAATCTGGTATCTTTCGGTATTTGTCAGTTATTTTTATTTCATCTAGATTATTTTGCGTGGTTTGGGTTCCATGAGGTGTTATTGGCGAGCCCTATTAGGAGAACCTATAAGCTTCAAGTACTCAAAATTGATTTGTTATTTCTTCAGAAATCAATAAATAGCCAGGATCCTGTTTTGTCACTTAACTACATTGATGCTCTGAGACTACCACGATTAGCAAACTCTTCAATTTGACACCATTAAATCTCATAGTCGTGTTGGCAGAAATATTGAAATCAATCTCCACTAGCTCAGAAGACAATTTCAAGTTATTCTGTATTCTTTTAATTGCTATAACAGGCTGGTATACTAAATAAAAATAGGACCGATTACCGAAAATGTCAGTCATGGCATATACAACAATCACCTATGAATAAACGAGTGAAACATTATCAATAAAATTTGTTTATTCTTTCAACCACATAAATCACACCATATTATTTTAAAAGAGAATTCGAAACAGTTTAAGTATGTAAATACTTGAATAATCTTAGGTGTGAATAACAGTTGCTGCATTAATTAGTTATTAAGCGTACTAATCCATAGAAAGTTACCATTATTGAGTGCAGAAACCTCACTTAATACTGTGAAGTTATCGCGTAGCAGGAATAGTGAATTGAGGAACAAACTCATATTTATATTACGTAAATTGCCAAAGCCATAATGCTTAATATTCTTCCTAAGAAAAAGAATCTCCATTAGATCTTGTGCTAAACTCGTGAAACTGGTAAACATTTGCATAAATAGATGTATTAGTAAATGAAGTACATTGCCATAATCCTGTTAGCTACTCTAACTAATTGTCGGTTTTATCAGGTCACTGATATAATTTAGGCTGTTGAACAGATACTTTTGTAAATAAGAATTGTTTCCTAAGCTTTTAAACAAAAAAATTTTCGAAAAGCAAACAAAAACAAGTCCGATACAGCCAGTATTTATCATGCGATGAAAACTATTATTTATACACTAAAAATCTGACTAATGTTAGATGAATCTTTGCATTTTAATTAACTGAGCATTAAACTGGCAGACGCAGAACAGCCACTGATTATTACAAATGATTTTGAAGGATGATTGAACTTTACCAGAAATTAGCTGGAGCTTGAAATTTGTACCAGTAAATTAAAACTGAAATGTCTACACTCATCATGTTAGCCGTGGAAAATAAAGCTTCTATATTTTATCAAGTATGGAGCTGAAGTTTATGAAACTGTGAAATTTCACATCAGAAGAGGACAGTAATTTGACTCAAGGTGAACGTGAGATGAAAAATAAATCTATGGTAATTATTGCATCAAACTGATAAATACTTGAAGATACTATCAGGTGGTCTCTGAGAAAATAATCTATTCGATAGCGAAATATCGAAGAAAATGAAACGAAAGTCCTGAAGTACTAACATGAAAGACATGAATCGTATCTACATACCGTATTTTAATAATTGATCAGCGTGATCAGTCATTGTCAAGTTCAGAATAAAAATGTCCTTTTGTTTTCATTCATCAATATATTTTATCTCAAGAGTTGAAAATTTATTGTAAATAATAAAAAGTTTATGTAAAGATCAAGGAAAAACTGAATAGTCCGATGTAATATTATTCGTTCCTAAAATTATTTCAGTTATATTTTGAAATGCATAATTCAATTTCGATCATTTAACAAAAGATGGTCTACAAAATTTCATCACATATGTTGAAAATTACCGGTCATAATTTTTAAATTAAATTCATAGACTCACGGACAATTAATTATTCAGAATAAAAATCTGGTGTATGATACATTTTTAAATAACATTTCATTCGGAGTGGAACGACAAGTTGCACGATCAATCCTGAAAAATTACTTTTTACGTGTAAAATAAATTATTATTATTATTAGTGGTAGTCATTTAACATAATGAGTCACAATTAACTGTACGTTGATAATTTATGAGAAAATTTGTGTAGCTTTGAAGATACCTGTCCTTTCCAGAACTAATATCAACGGGGTTATCACTAAAGACTTAAGACAAATCTTTACCCATTTATTTCCAGTTTGTGAAATTCGAGTAGTTAGCATTCACAACCTATTAAGAGATAAATCTAGGATTTACAGTTCTTACAGAAAGCACTAAAAATTTAGGACAGTGATTTAGAATTTGCAGCTTCATTAGACTTTTCGAACATTTGGATTCTACCTTTATCTTAGTTTAGTTGACTTACTATTCATAGCATTAGTGCATGAAGTGATTGACTGTTTAAATGTGCCAGGTTGGTAGATGTAGATTACTTGGTTGAGGTTACAACTATAATCGCTGTCAATGGTCAGAAGCTTTAGGTGAGATAGCCTGGAATCTTTCACAACACAGATCCATTTATCCTTCATACTTCTTTCGACCTAGAATTCTTTTACCTATAAATTTCTTCTCTGCTTTTAAGAACTTTGTATTCGGTAAGCATTTTTCCTCATGATTATTTCTGCTATTCTTCTTGATTTCGTTACCCTAAAGCGTAAGCACGATTTCAGTAACGTGTACCATGGTCTACGTTCGCTAGTTAAGCGTTTCTTTTAGATTTACGAAGAAACCATTTTTGATCGGTCAGAATTACTCACAAGTTAGATGCTGATGGATCGTAATCAAGAAGAAAATAACTTTTTATTGGTTCTTCACACTCCATTGCTTTCCTGATGATAATCATCCGTGACAAAAAGTGTCTTCGAAATTTTACATAAAGAAAATTACTAATAACTTGTGATTTAACCAATATTTATGAAAATAAGAAACATATTCATTTCTCTTTCTCTTCAATAACAAACTTATAATAAAATTTTATGGATTGTATTAAAACTTGATTAGAACTTTTATTTTTGAAGAGATATTTATTTATAAGTCGATATTTTATAGATTTCAAAAAACATATTCAGGCAATGCAGGATAAAACAAGCAGAAACAAGTTTCAGTTTACATTCTTTTGACATGATTATGAAATTCATTTATAATATCGAAATAATTGGAAATAATAATCTTCACAAAAAAAATTGGGTAATATGTTTCATGAAATGAATCAGTTCAATTGGAAAATAGTAATATTTTCGCATGATTAAATGAATATTATTATTTTAGTTACTTTTACAGAATTTGTGTTACTTTGAAAACCAATCTGTGATGAGTATGGAAAAAACTGCAACTTTATAATACAATCTGTTTTTTTAGTTATAATCGTCGTTTGTAAATTAATAAAACGATATTTGTACTCTTGAAATAGTGATCTGTTAATCTTGATGATAAAGCTTCAATGTGGTTGATTGTCTATTTGTTAAAGTCGTCACTTGCTATGCTTGAAACTATTATGGGTTCCCCTTAGTTGATAAACGAGAACGAGAAAATGAACCGTGTGCGGGTGGGCTACTCTGATCTGTGCACTAACAAAGAATTCTTGATATAGCGTAGAAAGTGTATTCTACAAA
This sequence comes from Schistosoma turkestanicum, assembly GCA_944470395.2. Classification (NCBI taxonomy): domain Eukaryota; kingdom Metazoa; phylum Platyhelminthes; class Trematoda; order Strigeidida; family Schistosomatidae; genus Schistosoma; species Schistosoma turkestanicum. The sequence goes on from OX103971.1 coordinate 49,091,424, forward strand.
CACCCAGCAAACACAATCCTCTCAAGCACACAAATCGCGTTTATTTATACATCATAGGAACGTTCTTGGGAGAGTCACATAGTAACCAGCTACAGTCAAAGATTTTCCTGGTGGAAAATGTGGTCTCAAGATCAACTCATCGGCCCATGCTCGGAAACATAAAATCCAAAATAAAACATTTATCAAGCGAGTTCTGGGGATCTAACGTCCCTAACACTAATATAACTCAAGCATAGATGGAAAGTAGTTTAGGATGAAGAAATCTACAAAGTACTGATGATGTATATCGATCAACTATCTTACAGCATTGTAAAATATGTGAGATTTTTTTTTCTACTCATCAGTCTATCATAAATGAATTACTTTTCGTATATATAAGCGAATCAGCGTGAAATTAATTTGGAATTAGCAAATACTTAATTTCACTAGAACTTACAAATGTTAAAGTTAAAAAAAGTGTGCTAATTATGTTCCGCGTTATCACTATACTTTTTTGATGTGATTTTTTGTAATGGATTATTGAAAACGGATAATCAAAATCTTCTGTTAATCCAGAAATACCACGACAAACATCTGAGTAAAACATGTATATAGGTTTGCGAAACTCATAGTAATAGTGTGTAATTTTCTCGTGCTATATTCTTTAGTACTTACATCAGTGCTATCCAATTTTAAAATCGAATATTAAATAATTCAGTTCATAACATTGATAAATGAATTATTTTTTGTTATGTGAAATCGAAACCATAACTATACAAACTGTTTTATTTTTTTAATGCCAAGTTATACAGATAACTGTGTGAATTTCAAATCTAATTGGTTTAACATTACTATAACTGAAAATTAGACAATGAGATTTGTGTAGTTTTTTTCTTCATAAATACTTATTAATCTACTTGACTTTATTTTAACTATAGAATTTTAACACTTCATTATACATTCTAGACTAATTTACCTCACACACTGGCTACACGAATAAATGATATTTTGGAGCGCACACGATTATGATTATTGTATTTTGCTTTTCAATAAAACTATTTCAAATTTTTAACCTAGCACTGAACAATGACAGATTCTAGTAAATAATAAGATGAATTCACATTGTACTAATGAAATTTTGATGCTTGTTCCCCCCTGATGTTAATAAAACGAATTGTGTATAAAATGTTTATTTATTATTATTGATACAAGTGTACGTAATTCACTTTTAAATCAAACTCTCAATGGTTATGATTATATGGTCAACCAATTTAGGCCATTGAAATCTAAACATGATGATCAACAAATAGTGATTTCTCGATATTTATAAATCAATAAGCTTTTAATTATTTTAATACTATGAAAAGAAGGGATAATTTCTTCAGCAGAAATAAGTTTTGAGAGAAGCTATCGATTCATAACAATATAATAAATGTGTTCACTAATATGAGTAATAATAGAACAGAAGCCGCCAATTATCATAAATAATAATGGTCCGTTCATTTGTTTTAAACGTATTGGGATTTTCGGATTTCTGTCTTCTGTTGTTATGCATAAATTGTTATGAATTTGAAGTTTTGTCGTAAAGTCGAACACACGTTCTTTATTATGTTGTATACTGTAGAGTTTTCCAGAATCTTCCAAGTACTTGAAAAGAAGATATGGAAAAACAGATTATTAAAACACCGTTTGAAAAATGATAGATTTCAAAGAACAAATACCAGCAAACTTATGATAAACCAAACAGTGTTAAACATTAAATGATCAGGATATAAATTCATTATAAGATAGGCTTTTTTTCAAATTTGATGAATCAGACTAAAATGAGAACGTGTGAATTATACATTCAAAAACATTGTGATTATACGGTGAAAGAAATCGGAATTGCAGATTAGAACAAATGATTGGTCAGATTTTAACTCAACAGTTAAGTGAAATCTTATTCATTATAAAATCATGAATATACTATAACTCTAACTGAAGATATCGTAAAATGTGCTCACTAGTGACTAACTTCGTGATGAACTTCTCGGAGTTCTAGTGACAACAAGAAGTGACCAGTGGAGTTCAACCCTGTCGGGCGTATGCAGTAACTACCAAAGACAAGTGGGTGAGGTCGCACAAAATCCCTAGATCACTCAGAGTTAGACATTAACACCGTCGGATGCCGGCCCAGCGGTCCAGAGATTAGTCGTTCGAGTACAATACCGAAGGTCCCGGGTTCGAATCCTGCGGGATGCAGGACTCGTGGATACGTAGTGCTGACAAGTCCCAAACCAGGACGAAATGGCTGTCCAGGGCTTGCAGGTTTCTAATGGTGGTCTAACAATGATTGATTGATGATTCCAAATGTGTAAATGATATCTCATAAAGATGACATTAACTGCAGTTGTCAAAATTGAAATAAATGAAGAAAACAAATTTACACAAACCACTCGTAGAAATAATCTCCCTGTACTACTTTTAATGACGCAATAACTTATGTTTTTATAATGAAGTAAGTATCAATACAGTTATAAAGATCAAGCGGATGATAACATCGAAATGGAAATTTTCCCCTCTGAAACGTCTTCATTTTCTTACTAACTCGATTGATTTCCGTTATCCTTCTAATATTAGGATCAGGTAGATGAGCTGTTTAATAACATTCTCTGACCTAAGGGGTCAATCACATCAAACGTGTTATTGTATTTACACTGCAACTTGAAAAAAGAGTGAAATATATACCGCTGGACAGAAAATGAATAATTTAAAGTATTTGTAACTTCAAGGTGAACAAACGTTTGTCGAAAGTTAAAGGCTTTGTATGATTTGAAATACAGAAATTAGTTTAACAACTTTTCAGTCATCAATCCCAAACGCACAAATATGCTCATTGCTGGTACTCTCAAATTATTATTATCATTATTGCTTTATATATTTTATCTATATCTTGTGTGATTTAAACAGAATATAGCACCCTGATCTAAGAAAGGTCACTGTGGTGTAGGTGAAAAATCTAAACTAATCGGCAGATTAGAGTCTTAAAGTTTCTGTATGATAAAAAAACGCACAAACCGAATCCTCTTTCTTCATCATTAAGAAAGATGACGTATGACCTTATCACAGTCTGAAAATAATTTAATAATAAATTCAGAACAATATTTTTCTGTGAGAATGAAATGTTTACAAATACTTGTACTAGCTCAGAACCAATTATTTGTTAGCTAACTGTCAAATGTATCGTCCAGTTATCAACAAGTGAATCTCTTAACCTCAACATGTTACCGAGAGATACAAAAGAGAGTTGAATCACCTGAACTATTTGTTTAACCAGAACTAACATGTTACTTTCAACCTAATGACAAACAACAAAATTCCTTGAATCGATTACATTGATTCTATTTTAAGGCTTGTGTTAAACTAAAAACAACAAATAGCTAAACTTGTCATTCAGGCCTCTGAACAACTGCCTTATTATGTATGCGTAGTTTATCGACTTTATAACCTTTTGAAAATATAAGATATTGGTTCACGCAAATAAAATTTACACTAAATGCATTTAACTAACAGTACACCGTACGCTAACTCCAATTATTCCTTCTGTACATTTCTGTACATTTCACTAGAAAGTATCCTTTTAACTGTTTACACGTTCAATTATTCATTCATTTGTTGTATATTATAAGATTTTTATAGATATTTTATCATTTTTAAAATCGTTTATTCACTATGCTGGTTTGGTAATTTATTCCCTGACTAATATCAATCCATGATGAAAAATATAAAATAATAAACCAGATTTTCATTAACTATTTCGTTAAAAAGATAATAATAAGTTATACGAGTGATAGTGGTCTGACTACGATCAGTTAGTGATTTAAATCCAACAATCTCCACAAGTTCCAAGTACTAATAATGTCCTAATGAGTAGAAATTCTAATTTCTAACGGTTTGTGAAGGAATGTAAGCCACTTCTTGAGAGTAAGCCAAATAAATAACTGAATAAACTTAACCTTAGTCTAGATAGCGTGAGCGAAGCAAATCAGAATACTTTTAGTCAAATCAAAATTAATCTGAACAGGACAATGTCAAGTTATTTTTTGGTTAAGGTGATTTTATGTTGTAAGTCAGTGTATTTGTTCAGGTGTATGAAAAATACGTATGATAGGGTCCAGTTAGAATTTGAGTTTGCTTATATGTGTCATTTAGGTAAGAAATGAACATAATCAAAAATGGTGGTTTAGATAAGCAGTTCAAGTTCGATGAAAAGTCAACTCTTTCTCTCTCTATTGAGAGCAAGGGTAATCAGTATGATGTGAAAGGATATTAACTATTTAATTTAGTTCAGTTTGTTCCTATAATTAAAATGATTAGTAGAAATAGTAGTTTGAGTAATATGGTCACAATACTCTTAAAACTAAAAGAAAGAGATTATGAAAATTTTATGGCCCAGATTTATTAATAGAAACACAGGATCTCAGTTTAAGACTTCAGCAAGACCAATAAATTTTTGTGCCAGGAAAGTACTATGAACTATATAAATTCAATAAGGGTAGCTCTTGAAATATATTAACTTTTTACCTAACTAATCATCTTTATGTTAAGATGAAAAATGATAGAATTTATCTGCTTTATTTTTAAAAGTTACATAGTCTCTCGTTACCCTATACCAGCTTATTAATTGCATTCTACTAACTGTAATTACATTGTATTGAACTTGATGAGTTGACTGATTTGAATAATGGTGAGTATGATGATCAAATTTTGCAAAAAATGTATGAATTGCAATCGTGCTTAAATTGACCTGTTTACAACGATGTTAAAAGGAAACGCCAGCCGGATATGTTGTTATCTTGCAGTAATTACACACTTGAAAACTTTATTAATCGAGTTAATTTTTTGAAAAAGATTGACCTCACTATAAAACCTATTTAGTTATTTAGTTAAACGGATTGTATAAATTGAGTGAATATCCGGTAACGTTTTCCTCTCTTCACAGCTGTTCAGTTCTTAAGCATTAGGAAGTGTTCACAAACCCGGATGAGACAGCTATTCAATGCTGTCAGATGTGCAATCTTTCACAAAGTGAAGTCAATAAGCGAATAGATGTTTTTAGATAACCATTAAACAAAAGTATTTTATCAATAATTCGTGCTTATTTCGGACTTTTCCAACATTTAACTCACTTTTAGGTATACATTCATTTCCCGAAGTGATTTTTGACTGAATGTTAAAAATCCCAATTCTGTTAAAGGCATGTCTTGGAACTTTTCATTATCCTCTTTTTCATTTTCAGTACCACAATCTAACTTAATATAATTCCAGTCAGTATTCCGATATTTTAATGATTGTAGATACTGACCGTGAATATGATCTGTTAAAATTATCATTGATGTATTGATCTCCTCTGGTAGAAGTTCCATATTAAACAATTTCATTGGATAAGAGAACTTTTCTTCAAAATAATTGCATAATTTCGGATTTAAATTGCAATAGATGGTGTGATTTCGACTGTCGAAATAAGGATGGTATTTCAAATTATTGTCATTATACTGTTTGAAAATTAACACTGATGTACCCAATGCATAGGCAATAATGCAAATTAAACAAAATGCATGCCAGAATAAAGTGATTGTTATTCCGCCCCATGATTTTGGTAATTTGTTTATAGCTAAAAGTCAAATAACAGTATTTTAAAAAAATCCTTCAATGACAATACTGTTTCTATTTCATTGAAAAAAAACCTATTTATCAACAAAAAAACTGTTTAGAACACTTCAGCAGTGTTTACCTCTGCGTCTGAACTATTTATTTTACAGATGTGTTCAAAAAGCAACAGAGTTGCGAATTTGTAAAGACAAGAGCATTTATAAACATTTTTAGACTTTATAATGTAGTTCTTGTAAGTTATTCAAAAGTAATTATTGAAATAAATCAGCTATTAGTTGTTTTTTATATTGAATAAATTATGATCCCATGATCGACAAGTTGCTAAAAAAAGATACAAAATTTAAAAGAAATTATTTATTCATGATTTTTAATGTGCTATTCATGTATTTAATGGTACCATTCAATATCATTTGGTTAACTTCTCTGTTTAAAAAAAGAAGTTCGAAGTGGTATTTTGTAGTAAGATAACTTCAGTCTACTTTGATTGACAGAAAAGAAGATCAGGGTTCATGATAACAATGATGACACAAAATAAAATGTTTCACCATTAAATCTGAACATAATAAAAATCAGCAGAAGTGTAATCAGTCTTATTTACAAAGGATTTACGATATTTGATCAATAATTTGACCGTAACTTATGCATAGATCTCTTTTTCAAACAACTAATAATTTATTTTTCATCAAAAGCTGACTTTAGTCGGAGGTCTATTGTAAATCAAATAGGATTAAACAACCTTTTCATTACAGTTAGTTTTAAACTGTGTGTATAGTTCTTAAATGAGGCAAACTCATCTGTCCAGTTAACTTGTGCTTTCAATGCTTTACCAATGTACGCGTCGATTCGCGATACTAAAGTATACTTTCAAAGTGTGCGAATATTCACTAATTTACTGTGGTGAAATCTTAATTGATCAATCACTTGTAAATTGAATAGTTTTGCATATCAGATTACCTCTCCGAGTAAAAATGTCATCCATATATACATGTTAACTTAAATTCATTTATAAACAATTTAAATCAGGAACTGATCTTAAATGGACCACTATTATGTACTTGAAAGCACTGTATGGCCGTCTCGTCCTAAGATGAGACTCCTCAGTACTGCAGATTCACAATCCCATACACACAAACTGCATCTAGAGTCTTCAGTATCTCACGCAAACACCTAATATCTGAACCAAATATTTTAGTCTTGAATTGAACAGTTCAAAATATTTGATTGGTTGTAGTATTCACAAATTCTGTCGGTTTGAAGAAATTAAAACAAAATACACTTCAGTGTATTTGCTAAAAGCTGAAGTTTTATTATTGATTTGAATTTTTCAGTAAATAAAGTAATTTAATAATAACCAAATAGTGTGTTTGAATAATGTCCAGACAGCAAAAGCGATGGCATCCTTTTCAAAGTCATATTCTGAAGGTTTTTTCATAGATCGTGATTTTTAGCGAAGATAGTCCAACCGTTAACAGTAAATAATTTATCGATAAAATTTCATGACAAAGATATTGAAAATAATCGGGCTTTGTTAGAAAACATGATAGTTTCGATGTTGATTTATCACAATGATTGGTTTTTTTATTTTAATGAATTACAAACGAATACCTTTCAGTGTATACACTGTGTCATCTCTGAGTTGAATTCTAATCCATTCATAACTACTGGAGTACGTATGCATCAGATATATTTGCTTATTACTAGTGCGGTGGTGGTGCGCGCTACTTATAAGTAGTATATGACGCGAGTGAAAACGTAATGTCTGGCAGCAGAAGATGGGGGAAGATCAAGAAAGGAAGAGTGGGAACATAATGGAATTTGTATGAAACGCATGAATAGTGAAATGTCAGACAATGGATTGATGATGGATTGATGTTTTGCAAATTAACGATTTACGATATGGTTTTCCTATTTTACCAATTAACTCTGTAATTTTCGATAAATGCAATTCGGTTGCCCTCATCTGTGTTCTCCTTCACTTCACTAGCACCTATATTACAATCAAAACTATTACCGCAAGCTACCATCATGATGTAATGAGAAGACAAAGTTGATCTGTCACGCATAATGTAATTGTGTCACACTCTTCAAACAACTTAATTATCCTAGTTTTTATGCATAAATACTATGAGTAGTACGTGTGTGACCATACTGTTCGAAATGTATAGCACAGATAAAGAAGACACTACTCATTATTTATCCGACAAAATAAGTGTCTAATATTGAGTCAAATACCTGTATAGCATGATGTTCGAAATCTGCTCTATTGGACTAGCATGACCGATGATCTAATTGTGCTACTAAACATCTAAATGATTAACTAAACTAACTATTGTCAAATGTTGAATGTATATACTTACAAATCTTGTGTGGATATGGGCTGACAAACAAAACTAAACGTTAATGCTTATTATGTGAATAATTCACCTATTCCATATGGTTGGATATGAATTTTCATAAGACTATAGAAAAATCTTGTGACTAGGTAATTCCTCTTTGGATTTGTTCATTTTACCAAACATTCGTTGTATTTTCAATCACCATTGAAAATTAGATTCGAATTCAAGTAACTTAGACGTTACGTTTAAAACAACATAAAAAGATATTCAGTTAACATAGTAAATCGTACAAATATAAACCAGACAGAATAGTTAAGCTACACTTCATTGTATATTTAATACTTTGATTTTTTTTGTAAATAATCAACCTAGCATTATTAACTAACCATTAACGTTTATTGAAATAACTAGTTTTCATAGTGATTCATTTAAAACCTAAGAATTTACTAGTGACATGTGTGACTGTCTATGTGACTTTAGTTCAGATTTCAAAATCTCCTCGAAGCCTCTTATCCATCTTGCTGATGAATCTCAACAAGTTCAACCACTAAACAATGTTATTCATCTACCTTATTTCTGTATTGATTCAGTTAGTTGTGCTCACTAATTTATCACCGACTGGTAACTAATATCACATTTATCCAGTCCATTAAGGTGATCGAATTTAAACAGTTAAGTTGCTCAAATCTTACCTGGAGTATCAGTATCCATGTGACTGTAGGTACAACTTGTTGATAAGAAAGAACCGGCATCTAACGTCAATCTAGAAATTCATGTCGATCCATCTCAGACATTTAACTTTGCTCATATATCTACCATACTCTTCATGACAAAGATTCATAAAATCAGTTTAACGCTAATAATAATATCATTCAATGCCATTAGAGTTCCATTAAACAGTTTATGAGTTTTATCACTTTTTATGCAAAGAAAGATATCAAAATTTACGGAAAGAAGATATCAGAGATTATAGTACCAAACAATCAGATATTTTTCATTAGTTAGTCATGAGTTCTAACATGAGTCATAAGTTAAACATGTGAGTCATTAGTTAAAACTTAATTTTCTGTAAAACTTCACAACAGGACAAAGACTTAATAGTAACATGCTTAAATATTGTAGGTAAAGTATTGACATGAGCAGATAAATAAAATAAAACACTTACATTGTAAAAATAATCCCATAAAAACATAATGAAATGAATCCCATAAATTTAAACTTGATTCATTTGAAGGTGAAATTTTTGTATATTTCTCACATGACGGTCTTGTATACTCGAACATAAATAACAATGAACCAGTCTGTTAAAATACAGAATATGAAATTATAATGAATCATGCATAATACACCGATTCTGGTCAATGTAAAGAATAAGAAGCTTTAAATAGAATGTTAATCATTAATTTTACATGAATACCACATTGAAAAAAACAAAACGTTCATGTAACGCATGCAAGCATTTATCAACTTTTAGTTACGCTTGTATCATTCCGAATGGTTACTGATAAGCTCCACTGTTAAACGCAAATACATCTTTTTGCTTACTGGGTGGTTTTCTTACTTTCCTATCGTTCTTTTCGCTTTCCGATCTGCAACAATAGGGCTTGTATGCTCATCGACCACAATTTTTATCCAAGTTAAACACACAACTATCACAGACTAAACATTTACTCGTGTCTTTTAACAAGTGTGGTAAATTCAAGCTATTCATTCCACAAAGCCTAATGGTTTATATGTCTCGCCTTAATGTGTTTATGAAAATGCACAGTTTAAAATAAATATGAAATACTAAAGCTGTTTCATGCTTTTGCTTTACATATCACAGCTTTCAGTGTTATCTTATAGAAATATAATTTAGACTTGATCACTAAGAGTTTTAATAGAACTAACTATATTAGCTATGAATTCTGAAGATGCAATCTGCTCAGTAATAACAACAGAGGATTAGTCACTTTTGATTTTTTTTTTTTAGTTCACCAACTAACTCCATCTCTTGTTATAAATTACTTCTATATCATTCAAAATCTCCTCTAACACAAGTAACCTAATAAAAATCATAATAACTTTGAAAAAAAAACTTCACCACAAAAAAAAACAAGATTTGTTTACATCAAAGTAATCTGTACTCACTGTTAATGCATATAATAGAATTAATGACCATATAGATGAATGAAATGTGTACAAAAAGTACATTCCGTTTAAAAATGATGAATTTATTTCACTTGAACAATTATTTTTCAAACATTTTACCATTAGCACCGGTTTAAATTGAGAAAATGATCTAGTTATATAAGGCAATGTAGAATAGATCTGTTTATTATTCACATTGGTGGTTGTAAAGCTATTTTCCATGTTCATTAGAATATCAGATGAGAATTGAAAAAGGCATAAACTTTGATTGTTGGTTAAAAGCTAAGTAAATGAAGAAATTAAAACCAAAAAAAACTGGCGTATAAATTTATGATAAGTTCAGCTATAAAATCATTTACCTGAACATTGACTCTCTTATCTAACACCTAAATGTGGAAGAGTGACAGTTATGTCAATCGTTTTTATTGAACATAAGGAATACTGGTTTTGAATGCTGAAAAACAAAGAGCTCTAAACAATTTCTACGTCTTAGCTTGAAACTCTTGAGGATGTTGGATTCACAAACCCCAAAAGATATCAACTGATTCGATAATTAAATTCAAACTCAATCTTATTTCTGGTGAGACCTGAAGCACATGGTTGGACACTTTTATAAAGTCTAGGCCTATATCAAAATAATTCGAATAGTCCTTATTTTTCAGTCAGCATTAGCCTATCATGATAACCGCATTAGAGTTAAAAAGTAGATTAAATGTTGATGATCGCTAAAAATTAAACTCAAGTTTGACTGCCCATATCATTATTCGCTCTTAAGATCGAATAAAATATCAGTTTTTTGGATGACAGACCAATCATAGCTTGATATGAAAAATTTTCAAGCAAAATTCTACTGTAAAATGTAAAATTTTGTCTGTCAAGGGAATTAATGAAATGAAATATGAATATTGTAAGAGTTTGGCTTCGGTAGTTTTCATAGATATGACCTTTGATCATTTAAGTCAATTGATAGACAAAACTATTTAATAATATTACAATACTATCGTAAGAAATGTTTTAAGAAGTATCATTCTACATCTGGTATATGAAAGGTCATATTTCCACTTGAGCGTAATATGATACATCGTAGCATGAAAACATTTTGGATATTTACATATTTATCAGTTTAAACGACTACATTCAATATATAAGACTGAGAATAAACACTCAAATTACAGTTCTGATATATCCACTTTCATAAAACGTAACAAAGTAATGGTTCATTGTCAGTGAAACTTTAGATAAAACAATTTCTTTTGTAGATTTATATGATACATTTTTTGTATTCTTCTTAAATGAGTTCATTTTTCTAATAAGATTATTATTATTATTATTATTATTATTATTATTATTATTATTATTATTATTATTATTATCATAAATCGGGATGAATGATACGACCTTAAACGACCTTAAAAACAATAATGGTAATATTTGTCATGAAATATTTTTTGAAACATATTTTGGTATAAAGGGTTTCTTAAAGCATAGATTGGATTTGTTAGTTTACATCATTCACTGACTTTAACTGAACAACCATTGAAGAGTGAGAATCAATGAATATCTGTTTTGTTTTCTTATGGGAATTCTCAGTAGTGTACTACATCCACGACCGAACCGGGGATTAGAACCTGAATCTTCAGGTCAGACAATATTTCAAGCTGATTGAAGCTAGACATGTGAACCACCGGATAAAAATTCCCTGGAAAACGTTATGATACCATGAGGGTTCTGGATTTGATTTCGAGTGAGAGCATCGATGTGCACTGTTTAAGAGTCTTGTAACCTAACAAAACACACGTCTAGTACTCATTTGTCTTTAGAGGTTGTCTAATTGAGGTCAATTCATGATATAAATTATCAAACATCTCTTAAAAAATGGAACAAAGATTTCATCACTTTATATTCATTTACTTGACAAAAGTCAGTGTCCTAATGATTATATTGGTTAAGAAATATCTCTTTACAAATTCCTTGATATTCAATATTATAATCATCTCGTAAAAATTCGGTCAAGAATCAACAATCGACATAGGACAACGTTAGTCAATACCAATTAGTTCTAATCTCAAGAGTGTCAACTGACGCAAATATACATTAAACGATTTAACTAGGTGATTGATCATGTTCTTTTACAATATAGAAGTAAATATCCTGAAAAGAATATGGCTTTATTTACAGTATACTTATCAATTCATATTAAAACAAAAGTCACTCCTTTTTGCATTACGGGGTTGTGAAGATTATTAAGTTTTTTTCGCCTACAATACCGAAAGTCCTGGGTTCGAATCCTGCGGGGTGCTGGAGTCGTGGATGTGCACTGCTGAGGAGTCCCATACCAGGACGAAACGGCCGTCCAGTGCTTCCAGGTTTCTAATGGTGGTCTAACATTGATCGATTCATGGTTTCAAAAAAAGGAAGTCACTTTTGCTGAAAAAAGCATTAATGTATATTTTGAAACTAATCTTACCATGCTGACACAATATTCCGCATTTCTAAATGAAACATTTGGTCCAATCGGTATACTCTGAATTGAATACTGAACTTGTGATGGATTATCAACCGTTAATAAGTCGACCAGCAGTCCTTTCATGGAAGATTCATTTATTTTTGTCTTCTCTATGAATTCTGGTAACTTTAGACAATTTTAAAAATTTTTGCAAAGAAAACCCAAATTACATTTTATTACAGTGAAACAAGTGAAAACTAAAAATAAATCCGTCAGTCTCTGTTGTTATTATACAAGTAATGGGCTTAATTTTCATCGAACGATATTGAAGCTAACTGAGAAAATCTGATAATACATTCCTGGAAGGATAAAATATGGCTCACAGGTTACAACATCACAGAATCCGTGTCATGTTTTCATGATACTTTTGTTCCAAACTCAGAGTCTGTTTCTCCATCAGGTTGCTTGATTTAAATTAACTTTTTCTGAATATTTTTCCACAATGGCTAAAAACGAAACTGTGGACGACATCATAGAATTTCTTAGTTCAATATATCTTCATTTTAATGAGGAGATTTCTGATGAAACCCAAACGAAATGGCAAGGAGACACCTTTAAAAAATAATAATCCAAATTATATTCGTTGAAAATTTGGGTACGTTTCGTGACTCATCTGCTAAGTGTACAGAATGTTTACCATCAACATACAGTCCCAAAGAAATTGAATTCAGGGTTGTCCATCAAAAAAATATTTCAGCTACTAATTTTATCCTACACACGCTATCTTCCTATATTATAAAAACATTTATAAGCCTATTTCAATAATTTCTAGAAGATCCTAGTCAAAAAGTAATTCACATTATTATGCCTGGCAAAGGCCATTATTTTGTTTTACTTACTATGTTCTTGTAATATAAAAGTATCACTTTTATACCACTGAAATTAATCGAATAACAAATGACTATTTTCACGAATCATCGTTCCAAACTCTTGATCAAGCATATTATCCTTAAACTAAACAGCGACAATATGATCTAAAATACACTACTTCCTAACCACCACTTATCAAACAATAAAAATAACAGAATTTTTTCAAATACTGCGTAAACAACGACAGATTAACTTTGAACTAAATTTCTCATCCCTCAATTTGTGACTCGACTATCAGTAAATTAATTTCATGGAGACCTGAAAACATTCATACACTAAATGGCCTAATTTAATGAAACATTCATTTCGTTATACACTGCATTCAATCAACAAGCACTTAATAACTTCACTAATTTATTAAATATCCCTTCATAATAATTCGCTTTCAAGCTAAAAATGCAGAGAAACGAGGCATGCTTCTTTCAATCTTACAGAGATTTTACTGAGATATGTCGTCATTGTTTATGATTTGTTTGACTTATGTATCACCGCTCATGGTACAATTGTATAAAAAATTTATTGGACATAAATAATTTGATCTTTGATTATCTCTAAACATTGATTGTCATCCGTGAGAGGTCCTACCTACAATTTGAATGTCTGCCTCACACTCTCAGTGTGTATTATGTCTGTACATCATTACGTAGCTAATGTGAAATACAACTCATTATTTTGAGTTTGGTTGATGAAATTTTGGCCTAAAAAACGGTAAATCGATATCGTTATTTGCTCGGCTTGAATAATTGAAAAATAATCCTAAAATCAAATTTTTTTAACATTCCATTAGTTAATAGCTTGTGTGAAAGATTTCTTAAACAGTTTAGCAAACATAAAAGATTTTGACTCAAGCATAAAATGCTGTCAGCAATTTATATAACTAAAAGTTTATTAGGAAACACTAGCAACGTAGATATCCAACGAAAATAGCGCTTCTCGGTCGGCAACTTCGCAAATTTCTATTTCAGCTTATTAAAAATTAAGAGTGAACCTAAACCATTACAAATTATTTGTTTTAAAAGTACGAGGCATAACTAGCAGACAGGTTTATTTTACATACTGTCAGTAGGCTTTACGTAGAGTTGCTTTAAATTCAATACACATATACAACTTAACAGGTTTATAAACACAAACTAATTATTTTCCTACCTGCCTGTTTTAAGCGTAGAAGTAGAGATAAATTATCGAGGGCGTAAAAAAACAGTACTTTCATTCAAAAATGTTGGAAAATGAATCCACTCAATAGATGCTTTCTTAGTGTCCGTGATCACGTTTAAATAATACTAAGTTATGGTCAATAAGATTTAGCGTTTACGCCTAATCCTGTTCGGAACCTTTAATCGTCCCACAAAAGTATCTAAGACTTAGGAAAATCTTGAAAATACTTCTGTCAGTTGGTGTTTTTTGTAAACATTTAGAAAAATTTGTTCAGAAGAACGATGAAAGCTTCACAACCAAAACAACCAGCTCAGAGAACCAAACACCACCACAGTCATCCATCTGAGCTACAAATTTTCTCCACCATCTCAGAAGAATTGTAAAAAACGAAGGATTTGACAGTTGAATATTTCCTTAGTTTTCAAGAAGCTTATAAATTACCAACTCCACCAGTAGAACCTTAGGGGCTACTGCCGGTCCCAAGCCCGGATAAAGGAGGAGGGTTGGACATGGGGTTGGCGACCTCATTCCGTCGAAATCTCACTTGCCAAAAAAACGCTAACCAGAAAAAATAATCCAAACCATTTTAACTCTGCCCTGGCAGTTGGAAGAAGAATTATGACGTCTCGTGATGAAAGCCGAGTTCCCTCGGAAGTCACGACGCCGCTGACTCTTGTGACAACCAGAGCAACCATTTTTTTAGGTACATGGAACGTTCGTACATTGTGGGAGACTGGAAGACTATTTCAAGTTGCGGCAGAAATGAAAAGATACAACCTCGAGGTGCTCGGCATCAGTGAAACGCATTGGACACAGGTAGGACAACTGAGACTTGCTTCAGGGGAACTGCTGTTATACTCTGGTCATGAAGAGGAAAATGCTTCACATACACAAGGAGTTGCACTGATGCTGTCCAAACATGCACAAAAGGCACTGATAAGATGGGAATCTCATGGACCGAGGATCATTAAAGCATCCTTCAAAACAAAGAAAGAGGACATTACAATGAACGTCATCCAATGTTATGCACCTACCAATCACTACAATGACGACGTTAAAGATCAATTCTACGAAAGGCTGCAGTCAATCGTCGAGAAATGTTCACCAAAGGATTTGACGATTCTTATGGGAGACCTGAATGCCAAGGTTGGAATGGACAACATTGGATATGAAGACATCCTGGGATGACATGGACTGGGAGAAAGGAAAGCAAACAGTGAGAGATTTGCAAACCTATGTGCCTTCAATAAACTGGTCATCGGTGGCACAATATTCCCGCACAAACGCATTCACAAATCCACATGGATTTCACCGGACCACACTACTCAAAAACGAATTGACCATATCTGTTTAAACAAAAAGTTCAGAAGGACCATGGAGGATGTGAGAACCAGGAGAGGAGCTGATATAGCCTCAGATCACCATTTGCTAATCACCGAAATGAAACTGAAGCTAAAGAAGCACTGGACAACGGGGCACACAACAGCACACAAGTTTAATACAGCCTTTTTTCGGGATAGAATTCAAGATAGCCCTCACCAATAGGTTCCAGGCCTTTCAGGATCTACTCAATGGAGAGGAAACAACATTGGAGAACAATTGGAAAGGGATTAAGGAGGCAATCACTTCAACATGTCAGGAGGTCCTTGGTCGCAAGAAGCACCATCACAAGAAATAGATCTCTGTTGATACTCTTGAAAAAATTGAAGAAAGGAGGAACAAGAAGGCAGCAGTGAATGTCAGCCGAACAAGAGCAGAGAAAGTTAAGGCGCAAGCCGAGTATACAGAAGCAAACAGGGAAATGAAGAAGAGCATCAGGGCTGACAAACGAAAATATGTGGAAGATCTAGCAATGACGGCGGAAAAGGCTGCAAGAGAAGGAAACATGAGACAATTGTATGAAACAACAAAGAAGCTCGCCAGGAACTATCGTAAACCAGAACGACCAGTGAAAAGCAAGGAAGGGAAAATAATCAGCAACACTGAAGAACAGCGAAATAGGTGGGTAGAGCACTTTAAGGAACTATTGAATCGACCAGCTCCATTGAACCCACCCAACATCGAAGCAGCATCCAAGGACCTCCCAATTAATATTGGCGCACCTACGATTGAGGAGATCAGTATGGCCATCAGACAAATCAAGAGCGGCAAAGCAGCAGGACCAGACAACATTCCAGCAGAGGCAATGAAAGCAGATGTAGAAGCAACTGCAAAAATATTTCACATCCTCTTCAACAAGATTTGGGATGAGGAACAAGTACCATCAGATTGGAAAGAAGGATACCTGATCAAAATACCAAAGAAAGGCGATCTCAGCAAGTGTGAGAACTACAAAGGCATCACTCTTCTTTCAATACCAGGCAAAGTCTTCAACAGAGTATTGTTAAACAGAATGAAGGACTTCGTAGACGCCAAACTTCGAGATCAACAGGCCGGATTTCGTAAGGATCGATCGTGTACTGACCAAATTGCTACATGACGGATCATTGTGGAACAATCAATTGAATGGAACTCACCACTCTACATAAACTTCATCGACTACGAGAAAGCATTCGGTAGTGTGGATAGGAAAACACTGTGGAGGCTCCTTCGACACTACGATGTGCCTGAGAAAATAGTTACCATCATACGGAATTCTTATGATGGATTCAACTGCAAAATTGTGCACGGAGGACAGCTAACAGACTCTTTCGAGGTGAAGACCGGTGTCAGGCAAGGTTGCTTACTCTCACCCTTTCTCTTTCTCCTGGTCATCGACTGGATTATGAAGACGTCGACATCTGGAGGGAAGCACGGTATCAACTGGACAGTTAGGACGCAGCTGAACGATCTGGACTTCGCAGATGACCTGGCTCTTCTATCGCACACGCAACAACAAATGCAAGAGAAGACGACCAGTGTAGCAGCAGCCTCTGCAGCAGTAGGTCTCAACATACATAAAGGAAGAAGCGAAATTCTCCGATGCAACACAACATGCACCAACCAAATCACTCTTGATGGAGATGCCTTGGAGGACATTAACACCTTTACATATCTGGGCAGCATCATCGACAACCAAGGTGGATCCGATGCATATGTGAGGGTCCGGATTGGCAAAGCAAGGGCTGCATTTCTACAGTTGGAAAATATCTGGAACTCCAAACAACTTTCAACCAAAATCAAAATCAGGATTTTCAATACAAATGTCAAGACAGTTCTCCTGTATGGAGCGGAAACATGGAGAACTACCAAAGCCATCATCCAGAAGATACAAGTGTTTATGAACAGTTGTCTACGCAAAATACTTCGAATTCGTTGGCCAGACACTATCAGCAACAACGAACTGTGGGAGAAAACAAACCAGATTCCAGTGGAGGAGGAAATCAGGAAGAAGCGGTGGAAGTGGATAGGACACACATTGCGGAAAGCACCTAACTGCGTCACGAGACAAGCCCTCACATGGAACGCTCAAGGCAAAAGGAAAAGAGGAAGGCCAAGGAACACACTACGCCGAGAAATAGAGAAAGATATGAGAAGAATGAACAAACATTGGACAGAACTGGAGAGGGAAGCCCAGGACAGAGTTGGTTGGAGAAAACTGGTGGGCGGCCTATGCTCCATTGGGGGTGACAGGCGTAAGTAAGTAAGTTATAAAGTACCCTTGTTTTCCGTACCAAAACTAACTTAAGAAGTAAAACGTCTTCCATATTACTTGACTTCTGTTTTCATTTCGGAATTCAATAGTAAATCTTTGAGGACCGAAAGGCTATTAGCAAGGTTTCCTAGAGTTCAAGTATATTTTATATATTAGTGGTGGCTGAGAATGTACTTCCATTTAGGTTGGTGATTCCACGGTGTCTCAAACTCTAACATTAGTGATTCAGCTACTGGTATATTACTTATTGAACTAATGGGTCACGGTACACTTTCAGTAAAAATTTAGATTTCAGGAAATTTAAGCTATTATTTATGCAGGGAACGTTACTTTAGTTAATAAATGTCACAGAAATCAATGTTACGAAATACCCACCGTTAATTTACTTCTACTAATCACCACACATTAATAGACTAAGTTACTGTTTCGGATTTCGATGCAAGTAATCTGCTGAAATTCGAAAGGGAAGCCTAATAAACAAGTGTTATTTCTATGAAGAATAACTTTGTTATTAATGGCAAAATAGTGAGAGAGGGTGGAACTATCTTATTATTGTTTGTATTCGTATTGTATACATCTTAGACACTTGAATAATGGTATTCGTATAATCTGGCATTTGTAAGCTTTTTTTAGCACATAACTGTTGTCATATGTTTCGTCTTCTCTGAGTTATTGTTAATTAATTAATAACCAATTACTAAGTTGTGTTTCATATATAACGTAGTTGTGAGCACATAGTGATTGCTTATGATCATGAATCTGCTTTATATTATTGGGTGAGGTCAAATCACAAAAGAATGTCTGTAAAATAAAAATCGTATCTGCTTGCAAGTACCGTCTTTTAATTCAACACTCAGTTGCGGGTGCTCGAAGATTAGTAGACGGACCCGATACTATCCAAGTATTAGTTATGTTAAAAACATAGGTTTATAGATATGATGCTTAATTGGTTTGTGAATAAATAAAAGCTGTACATCATGACTTGACTTGTTTAATAGTTCTGGTTGTTACATTAAATACATAACTGTAGAACAGAACAGTCAATAATTAGAATGACAATATAATAACTATTTGATGGATAAGTTCTCATTCACTATCAGCAAAGTGATAAATCAATAAATTAGGACAACTAATTTAGACATAATTATTATTCAAATACTCCAGCTCGAATTTATACACTAGTTTTCGCATTAATAAGTGAGTTTGTTCAAATTAAAATCTGAATTTGTCAACGGATAAGTTTAAATGATTGGTCAGTCAGTCATAAGAAAATCGAAATTCGGGATAAATGTCCGCAAATTATTGCATCATTACAGTACAGCAAGATGAAATGCTCAAACTGAATACCAAATAATTAGAATTAGTAGGATCAGTTAAAGTAAAAATGATAAGGTGAGGAGAACGTGATCCAAGAAGAAAGTTAATTCGTGCAATTCAATGTATAAAATAAATTTATTACTCAAAATCTGAAGATAAACAAACAGCAAACACATATGATGTGACATCTACAAAATTCGTTTACGACGATCACATAATCTCAACTGCGTAGCCTGTACCTATCAGTATGACACATTTTAATGGTCAGTGACTTAAAATGACTCTACGACGTAGTATGATCACCCTTAGCTTTATCCCAGCCTATTTCTACTCCATTCAGCATCATGCGTCCGGTTAAGCATCGATGAGTCATGTACAATACGGTTCTAGGAATAGAAGTCAATAGTAACATCTCGTAAACTTAAGTCGTTAGCACAAGCTGTACATGGGGAGGTTGATGAGGCCTTTAGTGGCTGCGCTGAACTTGAAGTAAGGCTCAACATTTTAGTGGCTCGCTAACTGACTCGGAACAATTAAATATGCTATGAAATAAATCTTCCTTCAGTTTCCGTTCATGCAGATAGACATGAGATTGAAAAAGCATACAATTAAAAAGATTCGAACTCAATGTAATGAGGCATGACTAAGCATTTATAGTCAGACAAAATAAGCTAGGCGTGTAATAACCGAAGTAAGCGGTGCATACACATACTCGAATAAAAGCAACCAAGAGATAAACGGACAATCGGCAGTGGAAAGACGTATGAGTAACTCGAGAAGAAGGGATTAGTTAATTTGTTCAAGGGCTGGGACAAGCCCTGTGGGCTCGACATAAAAGTACGCGTGTCATAAGCCACAGGAGAGATGAGGATAATTTGGAAAAAGTATCAAAAAAGTGACGAAGGTATTAATCGCGTACACGGATATCCTGAATACTGTTACAGGTTATCGCTTCCAGATTTTCATAACATGAAGAAATATTATTCCTGAAGAACCTGGAGTGGGGACTGGATTGTTAGTGGTTATGTGAACTTGTTGTCATAACACCAGAGCTCGAAGGACAACAACCTAAAGCCTATCACAAGTCTCTTCTTTAATGAAAAAGGTTTCTGATGTGTTAACCTAAGATTTCCAGGCTTTCCTGTCGGCGACGGTAATTAGAGGGGCAAGGTTAAATCTAATAGTTTTAGGGTCAGCTTCTGTTTATCTCCTTTTTAATATTGTAAGGAGACAGTATCTGGTAAACTTTATAAAAATCAACAGCTAACATTAGGGACATTATTAATCCATAGTGAATAGCTCTTATATCTTTGTAACGACAATATTAATCTCTTATAAGCAACAGCCCATCATAAATCTAGAAGTTTTAGAATGTGCATGATTCATTAATCAGCACCACTTTTAATCAGTGAAAATACGTCATCTCTGTTTTTGAATTCAGTGATTATAAAACTTAACTAATCAACGTATATTTGTTGAAAAAGATCATTTGAACAAAATAAGGGCCTGTAATTTAAAAAATGATGGTAAAAATAACTTTTCTAAGCTGAGACTTCAAAAACTAGTAAAAGTTTAATAGGATCCTTTTTCAAAAATATGTTTGAACAAAATCGATAAAACCATGGTACAAGGGCGAATTTTAGTCACTCTTTAAATTTTTTATCGAGGATTTTTGTCCGTTTCAAATTCTAAGAAATTAGGTGTTTATTTGATGCATAAATAAACATTTATATAGATATTGTGCCCTATTTAAATGTTTACTAATTTTTTCATGATTAACAATTGGTTGATTTATCTTAAATTGGCATTGTATCTCGTGAAGGAACTCATCCATTGGGATTTAATTCCTTTTCACCTGTGAATCTTGGTATTTTTGTAGATAGGTGTTCAGCCATACCCACTATGATGCACGCACATAAACACGTCAATTGATATGCTTGAACAGTTACGAGTTCCCTTGGTCGGTGAACGAGAGCGAGGATCAATGACCCGGCCACACAATAGGCTACTCTAATTCGAACGTATCAAACCCCTATTGAGTAAAAGAAGACGACTTGATATGAAGTAAAACCTGTATTCTATAAACATCCAGAAAGTACGAGGTCCGAGTCCAGAAGAGGCTAACGATCCAGGTCATAAAACGTTACAGATAATGCATATTTATACAGTTAGGTCGAACAAGAAACAACATTGCAGTGATATTGATAGTCAGGACGAGCAATGCGAATTAACATTTGAAGTATGTGAAATTACAAACAATTATCTTAGGATATTGGATGAATATCCTAACACTCACTTAGTCTCAGCGTTGATTCAATGCAAAAACTTTTTATTGTGTACGAAGTAATATATTTGAATTATATCCTAGTACTGATGTTTTAACCATTGATGGTATATGTACTGTTTCCAGTCGTTCCTATAGATAACATTCAATTGAAAACCCTCAGAACAGCCTTATTGAAGATAAGGGTTGGACAAAAGAGGAAACACCAAATAATAATAACAATAGTACTAATGATATGGTCATGTTATCCTAGTAAAAATCATTTAGACACATAGTACCGACATTTTTTAAACATTTTGAATCGAAAATTTATGCACTGTGACATTTAATTTATCACAGTTATTTACCTAAAGTATATTGTTATGTAATAATTTCATGTTTCTCTATATTCTATACTTTCTAACATTTCGAGATTTCAAATGAAATCGTGTCACTTCAAAATAAGGAACATTCAAATCTAAACAAGTTGAATAGCTTTGTTCTAAAGTTGATTTCTGTCAGTTCTGTTTGACTAAACTTAAGTGAAACAGAAACCTTGGATATCACTTAATGTGATTGTTAGTTGACAAATGTGAATGAAGACTTTGAAAATTCAAAAACTGTCAATATATTTAAGTATGTTTGAACTTGAAGATTAGAATTTTATATTGATGAAAATCAATAAAATCTTTTAAACTGTAATAGATAATTTAATAATTTTTTTTAATTTATAAAATATGATTACTTACTTCAGGAATAAATACTGTTTGCGAATGTGTAAGCCTGATGATACCTTGAACATTAAGAAGTGTGTGTATAAATCATTATAATATTCTACTTACATGTCAGTAATAAAGTATTATATACTATTGAGTAACTCATTACCACTAATGGATTATATTTTGTAGATAATGCCATCTCTATCACTGTAACAAATCCAAGTAATAACACGATAATATTATTGAGTGCTAATTCCAGTGATTTGATAATAATGCTTTCAACATTACAATGTTATTTTAATCTATTAGTAAATTCCAAAGATTCCAAGCTCTTGAAACCGATATGATTTTGACGCATACTGTTAAATCAATTCATAGTCTGTTTCATTATAACACCAAAGGACGAATTATGTTAATTGTATATAAAACATAAAGTGAAATAGTGACAGAGTTAATAGGACATGTGAATATAATTTATACAAAATTTCAAGCATAAACCTGACTGATTTGATGTTTAATTTTAATTTAAACATACACATTTTATGTATATGTGAACATAAATTAATTCATAAACAGTAAATTGTAAATATGCATACATAATGTATATTTTGTTTATGTATATCAATGATTACCAATAGTTATGAATTTTGTTCAATGAACCGATTGTTTTATATTTTTTGTTCTGTTTTTATACTGATACATTTCAACTAATGACTAAAAACTAATACACGAACAAATTATCAACTATTAAAGTTACATTATTATCTTGAAATGGTAGAGAAAATTACATTGTTATCGTGATTCTAATTTCAGTTCAATAATATTTCAATAACAGGTCAAATTGTACAGAAAATAAATTCAACTTAGTGTTGATAAATATGTCTAGTTTGATAGTGACACAAGCATAGGGATATAATAAGTAGAAATATTATGGAAATAATTACAGAATTCGTGCCAGATTACAGGAATTATCAGGTTCATTCATGTTACAGGTAGAGAACATGATGTGAATAGATGTGCTTCATTAATTGTTCAGAAATGGTATTCGTCACAACAGTCAAAATAATGTGAGACAGCATTTGGAAATCATTATTTTTGCACGAAGAAAAGGATATCTTGTGCATGTATAAATAAAATATCAGAGGTTGATTTCAGTAATGTTACAGAATAATTACAATGATCTACAATTAAAGGAAATAGAACTAAACGGAAAACACGGAATCACAATACCAAAAATGTCTCTGGTAGGTTTCCCGTTATACAAAAGTTAAGTTATTTTGTAGATAGATATTAATCCGATCAACCAGAGATAGTGTAGGTGTATAACATAAAAAATTAAAAAAAAACTTTTAGTAAGTTTGTTCATCTGTTACAATGAGGCATTTAGAATACATCTAGTAGTATATAGTCAATAGTACAAACATTTCAAAATTAGTGTCAGAAAAGAAGTAAACATCGAGGCAACAAACAAATACTGATATTGATTTTATTTCACGAACATATTATGGCAAGTTACTACAATTTTTGAAAATTTATCAACTCATGTAGAGAAAAGATATAGAATTGAATGTTTTACTGTTGACACACCGACATCTGAGAAGAGAATTAAACCGAGAAAGCAGAGGGTTTCTTAGTTCATAAATATGAGTTTGTCTACAAGAATCTGGTGATCAACCATGTTGAAGCTTTTAGAAACGTTAGAGTATGGTACTAACGCTAAGCTACGTTGAGTAAAGATTAAAGTAATGAGGTCAGTGTAACAGGTTTTAAAGGATCTAGCTTCAATGAAACTACGGTGTGGATTTAGTGATCAGTTTTTCCATGAGTAAATAGATAAAAACTTAATCGGCAACTCTTATTCATTATCCTATCGGCAGCTTTAAAAATATTTGTCGGCCGATAGTTATGCATGTTGGTTTACTCCCCACGAATGTATCTTCAGCCTTGACATGGAGTCCGGCTTGCTTATCATAATGATTCAAGTGAACTATATTGACCCAAATAGATGTTTCTTTGGTTCTGGCCACGCTAAGCTGCTAGGTTGAAAACAGTAAGACTTAAACCAGTGACCTGAGTGGAAAGTCACACTAGTGATTGTAGAGGGGTGTACTTTTGAAAAGAGTTTCTCTCGGAAAACCAGAACCCGCAACGATGCTGCTCTCTCACAAAGGAAGAACGATAAAATGAGGTCGATCTTAAAACTGTCACACCTCACCTTACCTCACGGATTTCCGCTTCTAAAAGTGAGGTCATTTGAAGAGTGGAGCTAACTCATCAAACGCTCTTCACAAAACGATCGTGAGTGAACGGCCATAGAAAGTTATTCCTTTGGCTCCGCATTCATGCTTCCAGGTCAGTAGGGCCAACACAAACATAGTTTCCATTTCAGGTCCCTCAAGAAACACCTCTTCACGGTGTGGGAAGCCGAGAAGTGAAAACCGTACTTATAACCTTAACAGCACACGAGATCAACTTGTTCACAATTAAATCCCTCCCCCATATCGTTATAACTACATCACATCCATGGCTGACCCTTCTCGCATACCTTTATCACTACGCAGTTAATGCTAATGATTCAAGTTCAAAACATTTTGTTCCTAGTCTCCTGAAACCATGTTGTAAGCCACATGTTGGAGCTTTTGATGTTTGAGCCTTGTGCCAAATAAGACAGCACGCTTCATTAACTAGGACTCTAGAATCTCGCTCCATAGAGATATACTATGCCTCCGAGATTTGGATACAGGATCCAAGTACAGTCATCCACTTGGCTTCACCTTGTCAAAATAAAAGACCAACCTGACATATCCTTTGTGTATCTAAAGACTTCATTGTTACTTCCCGTGGACTCACTGGTGTAGGTAGAGCATTCAGAACAAGAGCAAAACCGACTCACCTATAACCGCCTTTTTCTGACAAACACCAACTTTAAGCATTGCAAGAATTATCGTCTAGATAGCTAGTCCCACAATCGGCTGAACGATGAACTCAAATGGACCACGTAGCCATCCTTATAGAGCTTCCTTGGAGTTCGATTTATTGATAACAAAAGTAAAGAATATATTTTAGAGAAAACTAGAGCGACATACAGTCAATCATACCAGCAATATCCACTTCTAGGTAACTTAGGATGAGTTGAAGAAACAGCAGTGATAACTATGAATGACTTAAACCAAAAGGTTAGAAAAAATCAGTGGATTTCAGCTTCAGGGCTTCATCAGCCCTGATGACCTGGTATGGATACCTTGGCACGGATACAGAGAGCTCGAGTGGCTTTTACAAGCTTGAGTTAATTGAGGAGTAAACAAAACTTCCGTCTGTCAGCCGAAGTATGAGTCAATTGCACAAGTTCTTTCTACAATTCTCTCTACAAAACGAATGGTAACTCTTTTGGTATTATCATAACGAATTACTAGAAATTACAGTTTCGTTTAACTTTTGTGTTAAAAAAAGAACATCATTTATAAATGTTTTACGATTATGTAAAAGAAAAGCTTAGAAATAAATTCTATGAATAGAAAAGAATATGATTTCCTTTGTCAATGAATGCTGTATTTGAAACTCGCCAAATATTAACTGATTTCATTCTTTGTCCATACGTCAATAGATGAATCATTTGAAATGACCTTTTCGTTTAAACAAAACGTCTGCACCGTTTGTTTTACAAATTTATGTCAATGAAAATGAATGTAGTTTGTAGTTTCAAGTTGTGATCTGTTACTAGTTTCTATAAACGAAATTTAAATATAGGGAAAATATCAAATGCGAATTAAATTAAATATTATCATTCAGACATGGAAAATAACAGAATAAAATTGTCATTGTGTCTGTCTCAAAAAACTACAATCCTTAAACGATAAGATAACTGAACATCATTTGGTTGATGACCAGTTTTATTAGTTGGTTGTTGCTTGATATTTCTGTAATTTTATTATAGAATTATTGAACATGGGATTACCTTGAACAACCATTTTGTTTCATCCAATCTAAGATTAGATTACATTACTTCATGACAATATTTATATTGCATTAATCTAATTAAAAAACAAACTAATGCTGACTGACCACTTTGGTTCATTTGTTCAGCATCAGTCATGCTTTTAGCAAAGCAATTTAGAACTCTTGGTAATCGTATTATTTGAACATAGTTTATAATATTAGCTAGTATTCATTTGTCGTTTTACTTCAAAATAGGATTTATACATAAGATAAATTAGATTTTCTTATTATTCACTTTGTTTGTTCAAAATTAATATAGTAATCATCTTTACAGAGAGCCTTTTAAAAGTTTAGACGAAAATTCTTAATGCAAAGTTGTTTACCGGAAATCTATTCTTATCAGCTTTATAGTTTAATTTAATTACAACGTATCTTTAATTACTTACTTACGCCTGTTACCCCCCAGTGGAGCATAGGCCACCAACCAGCATTCTTCAGCCTACTCTTAACTGAGCCTTCATTTCTATTTCTACCCAATTATCATTCGCTCTTCCCATATCTGTCTCCATTTCTAGATGTAATTTGTTTTTGGTCTCTTTTCCTTTGGCCAACGTATCTTTAAAATGGATATAAAAACAATGGTTACATAATTTTCAGTAGACTTGGGTAATCGTTTTGGTTTATGATAACATTAAAAATTATCTAAAAAAACAATAGAATAATAAACATATACAAATTGAAATCAATGAATACTAAATGAAGTCAAGAACAGAAGTGAAGGTTGAATACATATGGGGATATAAAAGATATCCATTCAAATTATCACTCATCATCACTATACCCCTTTTATCGCCAGCAAATTCACTCTCTTTCATTGACTTGAAACCTTATCACAATGACGTAATCAGTAATGTAAGCATTGAATTATTCGAACAACACTAACTAACTCACGATTAAAGCCTTTAAATTAGGTGTTTAAATACTTCAGAAGCAAGAACGGACTCACGCTTCCCTGTAGTTCTCCTTGAATAGTAAAAGTCAGTCCCATGAACTAGCATGAGCGGAAAATCAGGTATTTGGGATCGGGCTAATCCCCAACTCAAGCAATACCTTCCGAATCACGAAGCACATATTGAAACATAGAATATTCATTAAGGCTGATGACAGTTATCAGAGTAGGAAACAGGATAAGTCACCCTTACCGCCTCCCGCACCTAACCACCTCAGTCTACAAAGTCGGAAAAACCAAAACACCAAAACTTGGCTGGTAGTGTCCGGATATGTCCACGAGAATACACGTCCCATCATAGTGGTCAATCAACTGACTAAGTGCGGATAGTATAGCAGTCTTACCACAAACCAAAACACTATCCAAAGTAGTAAACATAGATATTCAAACCATTTATCATAACTGCAACTCCGATTTAACGACTATCTAAATACCTGAGTTAGGTTTTACATAAACAGCCATGACGAAATAAAAGCAACTTATTTCAATGCAATTAATGGTAGAATTGCCGATATCTAAATATACAGAAAAACTACTGAACAAACCATCAGTCTAGTAGGATGCTACTCAACTACCGAATTATCTACGTTTGACATCAAAAAGGAATCATTCTACCTCAAACTACAAACGACGACTAAAAACCTAAAAAACTTGAAGCTTCTGATATTCATATTAGGTGACTGCCATTATATCTAGAACTTAGATTCAGACACCCAAACATCAGGAGGAAGAACACAGACATCACAAAACTGAAACCGACTTGTTTACTTATGAGAGATGGTAAACTTGAGCGTAAAGAACAATTTCATTGACAAACATAACACCAAAAGAAATGCCTGGATACACCCGGTTATATCCAGCAGTCACGCGATTGCCTTTCCATTAACCCAAATTAAGGCTAAACTTTAGTAGGTCTTATCCAGACCAGTCGATCCATAGAAGCAAGCTTAGACCATCAAATACAAAATCCACAATCAAGTTAAATAGACCTACCAACTGTAGATAACATAAACTGAGAAAAAAGTGGAATATGGTACAAAAATAATTATACCCGCCGTCTGAAGCCAACAGAGCAAAACAGAAAATATGAAAGATGAATATGACAGCCTAAAATGCATCGAAACTTTGACTATAACAAACCGACTCCAGTAGACGGTTAGAGGGCATAAATGATGAGCTATAAACCGAAATTAAAGAGGAATAAACCGAGGCTGAGATTACTAAATATCCTAAGCCACAGAAAAGTATAAGCTGAGAACCTCACAAGCACTCAAAGACATTACCAAAAAGATACGAAAAACAAAAGAAGCCCTTATCCTAAGCAAGATCACTTAGCTATTTTGCTTTTACCGAGCGAATGAACAAAACCAAGTGTATAAACTGCTAAATGAAGTACTAGCCATCGTACAACAACAACCCTACAACAGCCGTAGAACAACGCGTATCAACGACAACATAACGTAAAACAAATTCTTCATTACTTTGTTTGAATATCAAAGAATTGTATTTGATTTTAAATAAATGAACAATTAAAGATAAAAATATTCCGGATTTCAAGAAAAGATTTGTATTATAAGAAGTTAATCTCTGTAGTGTTATATCCAACGGTTTGAGTAACCAACTTATCAAACATAACTAAACCTTATAACAAATCAACACTAACAAGCACTTTATCAATCAGTCAATGCATCTATTTATGGACATTTCCGAGCATTTTAATAGGCGACATTAACTGCGTACGTTAGTAGGTACTATCGCCTTGATTAACGCTATAAACAGTGTAGACACGATTGTCAGACTGGACGTGTTAGACCTCAGTATTAATATTAAGTAAACAGACATCAACTTTTTAAATTACTTATCAGTAGTAAATCTGTTTTTTTCTAAATGTTGGCTCTTTTGAAAACGGTTTACTTCAACTACACAATCACAAAAAACATGATGCACGAGACTACTGTTACCCTCGTATGGAGCTTCTCCGAAGCATGAATCCACGAACTCCTGGCTTCAAGTGGGCATATTCCTTTTAAGACACCAAGCGAGTACCATAAGATTCCCATCACACTGAGTGGTTGCTAAATAGTGCGACCATCAACTATTCCCATTAGCAGCCTCAGGATCGATATTACTGAACATCACCAACGTCTCCACGAATCTACACAAAACCGTCATATTTTTACCAGTCCGAAGGTCGATGCATGAATAGTAAGATGTTTCTGAATGTGATTCTTGAACATCGTATTTTGATATAACACAATGTACTAATTATCTTGATTTGGTTTAGTTAGACGTACAAATGATAGTGCACGCAGTGGCCAGTTAGTGTATTTAATTGTCTTGGTCACTTCATATCTTATTTGTTCGGAATCACTGGGTAGTGCAACTTGGTATCATTGACACCGTGCATTCGATTAACGAAATAATAGGTGCTACCAGTTTTGAAACTCAATAAGTTCACAATTTTTATTCATGAAATCGCATATAAATGTAAATTTAATCTCCATACGATAAACTGAGAATATCCAGACATATCGTATGCCTGGCCCACATGTCATCTCAAGGATAAACGATAGGCGAGAGATGATGTGGTGCACTAAACATTTTGGAGAATTTAAATTGTGCGTGGTTTTTGAGTATGATTGCTAATACCACATTTTGATCCACTCTTGATGGACGTATTCGGGGATTAAGACGTGGAGACTCATGAGTGACACATAATCTAAAAGGCATACGGCATAAAATATACCACATAACATGGAGTGAGTAAGATACAGGTTTAATAACTAGATAAAGGATTCGATCACTCGAAAATTTCATGTCTCTACTTTTATCTGAATTTCCTAAGAGTGCTAAGGGTCTGAGTGGAACTAAGTGATGTTGTAGGTAGTTGAATCAGATAGTGGATGTCCTGTATAATACAAGTAGATTGATTTGGACGGTATCAGAAAAATCTCAATAAAATTCACTTGTGATGCTCTAAATTACTAATTCTATCACTGAAAAACTGGTTGGAGCTCTACTGATGATGCCATTGAATATTTTGCTAGATATGCAATTACTGATACCTATACTCGTCAAGTGTTGTTTTGTGATCTAATTTAATGACGGTATACACATCCTACTGTTGCCGAAGCAGTATGCAAATGAGAAGGAAGGCATACTTCCTAGACAACAATAAGTGTACGCAGACTTTAGGTATACATACATGCCCTTCCGACCCTGACAGATACCTTGACTGAGAACACGATTAGGCTTATTTAGTAGTGTTTCTCGTCTATCATCCCACCAAGCGTTTGACCTTAGTATAGCATATATGCACAGGCGTGTAATATGTTTGGATTCGCCCAGCCTCTTAATTAACGGCTCAAGTACATAACTGTTATATAACAAGCAAA
This sequence comes from Schistosoma turkestanicum, assembly GCA_944470395.2. Classification (NCBI taxonomy): domain Eukaryota; kingdom Metazoa; phylum Platyhelminthes; class Trematoda; order Strigeidida; family Schistosomatidae; genus Schistosoma; species Schistosoma turkestanicum. Next base: position 49,122,325 of record OX103971.1, read on the forward strand.
TTCGTCGTACTGACAAAACTTAGGCGATTCCGATCGCTTAAAATCAAGAAATTCGCATTGTACATCATCAAACCAATTGAAAAATACATTTATTGTTCATATAATATATCGGTGTAGGAAAGATGAAGTTTAGATTTGTGAAAGTTTCTCTAGCATGAAAACTAATTAGTTCAACTAGAATTCACTTGCTGATCATAAAGTAAAACAGGTTGAAATTATTTACGCCATCATTTGAATTTAGTTATTTGTATTCCTTAAACAGTCAAAAGATGACACCGTCAAAATGAGATTTGCAGTGATAGAAGCTTTGAATACTTCGACAAAAAAACAAGATAACAAGTATTAGTGATTCATCTGTGCTGTATTGTCTAAAAAAGTGTTCAGTGATAAGCCGATAGCTTAATCAAGCAAGGACAAAGGATTAAGATCATTATAGACTAACGATTCATTTTAGTTTCATAACAAATATATTAGTATTTCATCAATAACGGTTGAATTTACCAGTTAGCATCGAAAAAATGATTTTCAGCGGGTAAACACTGAAGATTGTTGTGAGAACTGTATCATTAGACACAGAGGTTTTAATGGTCATACGTTTGTCGCAAGAAGGCTATGGGCGTGTATTTCTGAGGATTTTAATTCTAAATCAACTGAGATCAATCTGTGGAGAATGTAATCCATAACTAATCACCGTATACAACTAATTTATTTAAATGCATTAGTAGACGCATTAAAAGTAGTTCTTAGAACCTGAATACAATACGAAACTATGTGGTGTTTGTAAAAAGCAGGAATACAAAAAATACTTATATGCATAGGCATTTATTTCAACTACGCGATCGATAATTTTTGATATTTCAGAATAGTGTCTGTAGTGTGAATAGAATTTCGGAAATAGCAGTAGACGGCTAATTAATCAGAATTTGAGGTTACTAAATCGCTAAGTGAGAAACGAAAAGAATGGAAAGAAACACAACGCAAAACGATTTGGTTGTTATTAACAAATTTGAATACTAAATTTTCTTTACAATACATTTAGAATGTACATGACATAACAGTATAAAAGGTGCAAAGTTGTACATCAAGACATTGTACTCAAAATTCATCAGTGAAACGATTAAGTGTACTAGCTTTAAATTTATCATCCACTGCATAAATATCCATTACTCGAAGTTGAATTTGTTCAACTATTTCACGCGACAAACTATCTGAAATAGCCTTTTAAAAAAAGTAAAATATTAAGATTATTAAACAATGCTGTATAGCATATAGATAAATTCATTCATTTACAAAACATTGCGATAAATGAAACCCTGACATTAAACGAGCTGCAATAGGTATAATGTTTCCGATTTATTGCCTACAACCACCTAGTGTATAGTATACTTAATATCAAGTAGCCTCACTGGAATCTTGATCGATGAAATTTTATTATACATAAGGACTAGGCAATGAGACAGGACTGTTCATTGACCAACTTGCGTGACAGTCTTTAAAAGGAGAAGTGCTAACAACATGTCAGTCAACGGTCTACTGTTTCATCAGAGAAATACGGACAGTGTCCAACCGAAGAATTCAGAGAGTGAATAAAAGGTAATTAAAACACCTCGTCGCGTTCATTAAAATAAATATCTAGAACATTTTACACCATCTTAGAAAAGAGATTTGCTTATTTAGTCAAGGGGTTATTAGTCAACAATAAAGATATGATTTTAATGACTTTGATTAGACCATCTGATTTATACGATCTGTATCGGACGACTACATGCAACCACCTAACATAAAATAATTGTTTCTGGAAATTATTTCAGATTTTAGTTTGACCCTCACCTAAGCTGCATAAATCTAAGTCGGATATCTGTTTTGGTCAAATGATTAAACAGTTTTGGCGTTAATTTTGAAATACACTGAAAAAACATTATAACGAGCAATCGAAATTGAAAGCTACCTGCCACCAAGCCATTTCAGAATGTCGATTACCAGGTATTTCAACACCTGCAATGCGTAGAGCTAAATGTAGTACGGCTGCAGCGATATGCTCCGGGGCAAAATCCAAACACATAGCTGACTGGTAAGAATCTGCTAGTATTGACCAAGCCAAACCAGGTAGTCGAGCCAATGCAATTGCAGAAGCATTTACTGAATCTCCTCCAGCGTTTAGATCGGACCCGCATGGTTGTGCTATACCTTTACCAACCCAATGGAGTAATGAATGAAGATAATGAACTAGATACGGATGCGGTAGAGAGGGACGGCGAACATGATAGGCCAACAAACGCATCAAAAATAATTCTGTTTGTACAAGACTTTCACGTAAACGATCATAATCATCACCGACCTCAAGGGGACTACGACGGTTTTTGTGAAGTGTCCTGAAAAAGAATGATGTGATACGATTAATGAGTAAAGCTTGATATATGATGCTAACAAGTAATTCATTGAAAAATTTACAATTGATAAGTTAATAAACGTTTGATCGATGTAAAAACGTTTCCATGACAAGATTCCACTAGAAATACTACTTGAAACTTGAAGTTGACCACTTATAATTTACATGGATTTCCTGTACATATAAAATTTGCAACAGATATATTTTAGTATAGCGTGATTAGTGGAAATCGAAGAATTTTCTAAGTTCGAACCACAAAACATGAAAGCGCTGGATGGCCGTTTCGTCCTGGTATGAGAATCCTCATAAGTCGCTAGCTTCAAAATGCAACTGCCGAAGTTCTAGTGAGAGGCGGTAACCAGTAGAGTTTACCCGTGTCAGATGAATGACAGTCATCGAACGCAGGCATGGACGAGAGTTATATGATATCGATAATTGATCGAAGTGAGACATTAGCATCGTTGAATACCGAAATTCTTAGGTTAGGTATTCGCACGCGAGAGTGAATGTTCTTGGTTTGATTCCTGAACGTGGGTCGTGAAGAGCACTGAGAGGTCCCGCACAGAAACGAGATTTTCAGTGCTTGCAAGTTATTTATGGTGCGCTAAACAAGATCATGCATTTCTACAACTGAAAAATATCTGGAACTCCAACACCGAAATCAGGATTTTCAATACAAATGTCAAGACAGTTCTACTGTATGGGGCGGAAACATGGAGAACTACCAAAGCCATCATCCAGAAGATACAAGTATTTATTAACAGTTGTCTACACAGAATACTTCGGATTCGTTGGCCAGACACTATCAGCAAAAACTTACTGTGGGAAAGAACAAACTAGATTCCAGTGGAGGAAGAAGCGGTGGAAGAGGATAGGACACACACTGCGAAAAGCACCTAACTGCGTCACAAAACAAGCCCTCACATGGAACCCTCAAGGTCAAAAGAAAAGAGGAAGGCCAGGGAACACATTACGCCGAGGAATAGAGAGAGACAAGAGAAGAATGAACAAAAACTGAAGAGAACTAGAAAGGGAAGCCCAGGACAGAGTTGGTTGGAGAAAACTGGTCGGCGGCCTATGTTCCATTGGGGGTAACAGGCGCAAGTAAGTAAGTAAGTAAACAAGATCATTTCGCAACTTAGACCACCAAAGTGCATTTTAAAATAACGCAATATACCTGTAATAGGAAACAATCACATCGCGTAGTCGTTGATGTTCTTCTTGTACTTTACCGCCAAGACTGATAGATGCCATAGCGATGGTCTGAAAAATTTAAAGAAAAACGAAAACGAACGAATATTCATAATGATGATGAAATGATCTGCTTATAGCAAAACAATATGTACAAGCACAACTGATAAATGAACCATATCTTGACTTTAAATAAATTCAGAATATATGTATATATACAACAAAGGAAAATCAGTTAAATTGAAAGGAATGCAATCATTGAGTAACTATGAAGAAATGTTAATGTATGCGGCTAGTTCATTTTTGTTATAGGTATAAGAAGAATTAATTACTAAACAAAGATTTTTGAATGAAGATGAAAAATTCAATGTATGACGATGAGAGTAATGTGTGCATATAAGCTGATATAAAATGGAATTGAATTGTGGTATCAGGTTTGTTCATTTCGGTAATACAGAAGAGAATGAAATTAATCGCTAATTCTTTTATATAAGTATGTACTTACCAGCAAAAACAAAATTCATTTCAAATGTAAATGGGAACAACATCTTACAGCCTTACAATTGTTTAATTTGATTTGTACGAATATATAAATTCGCTTGAAAATATTATTTCGAAACATTCTAACTTGAAGATTTCTGCATACCCTTAGATGATTATGTAACAACGAACAATTATTTGACGGTTATATGGAAGCATGTATACATTAGTTGATGGATAATAAAACAAAATAAATTAGCTCAATTAAGTGCCGCAATAATTGGTTTAATAACATGTGATCGTTTTAACGACACATTTTCATGGAGTAAAATAAAGAACTTACATGTGCGTCAATATCTCCTAAGCTATGCTTAAAAGATTGATCAATCGAGTCGAAGCCAGTCACTGAATCAGATCCATTGACAGTTGCCGACCCAGAAGTAGTGACTGCTGTAACTGGCTGTTCATCGCCAGTGGTTAGAACACGTAGAGCACGGTGTAATATTGTACAAGCTGTAGCGATAGCGTAATCACTCATTGATAAACGCCGACCAGCCTCTCGGACAGTTAAAATCAAAGAAAACAAGGCCGCATCAGAAAGAGGAGGTCTAGGTGGTAGACCAGCAAGCTGACTGTTTGGATTACGAATAGCTGAAACTGATGCCGGGGCCTCACGACTGGACATATTAGAGATATCCTAAAACTGAAGAAATTATGTGCATCGAAATCTTAAATATCAAATCATTGTTACATTGCTAACAAAAAGACATACATTTAACCTAAATGTAAAGTACTAAGGAAACATTATATACGTTGGCACTAATTTGCATAAATGTACAGAAAAAACAGTGAAGCTATTCCCAATAGCAACCAATCTAATACAACAGAGAAGAGCATTTACATCTTTCTTCACATTGAATACACACCAATTGTATATCAAAACATAAACACAACACAAATTATTCAGTAAAGATGAGATGACTTCTACAATATAGTAAACCGATCAAGATCAATTTTTCATGTTCCTTTCCTTACTAATGGCATAATGATGCATCAAATTCAGCCGTAATTCATCAAAAAGAAATCAAACAAACGATGGTTTCTGATTAAGTAAGCATGGACAGAAACCAACTAGTAATTAGTAAAAACCAGAAGACAAAATAGATTCATTTTGTAATGTTTATTATTTAAAATTGAAAATAATAAAACAGACATATCTTTATCAGAAAAAAAATGTTATTAGAAGATATTATATTTTTCAGTATCAATAATTGTCAAGTAATCTAAGAGAAAAAAAATGAAAAAAACAACTAAATAATAAAACTGAAATGAAAATAAATAATAAAATGCGCAGATAATATTGCTATCCTAGAAATGTAAGAATGGTATAAGTGAAAAATCTTTGAAATTGTACAAGAAAGATATCAAAATAATATACACAGAAAATATAAATAATTCACAGTGATTCGGTTATCAATGATACATACAACTAACTAATAACAAAAGATAAGACAAAACAATAAACCTAACAGCAATACAATAAACTTAATATTAATTTAATTCAAATAGGAATCATTTTAAAAAAAAGTGATTCACTGGTTTTACTTGTAGGTTAGAATATAAGTTGGTGTTTAAGACATAATTAAGCATACAAAGGAGACAAGGTAAAATTTTCAATAGTACATCATAATAACCAATTTAAGATTGATTAGCGCACAACGTGAAATATAAGAAAAATAAATAAAATGGAAAGCGTAAAATAACTAAACCATATTGAATACAGAAATGCTGATAATTAAAATCAGATAAGTTGAAAAAAATGATCGGTCAAAATAACACTGAACAAATAAGAAATATAAAACCTTATTTTAGAAAAAAAACGAGGTCATGATAGACAATAAATACATGTATCCCCCATTTGCAATTATACATACATTTTAATAAACTAACTAACTATGGTGTAATTTTATGGCGCTCATATTAATACATGATACATAAATCACAGGGTGGGATATTCCATTCGAGTGCCAGTAAAATGTCGTCTACTGTTTTTAATAGTTTGGAATGAAAGAAATTCAACAGATTGATGTTTTGATGGTAAACAATAGACTGCATGTTCATGCGGATTTGAAAAATGATTTGATAAAAGTGGTTCCTCTTGATGATACAGATCTGTAAATGAACTGGTCTTATTACTATTACTGTTGCATAGTTGTTGACTGGTATATTGTAACAGCGAATTATTATCGTTATTTTGATGACTAAAAGAATTATCTCGACTAATAGTAGTAGCTTCATTAAATAGAAATGAATCATTATTGATTCGAATAGGACGCTGGTATTTCGAATCAGTTAATCGAAGTCGACCAGAAAATAAATTTCCTAACATTCGTCTGGGAGATGTGTGTTGTTCACCAGTGGATATTTTGTTGAAATTTTCTCGTCCTTCAAGCATATAATATAAAGTTGTACCTCGTGAACCCACTGAATTCGACTGCCAAGAAGGTGATAATTCATTCTTTAAATAATATTGCATAAGAGTATACACGAATTCTAGATCCCACTGAATTGTTTTAGCACAAAAAGAAATAAATAGTGTATTATTAACACAGATACAATTGAATTGGTATCTTTGACAATAAAAAATATAACTTAACCTTTGCAAAACACTTTCATTAAGAATTTATAAACAAAAAGTTTGTCCGTAAAGTTATCATCTTTAAAAAGCCTACAAAAATCACTTGACATTCATTTATTTGTCATGTTAAAATCGACACTTTTATCAATATCTAAATATTTTGTTGTTTTTTTCCTACATATATCGACATGAAAATATTTTTAAGAAACAATAGTTAATAATCTAAATAGTTTCCTATCATCTATAAATCGTATACTTAATATTCAATAATGAATTCCCTAGGGAATTCTGATGGCAGGAATCATTGATTTATTGTTTATGAATGTTACGGACATTTCGCTTGTTATTTATCAAGACGTATCAGCCATCTGGACTGATAACTCACTTTCATGTTTGTAATAATTTCTAAAAAATGGGTTAAACGTAAACAAACCACTGAGAACAATTTAATATTTATTTTCAGTTGAACAGTGCTTAAAATGAGGGAAGGTAATAAATTAACTGTAATTGACAAATAGCGATTCAGATTTGAGTACGACCGATTTGGTCTTGTGTGTTGTTACGGGTATGAGGGTGGATATCACTTCTCAGCTGCCCGCACCGTCGAAGGGTTACCTCATGAGAGACCTGAAAATGAAGTTGGATTAATGTTGGTCTTTCAGACCTGGCAGCGTGACCACAGAGCTCGAAGGACAGCTACTTCAAGCCAGTTGCACACGGCCTTTTCATGGGATGTTTCGGAAGTGCTAGCTCCGCCCCCTCAGTGGCCTTACCATAGGAGACGGAAATCGATGGGGTATGGTGAGGTATGACATTTTTAGGGTCGACCTTTTCTAACCCCCTCCTTCCTTGTGAGAAGGAAGCATTGATACAGATGCCAGATGCCATAGGGAAACCCTTTACTGCTGTCACACTGCTCTAGTCAGCAGTACCACTTCGCCCTCAGACGTTAGGTTTCTGCTTCTAGTCTTACCGTTCCCCAGTCGACCTGTATGGCATGGTTGAACCTAAATAAAAATATGTACCAGCCAATATAGCTCGGTTGGGTCATCACAACAGACAAGGCCGATTACTACATCAAGATAGCAGCTACAGTTCGATTACAAATAGCAACTTATTAATTAAACGGTAAAAAGCACACCGATAGAAACAGTAATAACAATACTTACATAACCTCGAAATAGATGGGGTCGTTGCACACATAACATTTTGAAAACAAAATATACATCCAGTAGAAGATCATTTAAAAATTGGTTAATTAAAATACGAATTGCACAAAATATACCCACACGATAACCTCCAGTGCTGAAACAATAAATATTTGCAATTTTAACGCATGATCATTAAGAAACAAAATTGACAATATAACATGTAACAAACATAAATTACACATTTTTGGTATCAGATCCAAATAATAAGTTAAAACTTGGTCTGCTCTTTAATTTTTAGTTTTTTCTTCCTACCAACTAAGAAAAATTCTTAGAAAACAATAATTCAATAATATAGGAGAAGTATACGAGTTGGATACCCATGTAATGCTGTAGAAACAGTTAATGTTAATTTTTCTGAACACATTATATTATCATTTGAACTAAGCGGACTTCAAGTTCAAAATCCGAGTAAGCAATGCTGTCGTTAAGAAACGGGTGCTAGGTAAGGATGGCAGGTCAAAAAATGGATTATTGAGACTTCAGCAGTTGAGATGGTTGGGACAAGTATTACTTGTACCTAACCACCGACTGCCCCAACGAGCGATGTTTTGAGATGTAGGAATATGTTGGAAGATAGTCACTGACAACTGCACTGAGTCATGCTGGTGGGTGGTTGGGGCCCGCGGGATGATAGTAATCGATGGTTAGAGACCCTGAACAGCATGGCTCGAAACCACTTGCAATGGCGCAGGTGCATTCATTCTTTGTGTTCTCTCAAATCCTAATCTTCAGAATTCCTCATCAGCATTATCTTTTTCTTGTAAGTTTATATCACTAGATTCTACTTCTTGAATAATATCGTCGAACCCAACTTCTACTATATCTAATACTATGGGATTTGAATTGACAATTGCGTCTCTGTGCTAATGAGGTATGGCAACTTAAACCGATGTACATACGTACGTCTGAAGTTCTTAGCTGTAGCTGGCTGACTTACTAAGAACAGATTTCTTACAATAAATGATTGATAAAAGTATTGTTATTGAAACCTACTTATCTACTAAAACAATAGGAGCAGAAGAATTTGAGAATTCAGGATCATCATTAGCTAAATGTGTTGCCAATCCAAGTAAATCTGATGCTATCTTCGATTGATAAGGATTTTCTAAATCAACAGAAGGCCATGCATTAAAATGTAAAAGAGTACATGCTAACGCATAATCTTCTCGATCAGATGTTAATAAAAATTGAAATCGTGCTAACGAATCATTACATTGGTCCATTCGAGCAAAATTTATGTGCAACCAACCAATTGTTCTTGTCTGTTATTTGAATGAAAAAAAAAACATTAACTTAAAAATTAAAAAATCGACAATTAAAATAATCCACTAATAATAGATATTAAAGAAACACTAAAGCTTAAAATATGAAAACTAAGATTAAAATTATAAGTGGATATAGAAATATCAATCAACTAAAAAAGAGAAGTCATAATATGGTTGACCCATGAACTGAGTTGAGTACCTGCAAACAAAATAATCTGTTATTCTTACTGACATGTAAAAAATTAAGGTTACTTCAAATAAATAGTATTATTAATTCCAGGAGAATACCCATAATAAAACAAGTTTAACAATTACTTTTATTGTTTAAACTGATCGACAGTTGGTTTGGTTCGCTAATTACAATTCTCCAAATCATTGCTCGTTAGACAAAGCACTAATGAGACACAATACAGTCTGTGGGATTGATGAAAGACAGAATTTCTGAGTGTATATTCTTACACACCAAATAATCCACGTCTATTTTAGGCATCAGGAATTATAAAAAACGAGTTCTGCAGAATTATCATACAATGCATATTTTACTATCGTCAAGTGAATTTGTCCCTAAAAGAAACTTGTCAACTATTATACGTAAATATGAAACTATTGTGTAGAAATAAATCACTGAAATATTCTATTCTGTTCACAAAAGTAAAAATGCATAAACTGATTTATAACAGCTACTACTGCTGCTTAATTCGTTTTATTACTTGAAAGAATCGCGAATTCACCCGGAGTTGTGAACAATAATTAGCAAGTTCGAACAAACAGTACAGTTGACAATTATAAACTATGGCTGATTCTTTCAATTAAAAAAGATCTACAAATAACTAGATTAGTCATTTGACAGCATTAATGTTATTCAATGATCGGTTACAAAAAAGATAACTAACTTGTTCAATTTCATCAGGCCAAAATGGTAACAAGTTTTGGTCAGACAAACATACAATTAGAGAAGAATTAGCGTCCCAAACTACTTTCCAAAATTCAGTTACATTGTTACCTAAAGGGTGACGAGTAACAATATACTCACAAACATTCAAGAAACCATGGAGAATGGATGAATCAATGCCGGAACCATCAGAAGTACCTGGAAGAGAAAACAACATTATACGTATATCATATAGAAATATGGTAAAAAAAAAAGTGATAATTTTATATAAAAACTTGACTCTTTAAAGTAATCTCATTTCTGGCTAATTCTATAAAGTACGTCAAGACACGTACACGTGCTTAGAGGTTATAAATAAAGAACAAGGTACCTGTACATATGGGTAATTTCGTTTGGTCAACATTGGGAGTTCCGTTATGCAAAGAACCAACAGTATCGCATCCGAAATCCATACACATCTTAGAAGAAAAAAAATAATAAGTCTTTTAACATCCATTTATTCAGGTAGTAAACAGTATATTAACTTATTAATACTAATCTTACTGAAATACTCATTTTAACAACTGATCTATGCACGAATAGTAAAAATGCTATGCAATAAATTACAAGCACTATTTTTACTAAGTAATATGCTTACTTCAAATTGCTTCATCAAATTAGATGTGCCCGTTGAATCTAGTTCATACAAGTGCCTCAAATAATCACTGAAGTGCAATGGACGAATTGAATGAGATGGATAAAGGATGTACTCACGTAATGCGTCATGAATAAAAGCATACTGTTGCTAAATAATCAACATAATAAGAAAAATAAACAGATAATATTTATTGAATTATTTATTTATTCATATTAACGATGTTGTGAGTGATCTAATCATTGCAAAAGCAAATGACTGACTTATAGAGGCATACATAAATGATATACATAAACGCAGTCTCATAAAAACAAAATAATAAAAAACACTAGTTGTGTAAATCTTAGTTACGCCAACCAAGATTCGTATAAAAAATAGGTACGACAAAGAAATAATTACTTCGGTCTGAACAAGTTTCATACGTTGTTGACGGATATGCTCCAGAAACCCCCGAACAGAAACGGCTTGTTCCACCTTTAGTTGTCGTATCAAACTTTCAATACAAATATAAGTACCAGTTCGTCCAACACCAGCGCTAAAATATAAAAAAATTCAGGTCAGATAAAAAGGATTTAATGCATACTCAAGAGTCTAGAATGTCAGTTGATTAGCAACTTATTATCAGATTACATCAAATGCTGTAAAAGACTACATTACATCAACGTGCACTAAACAACATTTACAGAAGGGAAAGAAAAACTTACCTGCAATGGACAACAATTGGACCCTTATCAAAGGTCCAATGTGCAACTGAAGCTTCCACGAACTTGAGGACCGGAAGAGGGGAAGGAGGTACATCGAAATCTCGCCAATCTGTGTATTGATAGTGATAAACCAAACGATCTTTAGAACCCTATAAAAGTAAAACAAAATACGTCTTATTTCTTAAAATGAATACCGACATATTATATTTATAAGATGTAACTGATTATTACCAGATGGATGGAGTCTAACTGACATCGACAAGGAACATTTGTAACAAAGGTGTTAAGGTAAATGAATTTCTACCTCAAAGATATGCGCTGCCAATTTACACGAAATCACCATCATCGTATTGCAATCAATCAACAAACAACTAGTACCATGATGAATCATTTAGTTTATTACTGTAATAGTAACCGACCAGTTTCTTACTACGTGCATAGCAGAATTTCTAAACTAGAAATCAACTGAAATAGTATGTCATCAATATTAACTGACTTTTAAAATTGTGCATTTACATATTTTTGATTATTTCATCCAAAAAACTTTTTTGAATCGTAATGAAATTAAACATTTAATTAAAAAAAATAAAACTATTAGGCTGATAAACAAGAAATGAAATTTACACGTTTAGCTTTGATATGACGAACAGTAAACACTCGAACGGTAAAGAAAGCTCGTACAACTTCAGAAACCATACGAACTGAAATGTTGCCATATGTTTGGTGACCTGAACTAGGCCAATACTTGTCACATTTACGCTGCAATTTGAAAAAAATAAAAGCGAAACGTGGTCACAATTTGAAAAATTCGCATAAACGTTGTGGATAAAAACACCCATCAAGAAAATTAAACAGTCACAATGAAGGTTATATCCCCGAGAAAAACAAATTAACTTCGAATATCTCAGAATTTAATTTTACTGCTAATTTGCTGACTTGAATTCACGTTTCAAGTGGCTAAATATAGCTCAATAAGTGACAACACTGGTCTGTAATAAATGTATACTACATTAAACTAAAAGATTTGATAGATATTGACCAAGAAAATATTCGAAGTTGAGAAGTATGGAGAATAGTTTAGTTTGAAATGATATAAATGTTCTATTATAACAAGCACACTTATTTATCATAGAGAAAGCTACGATTCCATAGGGAACACTCCATTTAAATATTATCTCATAGAAGTATGGGTTAAAATGAACGTAGTTTAATTATAAATCCGGTTCTTATAGACTCACAATTCTAAGCAAGAATATCTCTTACCTTGGAAAAAGTAAGCAGAATACAAAACTTTTAATCAAAAAATTAAGCTATAAAATGGAAACAGACAGGTACAATAAAAAAACGACAGTATAATTTTCTAATTCATAAAATTCTTAAATCAGAACACCATAAAATATCTTTTGCAATAATGACTAAAGTAAGAAATAGTTAATCGTTGTATGACTCGACCGTAACTGCTACCTTAACGTGGTGGTCAGGCTTGCCTATCGTCATGACTCAACCGAGCTGTATTGTCTGGAACATATGTTCCTGAAGGTTCTACCATGCCAGGCAGGTCGATTGGAGAACGATCAGACTGAAAGTAGCTACCCAAGGTCTGAGGGCAAAGTCGTACTGCTGACTGTAAAGGGATGTGACAGAAGTAAGATGTTTCCTTCGGACAACCAGCATCCACAGCAATGCTGCCTTCTCACAAGGAAGGAAGGGTTAGAAAAGGTCGATCCTAAAAATGTCACACCTCACCCTACCTCACGGATTTCCGTCTCCGGCGGTAAGGGTGCCCACTAAGAGCTTTTAAGAGCAGAGCTAATCATCAAAAAACCTTTCACAAGAGGGCCGTGCGTGACCGGCCTCAAGCAGTTGTCCCTTGGGCTCTGCGGTCAGGTCTCTAAGACCAACACTAATCTACCTTCCTTTTCAGGTCCCTCAAGAAACAACCTTCCACGGTGTGGGCAGCCGGGAAGTGACAACAGCCCTCATAACCGTAACAGCACATGACATGGCTCGAAACCGTTTGAAATGGCGCCGGTGCATTTATTCTTAGTGTTCTCTCGAACCCTCAACTTTTTAATTCTTCATCACTTCATCCTTTTAAGTCTATTTCACTAGATTCTACTTCTCGACTAATATCTTCTAATACTAGCCTCTCCGACTACTGCTAAAACCTCTACTACCTCTACTACTATTGGATTTGAATTGACAATTACATCTCTGTGCTAACGTGGTATGGCAACATGAACTGATGTGCGTACGTACGAAGTTCTACGTTGCTATTGATTGATTAATTAATCGTTGTATGATAAACTTACACGACCACGTTCAACGAAGTTAGATATCATAACGATAACATTGCTATTTTGTTCCCACACCATCAACCAGAAATCATTGAAAGTAGATGGAATCGGACCTTGGGCAGCGATATATGCTGCTCGACGATGATAGCCCTGTACAAAACAAAAATTCAAATGAATATTATGTGAAAGGTGAAAATAGTTGACATTGCAAATGATTCGAAAATAGCGATAAAATTAAAATACACATAACAGGTACATTCCAACAGGAAATATAGAAATATTAAACAATAAGTTTATTTGTTTTAGTTCTGACTGGTACTCCATCTGAAAATACGAAAATCAACCTCTGACTAAAGATTTAAACACAAAAGGAAATGGGAGTGTGATAGCCAGTTTAAATTTCTAGTGATCCCGTCGTGGACCAAGGTGAACACAAGGACTAGATATATTTCTTTTGAATATATAAACTTGGTTTGCTGAAGTTGATCTAGATGCATGTCTTATTTTAGCCTCTGTAAAAAAACATAATAATTATGGACTTATAAGTGAAGAACCTGATGATGAAGTTAATGGGAACAACTGTTCGTTCAAATATTCTTTATTTTTGAAGATTCATATTTATCAATGAAAGCAGTAACAATAAAAATTCAAATAAATACTAATCATAGGAAATTTTGGAACATATTAGTTCCCCCATAATTTTGAGGAAATGATCTTACGAAGCTGTCAGCTTGTTAAAAAAAAAACAACAAGTAGTAGTGAAACAAAAAAAAATGAACAAATGAAATGATTAAAATTGTTATCTTAAGAATTAGTTTCTCCGATCCGTATGTTTTACAAGCACATCGATACAAGTGAATACGCATTATACAGACGAGTATCAAATGAGAAAAATTACTAACAACTAAATCAAAATCGCAATAATCGCAACTGAGAGTGGCTTAATAATTATATCAAGAGCGGAGGCTATTAATAAGTAGGTTTAAACTTACATCGACATAATTTGCATTGATATAATCACTTTTATTGCCTGTTTCTTTAAGTGTAACTCTTGAATGATCATCTAAAATATCAAAGCATAACGCACAAATAAAACTATTCACGAAAAGCGACGAACTCTTTAAAGCATAATACCAAGGGTATTTTCAATAAAAGTCTAAATTTGTATTAAAAAACACAATTCCTATATGGTAGTAGAAAATAACTTATGGACTTTTAAAACGCTCTAACACAATCAACTAATTGCCATTATCGTTAACTTAAAACAGAAATCGGTTAGTAGCGATCACAGATATTCAGATGAAACACGCTTCATGTTTTATTACCATTTAACATTTTAGATGTTTTATATTGAATTTTGTTGTACTATATCATATTATTGAACAGTTAAGTCATTTTATTCATTTGATTCTATTACACTATTACACGACACTACTGATTATCGATAATATAATTATAACAGATCATTTCGCCTGTGACTAGAGAAGAATGAGCAACGTACATGACAGGTCATTTGTATTGGTTGTTTGAATATTTCCATTGATGTGATTGGTCAGTATTTTTTGAAAAACCATGAAAAATTAAAAGATATAAAACTATCCATTTGAAATTATGAAGCGCTAATACCTACAAAAATGTGCATAATATAAGAATCAGCTTATTTCGATACTGAAAAACTAACTTTAATGGATTCTTTGTATGATAATAATACAGTGAATCGTGAAATAAAAGTACTTTTTAATATTTAAAGCATTACGATAAGGCTTTAGAGTAAAAAATAATACGGAATGTTTAACTCTAATAGAAGTACTGGAGAGGAATATGGTTTATTGGTGGATATTCGATGAACATGGTTCGAGAAATCTATAATTTGATACTGAAATGTTTCCATGACAGAAAATATCATTGGCAACCAATGTGAATTTATAAACTAAGTGACCCATTATATATTCAAATCTACACAAGGAAAAGGTACGATGGTAGAAAAACATAAAAGCCAAATGATCAATATATTTGCAGAGTATTCACTAATTCAAAAGGTGGCGGAATTGTTCCAAAAACGCCTGGAGGAAAAAAAGTGATAAATTTAGATAGTTACTGCGAATACTACCGTTATTCTTTTTTCATATCTAAGTCACAGCGTGCTCCTCATTTAATCCATGAAACAACCAATAATTATACAACAACTAAGAAAATACATAAATGATATGGATATTACAGAAGACAATCAAAAACTCACAAGCCAAAACGTTGGAGTATCGATTTTTCGCGATGTTTTCTGGAGACCGAGCGACAGAGGTTGACCAGTTTGTTTGCATATTTTGTTCTAACGACTAATTTAAAAAAAAAATTCGGTACTTTGATGATAAAAATATTGATTAAACATGAAAGTACTTAGACAATCGCGCCTAGAAAAACTAATAATTTGTTGTCTAAATTGAAGTTGATTCATAGGAATGACTAGATCATTTATCAAGTAGAGTTTTGCATACTCGGTTTTCAGTCACATGTTTACAGGTACTAAACAACAGCTGTCCAAATCGAAGGTGGTACGAGACTCGAACCTAAGACCGTACAAACGTGACTGATCATCTGTAAAATAAAGCTTTATTACTCAAGTGAAACATGTTCATAAAGACAAATGTAATATATAGCCCGTTTGAAGTTGAACAAATATTTGTGAATGTGGAAATAAGATTCAGCGATATAAACATGAAACTTTGAGTTTGTAAGTTGTAAACTGGTTTAAACGCATACAAAAACTTGGATACGATCACTTATTTGTTGGATATATTGTTTGATTGCATTAACTAACAATTCAAAATTACGTATTGAAAAATTTTCACTAAAAGCTAACAGTGACATAGCAAGAGTATAGTAGAACTAAATTTATTTCTGAAAGATTAGGAACAATTATGTTAAATAGATGTTGTTAATGGAACTCAAAAACCAACTTTGTGTATCTGGTGAATCCCACCAACCAAAGTGCTAATAACCTTTAGTGATTAGGCAACTCACTTCGAACTCTGCCTGAAATCCAGCATCATCATCAGCATGACAAGCATTGACATGAGCACGAAATTCTTTGCTTGAAATAGCTTTGTATGTGTTTTTACTTAGATGAAATGGTGCAATACGTTTATATTTAGTTGATATATCGGTTTTTCGATAACAAGAACCCGTTCCACGACACATGATAAAAAAACAATGGACTCGGCTAAAAAAATAAAAGCAAGAAAACAAAGTGAAGTCTACTTCATGAGAAGCGTTTAAGTCCTATTGATTTAAAAAAAAAGGAAACACCACAGATTATGGACTTAATGCGAACTTATAACATGTTCATTGAGTTAACCAGATTTTGTGAAACGTCAGGAAAATTAATTGAACGAACTCAATTAAAACGTACTTAGCAAAGCATGCACCTACTGTAACGCAGAAGAAGACCAAAAGAGTAATAGAGACTATCCCGAAAATTGCAATATTATCTAATTTGAAATAATATTTTGGAGTTGTATGGAAATATTGTTGATTAGAGGAAGCTAAAACGAAAAGAAGCGTGAAGTGAATTTGTATGGAATATGACAAATTATCTGAATGAAATAAGCGTTTAATATCACCAAATGAGGTGATGCACAGAAGCTTCAGTAATTACATGCAATCAATATTAATTCAAATAATAAATGTAAGAAATCTAAACATTTTCGCTTGTTTTTGGTAACATAGAACGTAGTGAACAAAAATAATAGATGTGGAATTCGAAAGTACTTACATAGATTTAAACTTATTTCATTTGAATTTTCACTTTGCATTTCACAGCTTACGTAATCAGTACAATTTGTTTGAGAAATACTAGATCGAATAGTAAAGATAATTTGACCAGATTTTGCTTCTTTAAACGCGGACAACGGGATAATGGTCTGAAGATAGATAAAGATGACTAATTTACTTAAGACTTGAGTTGAGAAAAATACTTTAAAGTTAAAAATGAAACACGTTTCAGCGCTTCATACTAAATGTAAACAAGGGGCGAACGTACGAAACAATTAAATGTTAATGTATCGTTAGTTTTAATGAGTGGAAATCGTATATAGAGATATCAAAAAACAAGCCATTGTTAAGGTTTAAAAGTACCAACTAATACAATCAATCAAATTTACAATTGCTTTATATGATTTTCAAGAAGTACCATAGGAGAGTTGGCAAAATCATTTCAACATTATGGAATGATTTTCCACCAGGTATATAGCCATTTCCAGAAAAGTCGTACCCTACATTTTCGTGGCAGGAGTTTCGCCTACATTTCAAGAGTTATGGCCAATAGTCTACTACAAAACTGAAACATGATTATTTATCGGCACCATAATTATGAGAGTCAGCAATGCTTGCTTGCTTAAAGACGCTGTTGATAAGTCCAACAAGACATAATTACACATACAATAAACTTCTATACACCAGCAGGAAACAATAAATGCTTTAAAAATATTAGATAGTTACCCATTGAAATTGTTGTTGTTGATCACAATAACAGTATGCTAATTCCTTTCTATCTGATGTCTGAGTGAGTAAACATTTTTGTTCGGATAGGAAGGACTGAAAGTACCAACAGACCAAAAACTGTCTGTTTCTTGTTATTGATGAACATTCATTTGAGCAAGTCCAGTTAATCAAAACATCATTGCTCTCCAAAAGAAAAGCGCCAACAGCAACAGGTGGTGAGAGAGCTGAAAGTTATTTTAAAAAATTCTAAAACAAAGTAGCTATGATAAATTTTTTTATACAATTTAATTCATACCACTAACGATGTAGAAGATATCTTGCCATTATAATCTTAAAATGGTCTTAAACTACCTTAGTAAATAGTTATACAAGGAGTTTTACTCTTTCACAGAAACGAATAAGTTAGTTAAGGTAACATGGAAGGATGTTTTTTGTTGGTATCAATCTATTAAAACTTCAAGTCATGACAAATCGATATCCAAGAGTTCTACAAAATATGGTTTATACGTATAGTAACCACGAAGCAAAGTATTTTGAGATACTTTTACTGAAACTTTCTATACAATAAACAAAAAAGGAAAGTGCTTATCATTTGACAAAAAAACTAGGAAAATGTACGATAATACTGGACAAAAACAAACCTTCAGATTTAGTATAAACTTCAAGTTCACTGAAATTTCCGAACCCAGCTTTTGTAGCAGAGGCTACACGAACGAGGTAGCAAGTTTTGGGATACAGATTTTCAAACACAAACTGAAAGTCGTTGGAATCCAGTTGAACAGTTTTCAACCTTTTAGGATTTTGTGCACCATTCTTGAAACACATGTGCAGCTAGTAAGTGAAATTAAAAACCAACAATCCTTGTAAAATCAACAAAACAGAACCAGATTCATAAAACACTTAACTGGTACCATGGCATCCTTAGAATTATGTTCACTGTTAACACTATTAAGCGCATAAATTACAATAATTATTCAGAATTTCATCAGGATTTTGAAATAAACCTAAAGAACATGAGTAGCATGTTAGCATCGCAGCGTAAGATTTTCCGATTCATAAACTAGAGAATGAAAAGTTCATTTGCAGGAGAAAAGTCAGAACTACCACGATGAACATTTTTGCAGAATTTTACAGAACGATGGGAAGTTAAGGGAATATTGAGATCCCGAAGCTTTCCATAAGCTCACGGCTGTTTCGGGACAAGCAGAACTAGAGTTATATATGAAGGTTACCAAGAGACTGGTAAACTTCCTGAACATGCATCCTCAATTTATGGAACGAATGAAACATGACACATTGTAATCCCGAACTTTCACGACCTGATTACGATCACACTTACCCATTTGCCCACATACATGAACTTTCCAGGTAATATGTTCACAGAACTATTACCTACATCCATCAGAGCTCTTTCCAGAACATCATTGATGGTAAAGTTGAAGAGAAATGGTGATAAAATAAGACTACTACAATAGATGCGCAAAAATAAATTCTGTTAAAAAGAATAGTGTAGGAAAAGATGATTAGCATATACATCGACCAATCGTAAAAGCCTACAGATTCACTGTCATTAACTGTATCAATTTTATCTATGTATGGAAATTAATTCAATGAGAGAAACTTTGGTATTATCCAACCACTTAGAAATTGCTTCTTTTTAACTCGGAAAACTATTTGTGAATGCTTTATTATTAGACCTAAATATAACCAATATTAATTACAAATTTTAAAATCATACCTTAGGAAAAACCTTACAAGTACGATCCTCACTACCAGTTACAGGTATTTTCAGAAGTCGAGATTGCATTTCATAACAATCTTCAAAAAATGTAAGTTTGATTGCAAGCACACTAGGTTAAATAGGTGTCGGATTAAAAAACATGAATTTATACTGTCTTCTACTTACCTCCAATTTATGGGCAACTGTTTTGCCCACTGCATCAGCATTATTATCCCAGTTGATTGATAGTGAGTTAGATGAGCTTTCACAGTTTTTTATTATAGGTTTTCCGGGAACCCCTTCTGCAGTTGAAACAACCAAAGAAAAAAAAGGGCCCGCAAAACGACCATTGTAAAAAGCGAACGACAGGTTGTATCGCGTATATGGTTTTAGATGGGATATATCTATAACCTAAAATGGTGAAATATTCAAAACAGACTGTTTATCACATCCATAAAAAGATGAGTTTAAATGAATGTTTTATTGATTTTGATTGCCTCTAGGTGAAGAAACAAACAGTGAAATTTCGAATCAACTTTAGATGGTTATTTCATCCGATTTCTTGAATCACAAGTGAAACCAAACGACTGATCGTAGATGCTTACCTAAGTTTATACTAAACCTGAGTGAACAGTGGATGTGATAGTAATTAAGTAAAACTTGTATGTTTAAGAAATTCCTGCTGATAGAATCAGACCAAAGTACTAAGAATATCATCGAGACAAGGTCGTTCCTCGTAATTTATAACAATTTTTAAAAAATTAAAATGTAACTAAAGGAATCCTACATTAAACGGCGTCAGTAATTTAGGAAAATTAAAGTGCGATAAAAAAAAGTTACCTGCGAGTGTGATTCAGATGCATTGTATAACGTTTTTGAAGCAAACACGTAAGGTTGAATTGTAGCAACTGTGACAATGTAGCCAACCAATGGGCCATGTAGCAATGATATGAATCGAACATCATGATCTAAGCATCTTTTGACATTGTCTTGATTGACATCCTTTAAATTTGTGATACCTATGTCTACAGAAATTGAATGACTTGATACATTGATGATGTGAACTGTTGGGTGGGCAACAGGTAAGCCAGGAAGAGTCAGTGAGTGGCTAGGTCTACTAAATTCACTCCAACCAATGTCATTCAAAGCACGAATGTATAAAGTATAGCATGTGTATGGCTTTAAGTTATGAAGTGTTGTGCTGGACAGAGGAGACGATACGTTCTTTTGTAAAACTAGACTGTTGCTGCAAAGAAAATATATTGGTTTAAATAAGTAAGAACATCAGAAGACTGCAAATAATTTAAAAACATGTTCCGATAAACATATACGTTCGCGTGAAAGATTCAACAGCATCTAAATCTAGATGATAATCGTCCGTTTATACTTAATAAAATGGAAGTATATGGTTTTTATGTTTAAAACAATTACTAGATAAACAACCATTGTCATCTCATTTATTAGTTTTAAAAGTGATTAAGGATTACGGATATATAAAACACTAAACGTAGTAAAAATAGCCGATCAGTTAGTCATAAGCACTGTAAGACAGGATAATGAACAATGCAGCAAAGGTACAATGCAAAGCGTGGTTAACGTTGACTTTGGATATAATCAAGCACTTCCACATGTTGCTTAGGATTCTTTTCAAATCCTTCATTAATAAGTAAATAACGGGTCATTGTAATATGTAACAGAGATTAAAGTTCTCATAAGAGGAAATCGGCAAGGACATATCTTGTCGAATTCAATTAGCATATCAGAGGGTGGAATGATCCTACCTGTCAGGGAGATTTTTTGTTCTAATTTTTACTTGAAACTTGGTTTTCGAATACTAGTCGTGAATTAAGACATTGTTTAAATATTTAAGGCAATAGACGAGAACCAGTTCAAATGACTGAATGGTTTATAAAGCAATGCATAATATCACAGCTTTCGAACGTGATTTGTTTTGGAATTTATGATTAAAGGAGTCGAATATTTCCAACCAACAATCAATACTGGTTATAGTTATCAAATGGTATTATTACTATGAAGGTGGCTTTCCCACAAACCAATAGTGCTAGTGATCCATTGAAAGCAAGGAAGTATTTTATAGCTGTTTCGTTTTTTTGCTTCGTACTTTACAGGAATGGGAAACAACGAAAATCGAATCAACAATTTAAACTGACGTGCTAACTTGGATGCTTGAATAACATAGGTTTGATCCTCAGTGATCAATATTAGTAACTGATGAGTCCCAAACGGTAAGACATCTGTCTCTGGTTGTTGAGCCTATAGGAAGATAACGCAACTAAATATCATTGACAGTAAGAGACTCAAATGGTTTTGGGTTTCCTGGCCAAAACTGATTTGTTAGCATCGACATTCACTGATCTCTTCTCAGTAATCGCAATATTTTTGACTTCGCAATAAAGATAATGATAATGAACTCATAAAAAAGCGTTCTGGAAAAACCATTTATAGGCATTACTACAAAAAATATCTTATTTGTGAACAAAGTATCATATTTATGCATAGAAAAGTGGGACTCCATAACTTATCGAGGTTAATATCAAAAAACAAGGAGCTTTTCACTGTTAGATCCTAGACACAAGTTTCGTGGGGAAAAAACAAATTACGCTATAACTCCTAAAATATCTGTGGCACTAAATAGAGGAATAAACGTATTTATTCCAGTGCTCAGTAACGGCCAAATAACGATGTACAAACTACTTACTTATCATGCAGGTAGACAGTGTGAAGTGAAATAGGGCTATTTTGACTTTTTCCAGAAACCCACGAGGCATTTATTGAGCTTTCCGATAGTGCATGGGTGTGAATAAACATCGGAGGAAATGGTTTATCTGAACAATCATGTGGATACCTAGCTTACCTTGTATTAAAACGAGTAATGACTGCTGGTACTTCAGGTTTCCATTATAAAACAGTCGACAGTTGTATTCCCCAGATTGAGTAACACTAGCATTTCTTAACGATATGGTGTCCCTGGACATTGTTTTGTTCGAAGGGTCTCGCCACAAAACAAGAGTTGTGTTCAGATGATGATCCTCTCCACACCTCAGAATAATATCCGAGCCAACACGAAAATGACGGGTCACATTGGTTTCTGGTGCTGGTAAGTGCAAAGTTGACAGACTTAAGGACCAGATATTTGGGAATGTTATGACTAATGAGAAGAGCACCAATGAATTCGCAAATTCAAACATAGATATGTTATTATTACCAAATCACCAGCCCTCATACTCTCAGTCATTCATTGCTCAAAACGTGAGGCGACCCAAAGCCCGGGTACGGTAGAGGTCAAATGCGAGTACGTCCAATATCCAATATATCTTTATCATGAGCTAGTATAAGCCAATTGATTTCTTTGTGCTCGATTCTTGTTCTTTTAGTACGGTTCCAGGTGTTTGGTAGTGTCCAATGAATGGGGGGGTACGGTAAAATTCAATATCTGTATGAAGAACACATAAAATTTCAGACTTAGATGGACATATATACTGATCGAATAGATTTTCAAAAGCAAGGTTTGGATTACACAGGAGGTGTTTTTTACGGATTATGGTAGTTCTTTCTTTGCTTCCTGAGGAATCTAAAAAGAAAAATACATATTTTAACTGCATCACTTAGTAATTTGATTAATGGCGGTCAATGACAAGAGGGGTTTCCATCACTGTCCCTGAAGCTATAATAAGTCCCGAGCAGTAAAGCAGAGTTTTGTCACTACTCCTTCAGTCCACGGTAGATAGGTTGTAATTATTAAAAAATTTGAACTCTTTTATGTCATGTTTTCCACATTTTTCTGAAATAAGACTCCATCTTAGTTAAACGTGAGTGATAAGGGATTCTGAAGGTATATTATGCTTCAAGATATTGTCTTGTATAACTGAGGAGGAACCAAAGGCTAAAAATGCCATCGACTTTTATTACCTTTTTATTCAATAATCCCAGACCCAGTCGAATCAGAAGTTAGGAACAAAAGAGGTCATAAATTTACTCATAAAACAGTCGTTGCACCTAGAAGCGCGTAATCTAGGAAGACTGTTTGTTGTGAGGTAAGTGAAATGCAGTGTCCCCAATAGTAATGTGGTAGGGATGCCAAACAGACCATCTTCAGTTAAGATGTATCCAGTAAAATTAGCAAGGTCACGTGAGGACCACAGAGCAGTTCATACTGATTGTGAGTTCTCTACAGACGGCAACGTCTCCTCATCTCTCTCTCTAAATTGTCATAGAATAAATAATAATTAAGACGCAAGACAAAGGTTCGTTTTATCATATTCGTTTACTGCTTTTCATCCCAATTACTTACTTACGCCTGTTACCCCCCTTGTGAGGGCTTGTCTGGTGACGCAGTTGGGTGCTTTTGGCAGTGTGTCCTATCCACTTTAACCGCTTCTTCCTCATTTCCCCCTCCACTGGAATCTGGTTTGTTCTCTCCCACAGTTCGTTGTTGCTGATGGTGTCTGGCCAACGAATCCGAAGTATTTTGCGAAGACAACTGATCATTAGTACTTGTATCTTCTGGATGATGGCTTTGGTAGTTCTCCAAGTTTCCGCTCCATACAGTAGAACTGTCTTAACATTTGTATTGAAAATCCTGATTTTAGTTTTCGTTGAAAGTTGTTTGGAGTTCCAGATATTTTTCAACTGTAGAAATGCAGCCCTTGCTTTGCCGATCCAGACCCTTATATCTGCTTCGGATCCACCTTGATAGTCGATGATGCTGCCCAGATATGTAAAGGTGTTAATTTCCTTCAATAGTGGTTTGGTTGGTGCATGTTATGTTGCATCGGAGAATTTAGCTCTTTACTTTATGTATGTTGAGACCTACTGCTGCAGAGGCTGCTGCTACACTGGTCGTCTTCTCTTGCATTTGTTGTTGCGTGCTAGATAGAAGAGCCAGGTCATCTGCGAAGTCCACATCGTCCAGCTGCGTCCTTACTGTCCAGTTGATACCGTGCTTCCCTCCAGATGTTGACGTCTCCATAATCCAGTCGATGACCAGGAGAAAGAGAAAGGGTGAGAGTAAGCAACCTTGCCTGACACCGGTCTTCACCTCGAAAGGGTCTGTTAGCTGTCCTCCGCGCACAATTTTGCAGTTGATTCCATCATAAGAATTCCGTATGATGTTAACTATTTTCTCAGGCACACCGTAGTGTCGAAGAAGCCTCCACAGTGTTTTCCTGTCCACGCTATCGAATGCCTTCTCGTAGTCGATGAAGTTGATGTAGAGTGGTGAGTTCCATTCAATTGATTGTTCCACAATGATCCGTAATGTAGCAATTTGGTCAGTACACGATCGATCCTTACGAAATCCGGCTTGTTGATCTCGAAGTTGGACGTCTACGAAGTCCTTCATTCTGTTTAACAATACTCTGTTGAAGACTTTGCCTAGTATTGAAAGAAGAGTGATGCCTCTGTAGTTCTCACACTTGCTGAGATCACCTTTCTTTGGTATTTTGATCAGGTATCCTTCTTTCCAATCTGATGGTACTTGTTCCTCATCCCAAATCTTCTTGAAGAGAATGTGAAATATATTCGCAGTTGCTTCTACATCTGCTTTCATTGCCTCTGCTGGAATGTTGTCTGGTCCTGCTGCTTTACCGCTCTTGATTTCTCTGATGGCCATACCGATCTCTTCAAATGTAGGTGTGCCAACATCAGTTGGGAGGTCTGTAGATGGTGCTTCGATGTTGGGTGGGTTCAGAGGAGCTGGTCGATTCAATAGTTCTTTAAAGTGCTCTACCCACCTATTTCGCTGTTGTTCAGTGTTGCTGATTACTTTGCCTTCCCCGCTTTTCACTGGTCGTTCTGGTTCACGATAGTTTCCAGCGAGCTTCGTTGTATCGTACAATTGTCTTAAGCTTCCTCCTTCTACAACCTTTTCCGCCATCATTGTAAGATCCATTATGAAGGCTTTGTTTTTGAAAATCTCTCCATGTTTACATTTGTCATATGTCCCCATTGATTCCTTCAGCTCTACAGTTTGTTAGTTTGTTCACTTCCATTGTGAGATAGTAATATTTGTATTTTATTATGGATTCTACTTTTTGTGCCTTTACTGAGTTTTTTTATTTCATTCTGGACTTCATAATGTTGTTTAAGGTGATACTTAGTTATGGAGCCAGCCATATTGATTGATTTGTTCCTCCTATAGTTGGACTGACTGGAAGTGTGCATTTTGTTTGTGAATTGGAGCACTCTTCCAGAACCGGAAACCCTCAGTGTTATAAGAGGGACAGAATATCGTTTATTTGAGTAATTGAACTATCACTGAAGGAATAACCGTGGTAATATTGTTGGAGTAATGATGTATATTTATATTTATTATGAATAATAGAACCGTTATTTACCCAAAAATCACGTTTTGGATTTCAGCTGAGCAAAACTCGTATCTAAACTTCCTTGAGAGCTATTCCTCAGCCCAAACCTCAGTTTCGATCCTACATTCATTGCTAGATATTTCACATATTTTCGTTTCAAAACTCTGATGCTTTCCTTCACTTGCCTGTTTTCTTCTGTGTATTCAGACTGTGCCACAACACACTCCGCTCTAGTTCGGCTGACGTTGATTGCTGCATTCATATTCCTCCTTTCTTGAATTTTATCCAGAGAATCAACAGAGATCCATTCCTTGTGATGGTGGCTAATGTGGCTCAGAACCTCCTGACATGTTGCGGTGACTGACTCCTGGATTCCTTTCCGAATGTTCTCCATGGTAGTTTCTTTTCTATTGAGTAGATCGTGGAAAGCAAGGAACATATTTCTGAGGGCTATTTTGAATTCATTGAGTTTTACGGTATCCCGAACAAATGCCGTATAATAATAATAATAATTTATTCTCAAATAACAAACAGGTTACAAGAGACATGCCAATTCACAGGCAAGATCAAAATGTTAAGATTAGCAACATGTTTCTTTTAAAACGGTATACAGTTACTGAAACATTTCACAAGATTCGTTGTATTCTTAAAGATGGAATGTACAAAGCGAATAATTGGCACAAGTTACGAAGGTTGCGTTGCGACAATCATCTTATTGACTGAGAAACGATTCACGGTAGAGATAGGTTTTCATATAACAAGAATTGATGCGGTAAGTGTACAAAGGTCTGGTTGATATTCATCAGCTAATGATTTCACCAAGTCTACTGCACATATCCAGAATAATATATGAGGATTGGAATAAGGTTCTGAAAAAAAGAGGAATAAAGAGAACGGGACGAGGAGCGGAACAGAAAATATCCTTGTTCAAAGCCGAACAACGGCTTCGCACATACGTTTATGGATGAAACAAAGGTATGTTTACTCAGACTTTTTTAATATCAGAACAATAACTGTACACCTGCACTTATGTAGGTTAATGAAGACAATTCAGTAGTGAGATAACTAATTGGAAGTTAGTCGGATGAATAGAGGAAATTCAGAAGAACCAAGATGTTAGTAATAATGTTGATTTACAAAATATAATAAAGAGGCTCAGTGATATAATTTTTTTTGTTTTATTTATTCTTTTTATTTTCAACTCTGCGGCTCAAGAAGTTATGAATGAGCTCTTTTTTAGTATAGTTGTCCAGACTGGCTTGTAATAGGATTTCTCGGTAGGAAGTAAAAACCGGTGCAAGGTTACAGACATGAGTTGTAAACGAGGTTAACAAGGAAAAGTAACATCAATATCACTGACTTGTTACATCCTGCTGTATCGTACTTCTGTGATGTTGTCCACCCAGTTGTCCAGTACCTCTTGAGTTTCAATTTCATTTTGGCCACCAGCCATTGGTGATCTGATGCTATACCAGCTCCTCTTTTGTTTCTCACATCCTCCATGGTCTTTCCTAACTTTTAGTTTATACAGATATGGTCGATATGGTTCTGAGTAGTTTAATCTGATGAAATCCACGTGGCTTTGTGTATGCGGTTGTGCGGGAATATTGTGCCACCGACGACCAGTTTGTTGAAGGTACATAGTTTTGCAAATCTCTCACGGTTTTCGTTCCTTTCTCCCAGTCCATGTCGTCCCATGATGTCTTCATATCCACTGTTGTCCATGCCAACCTTATCATTTAGGTCTCCCATCAGAATGGTCAAATCGTTTGGTGAGCATCTGTCGATGATTGACTGCAGCCTTCCGTAGAATTGATCTTTGTCGTCGTCATTGTAGTCATTGGTAGGTGTTACGGGAGAAACGAAGACATTTTGCTGATCAAAACCTTCATGTATAAATATCATTAACTTCACTGTTTTTGGGTATATTTGTTTTACTTAACTTATGAACTTGTTTGAATTATTATTTGCGGACATATTGGACTCCCGTTTCTCTTTGTTGTTCGTTCCAGTTTTTTGCTCCAAGAGATAATAAATTAGAAGGTAATTGTAATTATTATAATTATTGTTGTTAGAACGACATTGGTCGTCTATTTGTAATAAATTATTTTGGTGGAATTTGTGATTTGGAATAAACTTTGGTATCTACTTTGGAGTTTCGTTCTTGGTATAGAAATTTGGGACCGTGAATTACAAATAGACGACAACAGTGCTTCATAAGATCAACGAGCAAAAAACTGGACGTAACAAAAGTTCTTCTAATTTAAATTCGTCATATATTGGATTTTTGGTCGTTTTGCTCCAAAGGTTCTTCAATTCAATTTTTGGTCGCTGGAAACTTTTGGAAATTTGGGTCCAAAGGTTCTTCTAACTTTTAATTTGGTCGTTGGATACTTTGGACAATTCAATTTTGGTTCTTTGGTTATATTTTGAATACTTTTGGACATTTTGCTATTATTGGCGAATACGTTTGGAATAATTTCACATTTGCTTGGTAATCGATTTCTAACGAAATCATCCAATGGAAACTAGAAGCAAAAGGCTGAAGGAGCAGGACGAAATGGATGGTAAATTTTCTAAAGCTGTTTGTGGTATGTCTGATGTTAATGATGATGAACTTGATGATATTAGTGTTAATAGTAAGTCTTCCTCTCAGTTTAGTACTTCTAGATTGAAGTTAGATAAGGCATTAATTAAGAAGAAGAATTTGGAAAAGAGACTTGAGTTAGAAAAGCAGCTTAAAATGTTAGAGCTTCAAGAGGAAGTTGATATGGCTGAATTAGAATGTAAGCTCATAGAAAACGATAACCAACTGTCAGTAGACAAAGCTGAGATAAATTCTAAGGTCGAAAGGTATTTGGATTGTGATATTGAGCGTAATAAGGTAATTAACGCCTCAAAATGCGGTTGTATTGATGAATTAAAGGACACGTTACGTGCTACGGTTAATAATACAGTTTTGCCTAAAATCGATATGATGTTTTTTGACGGACAACCTAGCCAGTACCACCGTTTTATTAGTCAGTTTACAAGCATTGTAGAGAGTAAACTGTCTGACAAGGGCCAGTTGTTGTCATATTTGTCATACTATTGTAAAGGAAAAGCAAAAAATGCGATTGAAGGCTGTATTATTATGGATCCACAAGCAGGATATAAGAGAGCTAAGGCCATTTTAAAACAGCTCTTTGGACAGTCGCATGTAATAGCGCGAGAAACCTTAGAGGACTTATTTAGAACTGGGAATGTAGAATTTAATGATCCTGAATCACTGACGAACTTGGCTATTAAAATGCAGAACGCTGCATTAACTTTAGAACAGTTAAATTGTACAGCTGAACTTAACTCTATGGCTACTTTAGAACGAATAGTAAGGCTCTTACCTCGTCGAATGCAAGCCCAGTGGGCAGAGCTAGTATTCAAGTGGGACGAAGAGGAGAGAGAGCCCAATTTTAACGAATTGACGGAATTTATTATGTCTCGTGCTAAGATAGCTAGTAGTAGGTTTGGAAGATTAGCTTATCAGGCTAAAACAGGAAATAATACGGAAGCTACTAGTGGTCTGCGTGCGAGACATGAGGATTTTTCGTTTCTACCTAAAGCACGCTCGGAAGATAAGCGATTTGTCAATTATATCACGAAAGCATACGCTGATGAAGGACGAGTATGTGACCGTAACGATGTAAAGCCTCTTGATGCGTGTCCTAGCAAGAAGCCGGTTTGTGTAGCAGATAAGATGGGTTTTTTGAAGATGGAAAAGAAAGAAAAAGGCAAAAAGTGTAGTCATCAAGATGGATCCGAGGTGTGTGATGGTAAAAGCCTCTTAACTGCTCGAACATCAAGGAACGGTAATTTGGATTCGAGCAAACAGAGGTTAGTGAATAAGAACAAAGACGAAACAGGTTTGACTGTATGGAATAAAGCTTATGTTCGGAGCCTTTCACGTAACGTAAATTATTTAACAGGACCTAGAGTTGATCCCAGGACAACAAGTGTATATAGTGACACAGCACTTCATGTTGCTGAGCAATCAGGATGTCTGCAGGCTACTATATCTAGTTCTATGGAGCATCATGATATTGAAGCGGAAGATAATAGCTGCTTAGCGCGTCCTGCTGATGTTTGTTTACGGTCAACGGATGGACGGTCGTATACTAGTCGAAGTAGTCATATCGACATTGATAGTGTTAGTGAAAGTGGTAGCGTAGCTTTGAAGCCTGCATGCCAACTATCTCGCGACTCGTCATTAACTGTGAATAGTCGGAACATCATTGTCGACAACAATAACGTCAAGGTGGAGGTGAAACCCCATGTATCTATTAATAGTGTAATTGATGTGAATAATAAACGAGATGGTAACGATAGTGGAATCATTATAGGTAGTGCTGTTTCGTCGGTTGACGCTGCTAATGTAGCTTCTTTGAGTACTTCGAATCAAGACGAAATTGGATGTTTGAGAGTGGAGAACGTAGGCGTCGGTGGCAATAGCCTTAGCTATAGTGACGGCAGTACTGCGAATGCTAACATTCGGTACCCTAGGTGCAATGAGGAGTCATCTAGGTTTAATGGACATGCTGTTGTTTTGAATATGCAGCATGAGGAATCAAGCATGGAATTGTCCACCTGTCGCACTTCACCATCATTGATTCGTACTACAGGTATCGGGATGAGCACTACCAACAGTGATAAGATAGAAGAGGTTAAGAGCATTCCTGGTAATGAAAGTATTGTTGATCGAGTAAAGTTGGATACTGTGTATGAGTCGACTGGTTATCATGAGAAGTGTATTGCTACTTGTACAGATGCGACTACCAATGATAATAGCATTGGTAGTACGGCGGGTAATAGTGATCTATGGAAGTTAAAGGACGCTCATCGTCGTCGAAATGATCGTACGTTACGCTTGCATACTGCCACCCAAGCTAAGAAGCATAAGAAACAACATGATGCTACTATTACTAAGAAGCCTGAACCTCATGCTCTTTCGGATGCTACGACTAGCTATGGAAATAGTAGCCATCAGAACCTTAGTAGTGACAGTGATAATAAGGAGATAGAAGGTGTCAACAGCCCACCTATAGTGACCAGTCTATCAGCTTCATCGAATGAGCCTCCTAGTGTTTCGACGCCATCGGTCCTCGTCACGAAGGTTAAGTTGATTGAAGATGCACAAGGTTGTGCAACTGTAACTGTTCCTATTCCGGTTGACTGTCAGTCGAGTGACGATGAGAAGAAAGTGTTTGATGGTAACAGCCAGTCTACAGTGCTGTGTGATGACGATGCTATTGTTGAGCATATGTCTTGTGCCGCTGAAACGGATGCTAATGCAGAACGGAATCACTTAGACGTTGATAATAAACTGGATGTCACTGATGTGACAAATGAGTTACCGACGATGATGAATACTGTTCAAACCTCCTCTGCATCAGGAGATGGAAGGATAAATATTGATCCTACGTCATGCTACTTAAGGTCTTCTGGAGACGATGAAATGTCAAAATTGGAGATCCCACCCTTGCATATTATTTATGGGTCAAAAACTTCTGTTGATAGGTTAGCATCACGGACTTCATGGTATCTGCTGACCGGAGCAAGTGGTGGTGGATTGGCGACTCGTCCCCACGATAGAGAATGTAGTCCTTGGATAGGATATGACCAGTTTTGCGACGCGTTGTTCATGTTCGTATGGGTTAATTGGATAAGGTTTATACTACCGTTAGGTCATGCTACGATAGATAGGGGAATCAAGGACCTGATGGGAAGGTACAGGTACATAGTTTGATAGGTCATATCCATGTTGGATGGCGGGTAGGCGTACTGCTGTAAGTCCTACTCGTTCTTCCGGTGTGGATTAGGGGATGAGAGTGAACCGTAAATTGAAGTGTTAGAAAGGGCTTGTTTTGCTTAGAGGGATATTGTGGGCCGGTGTAGAATTTATATTGAATGTTTGTTGTTGATTGCTTGTGATGCACATACTTGGATTGTTGTTATATATTTTTGTCGGTGAAAAGAACCAAGGTTCTTTTGGTCGGGAGTGTTACGGGAGAAACGAAGACATTTTGCTGATCAAAACCTTCATGTATAAATATCATTAATTTCACTGTTTTTGGGTATATTTGTTTTACTTAACTTATGAACTTGTTTGAATTATTATTTGCGGACATATTGGACTCCCGTTTCTCTTTGTTGTTCGTTGCAGTTTTTTGCTCCAAGAGATAATAAATTAGAAGGTAATTGTAATTATTATAATTATTGTTGTTAGAACGACATTGGTCGTCTATTTGTAATAAATTATTTTGGTGGAATTTGTGATTTGGAATAAACTTTGGTATCTACTTTGGAGTTTCGTTCTTGGTATAGAAATTTGGGACCGTGAATTACAAATAGACGACAACAGTGCTTCATAAGATCAACGAGCAAAAAACTGGACGTAACAGTAGGTGCATAACATTGGATGACGTTCATTGTAATGTCCTATTTCCTTGTTTTGAAGGATGCTTTAATGACCCTTGGTCCATGAGATTCCCATCCTATCAGTGCCTTTTGTGCATGTTTGGACAGCATCAGTGCAACTCCTTGTGTATGTGAAGTATTTTCCTCTTCATGACCAGAGTAAAACACCAGTTCCCCTGAAGCAAGTCTCAGTTGTCCTACCTGTGTCCAATGTGTTTCACTGATGCCGAGCACCTCGAGGTTGTATCTTTTCATTTCTGCCGCAACTTGAAATAGTCTTCCAGTCGTACGTACGTTCCATGTACCTGTAAGAATGGTTGCTCTGGTTGTTAGAAGAGGCATCAGACCCGTCACTTCCGAAGGAATTCGTCTCTCAACACGAGATTTCATAATTTTTCTTCCAACTCCCAGGGCAAAGTTAAGATGGTTTGGATTATTGGTTTTGGTTGCCTTTATTTAGCGAGTTGGTGTTTTAGTGGGATACGGTCGTCAACACCATGCCCAACCCTCCTCCTTTATCCGAGCTTGGGACCGGCAGTAGCCCAGAAGGGTCCACAGGTGGAGTTATTTCTTCATTCCATTTTTCCAAAAATGCAAATGTTATCAGATTTCAAAAAAACAAACCGTTGACCTTTTAGTTTTTGACAATAAAAAACTTCAAATCAGGCCAGTCGGTAGAAGAATATTGAAAACAAGATAAAAGGATTAGGACTTCTAAAATTTCCAACGTTACTTCGTCGTCTTACTTCTATAGGAATACAAGTGTTCCCATAAAGCCCTTCATCTTTGACTTGTTACCTCACAACAGAGAGCGAACACGCTGAGTTTGCAAGAATGCTGGAATAGGAGTTTGAATACACATTTATTGACGAATACAAATGATCGACAAACCCCATTAGAATTCCAGATGTGAAGTCGTAAACGAGTTCGGCTGCTGTTTATCCAACTTCAGATTTCATGCACTGTAAAATACGAATAACATGAATAGTTCATTGTCAGTAAAACCGGTCTAACAAACCGTTATCCTGTAGGTGGTCGTCTAGAAATGTATTTCTCACAAGGGTCACTGTATCGTAGGAAGAGTCCGAATTCAAGCTGGTGTCTACAGTCTATTATTATTGAAGTGTAGCCGTAGTTTGCTACCCATCGTTAAGTGATTATGTGGACTACTGTTCTGGCAGTGAAGTCTCTGACAAGTACTAATGACTTTGAACGCGCGTGCTTAGACCGTAATTTATGTAAGGTATTTGAGTAACAACGAAGAAACTTCGGGAAAATTCACTTACTAAGTTTTAAAGAGAGTTACAAACTAATGATACCAATTATATTTGAGATTGAGAGTCGGAAGTCAGGATTTTCATCTCATCAGGACATCAGATGCTGTTAGTCATATGGATAAACGAATATAAACCTTATTATCGTAAGTTTGGTTGGCTGATCCACAAGTTGTGAGTTCTCCCTGTTTACTTGTTCACAAATATCCTTATGCATCTACACAAGCGAAACACATTAACCGCCTTTATTATCATTAACGTCATTATTATTATTACGTTTCTCAACCCTTCTAACAATTATTCCAATTTTTATTCATTCCTTGGATCTTTGTTAAGATGAACAAGTTTCCATATCTATGCACGCCTGGTTCTCACTTCGTTATTTGACAAATTACTGTTAATATCACACGCAACAGCCAGGTTTCATTCACTCTTTCGAGTATTTTAACTAACCTTTATGTCATTTGTAGTGAGCGAGTCAAGACACCAGATTGACTATGATCACCACTAAATGTTCCATAACGTCCCGTCATTCATATGAAAACAAATCCATGTTTCAAGTGTAGAATCTTTTTTGAAGGCTTTGTTTTTGGAAAATCCCTCCATATATATATATTTGTGTTACGATTTGACTGACTCTTTCTGTTCGATATTTTGGTCCTTTATTTGATTCCATTTTGTGATTTTATCATTTGTATCTTGTTATTATTTCTATATCTTGTACTGATATTGAAGTTTCTATGTTTTCTTCTGAACTATATATGTGTTGTTTAAAATTGATACGTAATATGGCTACAACCATATTTGGATTCGATACTCTAAGAGCTACTGACTGGAAGCACTTATTCTTCCAGTAACGGAACCCATTGTGGTGATTGGAAACTCGAAGGTGCAATATTGTTTTAGTAATTGTCTGTATCTACTTTTTTGGTTAAGAATAGAACCGTTCTTTCCCAGATTTGTCATTTTTGGACTTGGACTGGGCGGGACGCGTGTGAACCTACACCGTTCGGGTTAAAAGCGCACTGCAAGAGTAACATAATCATTTTACACCAAGGTTTTATTGAAGGAGAAATTAGGCATTACATCAGGAACAGAAAATAGAGAAAAATGGCAGCAACGCGAAGAGAACGTTGCGCGCTAGAAGTGGAAGAAGTGTTTTTGGTATAGTTAAACAAAACAAGTACAGTAATGTTTATTTTTCACAAATCGTATTTTCTTAGTAGAAGCGTTCCACTACACATTATTACAGGATGCCTTTTCTTTTCCAGCCAACCTCTTCAGATACCACAAGAGTTATGGTTTTTAAAACAATTTTTTTATATTCCTAGATAACAGAACCCTTTTTCAGACAGACTATCGGTTAGAACCTCGTTTTCAAGCATATCTCAATTAACTAGTCAAAATATCCGACTGAAGACAAAGTAAGGGGATTATAGTTATTCCTAATCAACTTGAATCTCTGGAAGCTTACACAAGAGCGTACCCACTCCATCATGTCTTGGTTCATATCGAGCCAGTGAATGTGTCATTTTTCAGCCTGATAGTTTTTCGACCACCTGAATGAGTACGTCTGCCCAATGTATGGGACGCACTGCGTTGATAATATTTCGGCACGATTGAAAGATCTCTACCTCTAGACGCGTCACAAAGTGAAGTCTCCTTACCCATTTACATCTTTTGATTGCAAATATCAGGATTGTCCATTATTACTCATGCTTAAAATCAGTGTCGTCTTTTTAAATCTGAGCTAATTCAGGAGGTTCAATAAACTTCCGAATCTAGTTTTCTAAGATCATATTTGTATATAGTACTTACTTACTTACTTTCGCCTGTTACCCCCAATGGAGCATAGGCCGCCCACCAGTTTTCTCCAACCAACTCTGTCCTGGGCTTCTCTCTCCAGTTCTGTCCAATGTTTGTTCATTCCTCTCATATCTTTCTCTATTTCTCGGCGTAGTGTGTTCCTTGGCCTTCCTCTTTTCCTTTTGCCTTGAGGGTTCCATGTGAGGGCTTGTCTGGTGACGCAGTTGAGTGCTTTTCGTAGTGTATGTCCTATCCATTTCCACCGCTTCTTCCTGATTTCCTCCTCCATTGGAATCTGACTTGTTCTCTCCCACAGTTCGTTGTTGCTGATGGTGTCTGGCCAACGAATACGAAGTATTTTGCGTAGACAACTGTTAATAAACACTTGTATCTTCTGGATGATGGCTTTGGTAGTTCTCCATGTTTCCGCTCCATACAGTAGAACTGTCTTAACATTTGTATTGAAGATCCTGATTTTGGTTTTGTTTGAAAGTTGTTTGGAGTTCCAGATATTTTTCAACTGTAGAAATGCAGCCCTTGCTTTGCCAATCCGCGCCCTTACATCTGCGTCCGATCCACCTTGGTTGTCGATGATGCTGCCCAGATATGTGAAGGTGTTAACGTCCTCCAAGGTATCCCCATCAAGCGTGATTCGGTTGGTGCATGTTGTGTTGCATCGGAGAATTTTGCTTTTTCCTCTATGTATGTTGAGACCTACTGCTGCAGAGGCTGCTGCTACACTGGTCGTCTTCTCTTGCATTTGTTGTTGCGTGCTAGATAGAAGAGCCAGGTCATCTGCGAAGTCCACATCGTCCAGCTGCGTCCTTACTGTCCAGTTGATACCGTGCTTCCCTCCAGATGTTGACGTCTTCATAATCCAGTCGATGACCAGGAGAAAGAGAAAGGGTGAGAGTAAGAAACCTTGCCTGACACCGGTCTTCACCTCAAAAGAGTCTGTCAGCTGACCTCCGTGTACGATTTTGCAGTTGAATCCATCATAAGAATTCCGTATGATGTTGACTATTTTCTCAGGCACGCCGTAGTGTCGAAGAAGCCTCCACAGTGTTTTCCTGTCCACGCTATCGAATGCTTTCTCGTAGTCGATGAAGTTGATGTAGAGTGGTGAGTTCCATTCAATTGATTGTTCCACAATGATCCGTAATGTAGCAATTTGGTCAGTACACGATCGATCCTTACGAAATCCGGCTTGTTGATCTCGAAGTTGGACGTCTACGAAGTCCTTCATTCTGTTTAACAATACTCTGTTGAAGACTTTGCCTAGTATTGAAAGAAGAGTGATGCCTCTGTAGTTCTCACACTTGCTGAGATCGCCTTTCTTTGGTATTTTGATCAGGTATCCTTCTTTCCAATCTGATGGTACTTGTTCCTCATCCCAAATCTTCTTGAAGAGAATGTGAAATATATTCGCAGTTGCTTCCACATCTGCTTTCATTGCCTCTGCTGGAATGTTGTCTGGTCCTGCTGCTTTGCCGTTCTTGATTTGTCTGATGGCTATACTGATCTCCTCAATCGTAGGTGCGCCAATAATAATTGGGAGGTCCATGGATGCTGCGTCGATGTTGGGTGGGTTCAGTGGAGCTGGTCGATTCAATAGTTCCTTAAAGTGCCCCACCCACCTATTTCGCTGTTCGACAGTGTTGCTGATTATTTTCCCTTCCTTGCTTTTCACTGGTCGTTCTGGTTTACGATAGTTTCCGGCGAGCTTCTTTGTAGTTTCGTACAATTGTCTCAAGTTTCCTTCTCTTGTAGCCTTTTCCGCCGTCATTGCTAGATAATCCACATATTTTCGTTTGTCAGCTATGATGCTCTTCTTCACTTCCCTGTTTGCTTCTGTATACTCGGCTTGCGCCTTAACTTTCTCTGCTCTTGTTCGGCAGACATTGATAACTGCCTTCTTGTTCCTCCTTTCTTCAATTTTTGCAAGAGTACGAACAGAGATCCATTCCTTGTGATGGTGCTTCTTGCGACCAAGGACCTCCTGACATGTTGAAGTGATTGCCTCCTTAATCCCTTTCCAATTGTTCTCCAATGTTGCTTCCTCTCCATTGAGTAGATCCTGAAAGGCCTAGAACCTATTGGTGAGGGCTATCTTGAATTCGTTGAGTTTTACGGTATCCCGAAGAAAGGCAGTGTTAAACTTCTGTGATGTTGTCTGCCCCGCTGTCCAGTGCTTCTTTAGCTTCAATCTCATTTTGGCGATCAGCAAGTGGTGATCTGAAGCTATATCAGCTCCTCTCTTGGTTCTCACATCCTCCATGGTCCTTCTGAACTTTTTGTTGATACAGATATGGTCAATTTGGTTTTGAGTAGTGTGGTCCGGTGAAATCCATGTGGCTTTGTGAATGCGTTTGTGCGGGAATATTGTGCCACCGATGACCAGTTTGTTGAAGGCACATAGGTTTGCAAATCTCTCACCGTTTTCGTTCCTTTCTCCCAGTCCATGTCGTCCCATGATGTCTTCATATCCAGTGTTGTTCATTCCAACCTTGGCATTCAGGTCTCCCATAAGAATCGTCAAATCCTTTGGTGAACATTTATCGACGACTGACTGCAGCCTTTCGTAGAATTGATCTTTAACGTCGTCATTGTAGTCATTGGTAGGTGCATAACATTGGATGACGTTCATTGTAATGTCCTGTTTCTTTGTTTTGAAGGATGCTTTAATGACCCTTGGTCCATGAGATTCCCATCCTATCAGTGCCTTTTGTGCATGTTTGGACAGCATCAGTGCAACTCCTTGTGTATGTGAAGCGTTTTCATCTTCATGACCAGAGTATAACAGCAGTTCCCCTGAAGCAAGTCTCAGTTGTCCTACCTGTGTCCAATGTGTTTCACTGATGCCGAGCACCTCGAGGTTGTATCTTTTCATTTCTGCCGCAACTTGAAATAGTCTTCCAGTCTCCCACAATGTACGAACGTTCCATGTACCTAAAAAAATGGTTGCTCTGGTTGTCAGAAGAGGCATCGGCCCCGTGACTTCCGAGGGAACTCGGCTTTCATCACGAGACGTCATAATTCTTCCTCCAACTCCCAGGACAGAGTTAAAATGGTCTGAATTATTTTTACTGGTTAGCGTTTTTTTGGCAAGTTAGATTTCAACGGAATGGGGCCGCCAACCCCATGTCCAACCCTCCTCCTTTATCCGGGCTTGGGACCGGCAGTAGCCCCTAAGGTTCTACTGGCGGAGTTATTTGTATATAGTGATTACATATTTATTGGGTATTTCACGCTTATTGTTTTCGAATTATCTTAGTTTCTAGCTTTTACTTGGACTGTAAGTTTACTCTATTTCATCTTAGACTCACAAATTAGAACAGATTACTTCTGTATCATTACTCCATATTTCCCATCATTACTGTCCTTGCTCCCTGTCAGTAATGTGACTCAATCAGGATGCTGTGCAGTCTGGTTTTGTATGTACATTACTGAATGTCTGAAATATCATAAAGGTCTTGCACTGGTGGTCTTGTGTTCCTCCTGTGAGTTTTCGGCTAGTTAGTACTAATCTAATTTGGAGAGCGTTATCTCGCTTTAGATTTCCTGTTGCTTTATCAATTTCATGAACAGTCGGGGAACTGACATCATTCTGACTGGATATCATGGGTAACCGAAGTTTGGCTGAACGCCAGTTGGACTGATTAAATCTCCTGCGTTAGGAATAAATAATCGCTTAATCTTTTCCTCAGACAGTCTGGCCATCAGTCGGATCCCATTCCTAATACCGCTTTCCTTGATAAGTATGAACACTTGTCTACTGTTACCTATGTTAGTTATTTCCATAACTAATTCTAGTTATGCCATAACTAACCAATCAGATTGGTTAAGCGCTCACCATGCTATCTAGTCTGACCGGTCTGTAAACTTTCTTTGTTGTGAATGACATATCGATTGAAGGATGTTATTATTTTATTTATATTGCTTTGACTCATGTTTTTATTCATTTTCTAAAGACACGCTTTACTGGTTGGTACGTTTGCTCATCTTACTTGATAATTGTAATTTCCTTATTTATAGTACTAATTTGATCGTTTTTTTTAGAAACAGATAAAAGTTTAGAACCAAGTTTTCCTTGTTCTGACTACAGCTTTACCATTGATTCTGTGAGCGGCAGTATTGCGTACACTGTTTTAGAATTACATCTGTAGGACATATTAAATCCTACAACCTATCGCCGGAGCCTTTTCCATCTATTTGCTTTCGTTACGCACCAGTGTTCACAATCATCGCGTAGGCTTTTTATCAGCCTGTGCCTAAGCTGACTCCGCTCCTCATCTTTTTTGGAGCAAAATGGTGTCTGTTTCCGAGCATACATCAGTTAGTTTAGTCGATGCTACTGAAACCTACCGCTCCTTACCACACTTTTCGTTTACCCTACCAGCTGATATCATCGCTATTTTCACAGCTTTTTGGATATCATCGGAAGCTGCCTCGAAATGGACATCGCATAATACATGGCCGCCCAACTGTTTTTCTAGTTGCCTCTAAAATACATTCTCAGCCTCGCTATCTTTCATTCAGTTTCTTTCCTACGCCCAGTTATATGATCCATTTTTGAAGAGGTTGTTTGTGAAAATCCCTCCATGTAAACATTTGTTATTTGTTCTTATTGATTCCTCAAATTGTACATTTTGTTTGTCTATTCGATCCGATTTGAGATGGTGCTATTTGTATTTTATTATAGTTTTTATTTCTTTCGCCTTCAGTGAGTTTCTATGTTTCTTTTTGAACCGTATTTATGTTGTTTAATCTGATACTTAGACATGGCGACAGCCATATTGATTTGTTCCTCTTTTGATTGTGTCGCTTATATTGACTGGAACTGTGCATTTTGATTGTGAATTGAAGCACTCTGCCACGATAAGAAGCACTCTGTTTTATAAAGCGACTAAATATTATCTCTTGAACAAATCTGATCTATCCAGGGTGGATAGAATAAATTTTTTTGTTGCTGTTGACTCGACTAATTGAACAAGTTGGTGGAATAACTGAGTGGTAATATTTGTTTAGATAATGATGTAAATTTATATTTATGATGAATATTAGAAGCGTAATTTTGCCAAATTACTTGTTTTGGTTTCAACTGGGCAAGGCGCGTATATAGAAATATTTATTAGTCTCGCAGTGAGCTCTGAATCCAAAAGGTGTAGGTTCACACGCGTCCCGCCCAGTCCAAGTCCAAAAATGACAAATCTGGGAAAGAACGGTTCTATTCTTAACCAAAAAAGTAGATACAGACAATTACTAAAACAATATTGCACCTTCGAGTTTCCAATCACCACAATGGGTTCCGTTACTGGAAGAATAAGTGCTTCCAGTCAGTAGCTCTTAGAGTATCGAATCCAAATATGGTTGTAGCCATATTACGTATCAATTTTAAACAACACATATATAGTTCAGAAGAAAACATAGAAACTTCAATATCAGTACAAGATATAGAAATAATAACAAGATACAAATGATAAAATCACAAAATGGAATCAAATAAAGGACCAAAATATCGAACAGAAAGAGTCAGTCAAATCGTAACACAAATATATATATATGGAGGGATTTTCCAAAAACAAAGCCTTCAAAATAGATTCTACAGCGTATCCAAACCACCTAAACAGTTATTCCTCTGTCCAAACATCAGTTTGGATCCTACAGTTCTAAACAAATACCATTAGATCGAAGTTGTTTGGCTAACGTTTCATGGACTTCAGTTATCGCTTCCGAAGATATTTTGTTGCTTCGCTCCTGATGCTGAACACTCGTCAAGAAGAATCAGGCTCAAGGAGCCAAACTGAATGATAGAAGCCTCTGCTGGTTATAAGAGGGCTAGGGAAATTTTTGAAAGCTTGTTCAGCCAGTCGCATGTAATAGCCCGTGAAACATTAGAAGATTTACTCAATCCTCCGAATGTTGATCATACTGATGCAGAACAGCTATTTAACCTGGCTATAAGTATGGAAAATTGTGCCATGATTCCTGTACAACCAAGATAGGGAAATTCGGAAATTTTGGAATATGCTCCCTTGGATAACGGTTCTGATGAGACATTGATGAGGTTAGATTCTTTGAAGTCGCTCGTGCTGAAGGAAGACCAAGCGTCAGTGGTAGTTCAGACTGTAGTGGGTAATAGCACGACAAAGGTTACGAATGCTTCTTTTGAGGTATATTCTTTGTATCGGTCTGAACATGTTGTGATTGAAGGAGCTTTGATTGTGTCAAGTATACCAGGGTATAAGCCAGCGAAGTCGGCAATGAACAAACTAGTTAGGTGGCCACATTTAAGTGATGTACCGACAGAGAGTCCAAACTCTGAAGATATTCTACTTCTGATTGATTGCGACGTGCAGGAAGCACATTGGGTGTTGGACCAGCGGTTAGGTGCAAGGAAAAGTCTAAACGCTCTGAAAACGTTTCCAGGATGGACTGCTTTTTGACCTTCACCATACCCGGAATTTAGGAAAAGGGCTGCAAATCATACTAGTAAAGTACAGTCATTGGAGGACCAAATACTTAAGCTTTATGATGTGGAGTTTGATGACGTCTATTCTAGTGTCAAAACAGTATCAGTAGAAGACAAGGTGGACATAGAGGTCGTGGAAAGGGGCACGTGCTTCTTCAATGGTCATTTTATAGTTCCGATACCAGAGAAACAGAATCCAAACATGAAAGTGGTAAATTATGAAGTAGAAAACAGTAGATTACAGAGTTTGAAGCGTTGGTTGCTGAGGGATGACAATCTACACGTCAGGTACACCAAAAGTATGGGAGGTAATTTTACTAAAGGCTATTTGGTTTTACCTCAGTTTGGATCCTACACAGTAATGCAAAGACAAATATTCGCTCGTACTGACCAGCAAACGTTGATCACTTCAAACCACCCATATTTGTGGGGCAAAAAATTTTGTTTGCTTTCGGCTCTTTGGATTGTTGGGGTGATTAATCAGTAACATTGAAGTTGCTATTATACGCTTGCTACCTCTGAGGCTCATGTTTCCGAAGCTATGCTGTGATCACTATTCTGCAGAGACACCCGCAACATGGCAAACGCAGGAGCTGTACAGTATGATTTAGAGGTTGAACATGTAATAACTAAACAGTTAGACTGAAAATTTTAATTATCAATGTTTTTTACAAACTCCTTGCAACTCTTCCTTCTTTATTACTGTACCCCTTTCCTTTGTAGGTTATATTCCTATAATTTATCTTCATTTATGGCCAGTATGAATTTTATCTTGACTTACCACTGTATTGACTGCTTCAACATGACAGGTTAAGCAGTGCTTTGGTTAAAGATACATATTTGCCTCGTTGCCGCTTTTTTTTCTCTCTCTCTCCCTTTTCACTGTGGAGAATCCATCGCGCCTGTAGGGAACATTCACCCTATGTACATGCGTGTCTAGGTCACAGCGTGTATCAGGC